>JAOWBP010001760.1:58975560-59020446 GCA_028571105.1 Tragopan temminckii | reverse complement strand
ACTCAAAGTGTGTCCTCACCAGAGCTGAATACGCCTCCCTTCTCCTGCTGGCAATGTTATTTCTTGTGCAAGTCAGGATGCCATTGGCCTTCTTGGCCATTTGGGCACACTACTTGCTCATGTTCAACAGAGCCCCCTGGTCCATTTCTTCCAGATTCTTCCAATCACTCTGCCTCAAGCCAGCAGTGTTGTCTGAGCTTGTGGCTAAAGTGTCAGACCTGGCACTTAGTCATGCTGAACCTCTTCCAGTGGGCCTCAGCCCAACAATCCAGCCTGACCAGGTCCCTCTGAAGTGTCTTCCTACTCCAACTATCCCAACTTAGTATCATCTGCAAACTTCTTGAGGGTGCACTTAATATCCCCATCCAGGTCATCAGCAAAGATATTAAACAGAACAGACCCCAGCACCGAGTCTGGGGAACACCACTCGTGACCGGCTGCCAGTTCTTTACCCAGCAAAGAGTGTACCCATCCAAGCCATGGGCTGACAGTTTCTCCACAATACAGTGTCACAGGCTTTGCTGAAGTCTAGACTACATCAGGTAGACTACATCAACAGCCTTTCCCTCATCCACCAGGAGAGTCACTCAATCGTAGAAGGAGATCATGTTAGTCAGGCAGGATCTGCCTTTCACGAACCCACGCTGGCTGGACCTGATCACCCAGTTGTCCTGTACATGCTGTGTGAATTACATGCATACAGCTAGCTCTTGATGAACCTCATAACATTTAAGAACTGACGCTTACCTACATTCTGGGCAACTGCTGCCCTAAAACTGTGTCTAATATATGATTTGGTTATTAATACTAGTTACTCTGTATTTCTGTTGGACTCTTCCTAGCTGCAGAAAGGGTTATTTGCCCTGTCTGGATATGTTCCTTGGCTATAACAGTACAGTAAGACTTTATGACTGGAATCTGGCTCACAAGCTTTTATTAAACTTAAGAGCTTCCAGCACTGAAGACTGCAGCCCATTAAGGGTCAAGATGATGATGTCATACTTAATGTTTACCAAAATGTATCTATTTGCCCATTCCTTGTAAAGGTAAGTACAAGATTCATGATGAGATCATTCTAGAATTATGAATCCAGGTAAAAGAACAGTCTTAAGAACATTAACTGTTACCTAATACTTTTAACATTCTGATGACAGCACTCTTCTAAACAACTTTTCAGAAAAGCGTGTGATAATGAAGAAGTAATTTTGGACCTTCAGTGGCTGAACTGAAAAGGCACGTCTCCATTTTTATTAACTATTAAATTTAATAACTTTTTTGTCTCACTAGATAGAAGTTTCATTTAATAAAGAAATAAGAATATCACAAAACAAAACAGCAAGAAACAGCCACCTGATTTAAAAAAAGTAAAAAAAAATATTGAAGAGATTTGCTAGTTTTGATGAGTAGCAATATGCAAGGACTAGAAGAGCTCCATATGTTGAACTGACAAAAGGCTTACAACATTTCCGAAGCAACTATTAGGAATACTATATCAAGGGGTTGTAGTAAACATGGGCAAAATCTGCTTTTTTGCTATAACCTGTCAAGTACAGAGCTAAAATATACGATTTGAATTCTGTGCAGACCACTTTTCAATTTGTAAAAATCTAGAAGAATCTGAACTTTGTAGACAAAACTAAAAATAGACTGAGAAATTACTTTGTATTACTATGGAAATAGCTTAATATGATTTTTTTTTTTGTCTTTGATAGCAATCGGGTAACATGGGTGAAAGATAAATGATAAAATTTGTTTCAATCATAACAAAAAATAATTCTTATTAAAATTCATGTTAGGAACACATTTAAACATTTTTTTTTTGTAATAAATCCAGGTAGCAAGGGAAATCTGACCTTACATATTTTGATCATTAACCTTCCATTCTCAAGCTAACTTGGTGAAGCTTCCAAAACAAAAGAAAAAGCCTTTAGGCAGGAAAAATAAATTCCAATATCATCTAAATGTTTATGGAATAAAACTCTAATTTACTTGTGATTAAAGTAAATTTGTGAGGGGATTTATAACTTATTTTTTAATAAAGGACACTTAGTAGGCACCTTTCGGAATGATAATTTTCCTTATCTTCTAAGAGAAGAAAAAGACAAATATGCTTGCCCACTCTCTCTGTAGAATGTTTCAAAAGTACAAGCAACAATACAATGCCCCCATGTGGACATTTGCATTTCATTTAGATTTCTCTTAAATCTATTTCCAATTAACAGATTCAGAATGGAAGGGTGTGGGTATATGTAAGCATTCAATTAATACCCTGACTTTTCTGTTCAGGCAAGTTACAATACAGAAAAGGCACTGATGTGAATATATATTTGTAAAGCCATGAAGTGCAGCAGAACTTGGCATACAGTACAAACTATATTACATGGCTTTATTTTATGAGTTTGACATTCATTCATATTTTAGAAAGCCATCTGTGTCTCCTGTTTTCTTGCTTCTCCTTTTTGGGCATATAACTCAAATCTGTATGTGAGACACTACTGATATTCAGTATAAGCGCTTACTTCAACTTGATATAAACACTACAACCCTGTTAAAATTAATAGAGATAAAAAGATGATCTTTGGGTGCCTTCCTCTGTAAAACTCTTAGAGGTGATTTCATTCCTATTACCAAATTGGCTTTGCAGTTAAAATAAACATTATTTTCTTATCCAGATAGTTGTAGCCTCCCTGTAATTGGAGCAAAATGAACACTTCTGGTTTTACTCCATCTATTTGTTTTTTTTAATTTTTTATTTTTACCTGATCATTCCACGTGAAGTCAGGAGTGATGTTCAACCGAACTCGGAGCACAGTGCGAGTAATTGGTTGAATCGTTACTTCCATTGCAATGGAGGGGATTTGATGGACACACTGTTTTACCTTTAACCCAATCTTCACATGATGCAGCATATGACCTGCCAAGAAGAGATTAATGTAACAAATTCACATTTACAGGAAAAATAATCCAACTCCGACTTTCAAATAGGCTTTTAGAGGGGAGTATTACTGCTTGCTTGTTTTGCTCCTAGTTGTGTAAATGTCTGACTCTCTTGACTAGGCACATCAGGATATTTTGTGAAACTTGAATTAGGAACTCAGAGCCCAGAAAAGTCAGTACTAACTCCTAAGGGGTTAAAACAACTATTAAGAATTTACACAGAAAAAAATATTATGCAAAGATAGTTTCTTTTCTTCACTGACTTTTTGACCATGCTCTTACCAAGTCGCGTAGCTCTTCTTAAAAGCTTGAATACTGACCTTTTACTTGATGAAGGGCACAAAACCAAACTTCTACAATTTCTGTGTAGGAATTCAAAGTACACAGAAACTGGATTCACAGCACTGAATAAAAGTAAATGGCTTAAGATTCACATGACTAGTAATCATCTCATAGCAACTTTGATTTTTTAGAAAGGAAAAACTAAATGCTGCAGTATTTATTATTTTTTTTTTTTTGCACAGTCACGATAACTAAGGCAATAAAAGAATCATATTATTTAAAAAAAAAATCCAGCATTACAGCATGAGTAGTTTTGCATTTAGAGATAAAACTTCAGAAATTGTGTTAAATAAAGGTAGATGCCAATTGTCAAAGACTAATAAGGTTCTGCAGGTAATTAGTCTTCTTCATCCCCCAAATCACTTTCTGTATCATGATGCCAGAGGTGGACTTCTGAATCTGTACAGTAAAACCATTGAGGTTTTGTACATATATCTTCTAGAGGACAGTAAGTCTCCCGTCCCAAATGCTGCTTGTTAAAATCACTATTAAACTTTCTATTTTCTTTTTCATTCTTTTTGATAGTTATAAGAAACTATCAACAGCACTTAAGAAATATGACAAACCTCTAAACAAAATCTGTCTATTCTAGAAGAAAGGTATACTTGAAAAAAGATGAATAAATTTTGCCTGTTCCACAAAGATTACCAACTGTATTCTGAAAATATAGACAGCCTATCTCAAATACCACAGTCATTTCTTGGCATTTCACAAACTTTATGGTTACTCTACAATAGTGAGTAGATTGTTACTAACTCATGGCACACTGGAATCTAGGATCTGGGCACACAGCACAATTTCCCTTCACTGGGAGACCCAGCATTTGTCTATCACCAGTACTCGTCTGAGATAGCCAGCTAACTCCTGTCTTTCTTATTCTATTCCTAAAGTGACAACAAACTTTGAAAAGGTAGAAGCAGTAACACTGAAACTGTTTTACAGAGTCAGAGAACAAGCCTGCATCTGGAAGCTGTGTCTTTCATCATTTCTTTGGTTTTGAATTCAAATTAAAAATGTAAGGCAAGCAAAGCCTTGGTGATAGAAAGAAAGGACAGAGAGGAAGATGCATGTCAAGAAGTTCTTCAAAAAAGAAGCACAGACCAAGCTGCTTTGGCATTTAAATAAGAAATAAGCATTAAAAATTAAAGAATAAAAACGCTAATACTATTAATGGAACAATATATTGTGTCAAAAACCCCCTGCACAAATACGTAACAAATTAACAATTTGTGATATATTTCTGAATGAAAAAAACCATTACAAAGCTAGAACTTAAATGTTTTATTTTTAATAACTCTAAATTACTATTTATTATTATGTACAATTTAAGCGATCTGGATTTTTTCTCAGTCCTTTGGCTTAGCTTGTTAAATAAAATAGTTACCATGTTAAATAAAATGTCTCCAATTCTGCAAACTTTAAATACTCATTCAACTTTTTCCAATCTAATTTGAAGCACACAAAAAAGCTTCCTATAATAAAATTTCTTATAAGAAAATTCAAATAAGAAATATCAAATCAGAGGTCGTAATCATCTAAAAAGCAGTGACTATGAACTACATTTTCACTGTAAAAGTATGCATTTTAAAACACAGAAGTTTTTTTTTCTTTCTCAAAAATCTGACATTTCAGGAGCAAGGAAAATCTAAGATCTAAAGGATTTTCCCCTAAATCAGAAGAAATATACTGACATAAGAAAAAGAAATATATTACAAAAAAAAAATTATTTTCTTAATTTCAATAAGCTTGAGGATATTTTTTCCAAGTAGAATATATGCATATACTAGAAAATGTCATCATATGGTTCAGTCAGTTTGTGGATTTTCTCATTTTCAGTACGTGAAATCCCTTAAAAAAAATAGTTGTTTTTTTTTTCTGCAAAGAAACCAATGACAGTGATTCTCCATGTTCAATGAAAATTAATGCAGTGTTTCAGAAGCATGTCTACATATAAGAGTCTGCTTTACTTCTTTTTATCATTAATAGTATTGCATTAAAAAAAAATTTCCAATTGGAAAAAATGAATGTGTCTTTCAAAGTGGTGTTTTACATAACTAAAGCAATAGTAGCACAGGGTATACGTGATTTAAAGTATGTACCTATATGTGGGTATGTATATATAGACATTTATGTAAAAACATCAATTGACATGTTCATTCCTGGACTTGGCAGGACATGGGCTACCATCAAAACTGCGCCATATTGTGCGCCGTGAAGACTGAATAATCCTTCTTTATTGGACAGCCCATAATGACATGTTAATGTGCTTACATGGCTTCAAGACCAGTGGGTTTGGGTTCCAAATGAATGGCTCAAATTTATCTCAAACTTGCATAATAATTAATAATAATTTAAGTAGATCAGAATTGCTGATTTCTCACCTATTTCATCCTTTCTCATGTCCTTCATCTTGTCTATAGTGAGATTCTTCTCTTCCAACTTTGAGAGGACTGATGGTGGTAACACGGAGAACTGTCTCAAAGGGCTAACCCAGCCCCACAGCCTCTTGTCAATGACTTTGCTGAGATTCAGTAGTCGATATGTCATTGCAGGCCAACGTTTCCTAAGGGCAATCTCAAAAAGAGCTCGAACAATACGAGCTGCATTCTGGAGAGTGAAAAGAAGGCAAAAATGTTGTAATTCACTCAAGTATTCTTTGGAAAATGAAAAGGAACCATAGACTCATCTTTGAGAAACCATAACAATAGATTTTTCTTTTCAAACTTATTTCAAACACTCTTGAAAACTTTTTTCTTTTTTTTTTCCATGACTGGCTAATGGCAGAACTACCTCATGATTGCCTACAGAAATTACAACAAGAGACATGCAATAAATCACCGTTGTACTGGCAGGTCTGCCATGGAACTTTGAACAGAACATTAAGGAGTTTTACATTTATTGAGTCTCAGTCACTTTCGAATCAAGTTCACTCTTACTGTACTTAGCATCTTCCTCCTTCTGCCCCATACATCTGCAAACTCAGTTTACATGGAAATTCAAGATTTAAGTTTTTACCTTAACTGTGCTTCCAAAACAGGTACCCATTTCCCACTGACTTTCGCAACAGTTGCACAGAAGTTTAATAGTTTTTCTGTTGTTGCTTTTTTTTTTTTTAAAAAAACATATTACCATCTCCCAAGCCTATTATATAACCAACCTGTAAGAATCTGCTTTGAAGTAGGAAATATTAATATAAACTTCAGAGAGGTCAGTAATATCTTGAAAACCTAAGTTATGATATTCCTGTCATAAGTGTATCAAGCTGTATTCTGAAGTTGTGGATTTTTTATTTTTATTTTTATTTTTTTTTTGCCTACCAGTACTGTGCCTGGATTAGCAATTCTGTTCTTGATTCACTGAATAGAATACAATCATTCTCTATTGCCTCTGCAGTGCTAACAGGAATAAAGGAAGAGAAAATTATTTGGCCATGATAGGAAGCATATGTTACTAAAGAAGCACATTTCTTTAACTTAGAAAGGATGAATGATTTTCCTAATATTCACTATCCAATTAAAAAAATTCACGATTTGAAGCACTGGTTCCATATGCACAATTTATGGAGACTTGAGAAGAACATGTTGCCTAACTAAAAATGTTATAATTGAGACAGACAAAAAAAACAAAAACAAAAAACTGTCTTAAAAGCAAAGATTAAAAGAATCATAGTGAAAATGATGTGGCTGTGCAAAGACAACAATTTTTAACGATTTCTGATTGACTCATTTAAACCTTGTGTGCTGTGAAAAGTAAATGCTTCTGAAAAAGGTAATGGTGCTATGAAAATCTTGCTGGAGAACATGTACACTTTCAAATATTTAACTCATCTTCAGCACCAACTAAATACAAATTTCCAAATCTGTTTTGGAAGGATGAGATAAAAAGGATTCAGTGCAACACAACGGTTTAAAAGAAAACAAACAAAAACAGACAGACATACAGGATGACCTAAAAGGTGAAACTTTATAATGTATTTCATACACTTATTAATGCTGCACATCTGGGACTGTCTATGAGCATTTTCTCATTATTTCAAGCAATACCTCTTCCTTTTGAAGATGGTCTCTAATTGTGTAAGCAGGTGATTTTGTGCCACAGATTTGCAGTTCTTTTTTTATTTGGTGTAAGAGCTAAACATGCTGTGTAACTATTGACTGTTTAGCTATCAAACAAAACTGACAAACAAAAATATAGATTAATATGCAAACCTACATGATAAGGCACAGCAATCAGTTTGTAATAGCACATCTTTCTTGTACAAACCAAGGATGTGGATAAGACACAAATTATGTTTTACAGATCAAAATATAAAAATACAAAGAACATAAACACAGATTGCAACAGTTTGCTAGATTCAGAAGAAAATCCAGTATATTAAGAAAATCCTTTCACAGCAACTTCTATTAGAACTTCTAAATACAGTAATACTATAGGTGTAATAAAAATAAAAAGAATATTCAAATTCCTCTCCTAATGGTGAATTTTGCAGGTCTTTTTCTACTTAAAAAAGTACATCATACACACATGATTTTCAAATCAATTTGCATTAAAAAAAAAGTATGCATATCAAAGTCTATTTACATAACCGTAAACATTTGGAAGAACGGACATGGCAGAAGCAGCAACAGATACGCAAAAAATGCTATTTTTACCTGTGCAACATATGCAGAATCTGAAATAAGGGAGAAGCTGTCCATCTCCCCTCTGCTAATATATGTTTGGAGGAGGATATTTATTTTTCCATAGTTGTTTTCCACACCTCCAGGAGCAGGAAGTTCACAGAAATCATTCAATAAGGTATCCAGCTCTTCTATTTCTTCTTCTCTAACCTAAAACGGAATAATACTATATGAAGAGGTTGGAGGACCCTGATAAAAAACTTTTATACTAAAATTGAATATTCCTTATAATATAGTTACTTTATTTTAAAGCAGAGTCTATGATTTTAAGGAGGAAAAAAAAAGAGAAGCAAGACCACATCTTACAGAATGTAGCTAATAAACTATAATTGAAACAATCTTAATAGTGACACAATTATATTTTATTATTCATCACCATCTATTAAGGTTGCCATTGACATACGAATATTTTATATGCCACAAAAATTGAATCTTCTGACCCCACCATCCTTCATCTGATGAGATTTCATTTTTTATTTGACCAGAGTAAAACCTCTGTCCATCTGGATTAGGGCAATCTTGAATTAACATTAAATGTATTCATTATAGTTATATAGTTTGCATGTGGCATAACACATTTTTAACTCAAAACTGTGAAGTACTATGATTCATGATATTAAAGTTTTCACTGTTAATAAGATTAAGTCTCAATATGAGTAAAGAAATATTCATATCTATATTTTGAATAATGCATAACTTGTTACAATCTCACTGATGACCCTTACATGGCAAAAATAGCATAAATCTACATATTCTTTGATTTACTGATAGTCTGTTAGTGTAAAACTTATTTAAAGAGGGTAAATGTTTGGTCCCTGCAGGGAACCAGCTGAAAGTAATTTTCATTTGGACTCAACTACCTGACATACAAAAGGCCCTAATACAGTTGGGTTAAAAGCCCCGACTGTCCAGCCGCCTACAGGAAAGAAAAAGATGAAGGACGCAACCATCCTAGATGACTCTAATGTCAGGGGAGTGTTATGCACTGCTAACATCAACGTTTTTGATAGGTTTTTCTGCTTTTGCATAGTCCAGGCTACTGCTGACTTTGCTATCTTGAAATACAGAATTTAAGAAATTATTGTGGAGACAGGTTTCTTATTATTAAAAGTCAAAATTCATCTTCACAAAGTGGAATAAACCTGGAGTCACTCTTGTGCAAATCAGTTATTAGTTTTAACACTCAGAGCTGCACAGCAAGTGAATCACAACAAACTGGAAATGATGTTGCGCTGATGCCATATCACATAAACCTGAGAAAGCAAACTGGAAAAACTATGTTACAAGTTAAGAAGCATTGCTACTGACTTTACTACAAATATAGAAACATTTATCTTCCATATGCTTTCTTTTTAAATATTCTATTATGCTAAATTTAGATCTAGCAAAGCAGTATCACTATCATGAATAAAGCCTGTAGCTCTGAAAATGTTGTCTGTATCACTGTAATACCTCATTGTTTACTATCTTATATAATACAAGAGATTACAGAATTTCTTCATTAGATAAAGAGACGGCAACGCTCAGACAATGTGTGCAAATATGTAAATATATAGATGGTGAGGGATTTATACTGCCAGTCCTCAGAGCCAGGTGAACGAGAGCCAACTCTAATCTGAAAGTTGTATGACTGTGGTAAAATGGCAATGAGCCTGACCAAATGAACCCTGTAGAGTCTGGCTTGCACCTCTTTCGGATGGAATCATGTGCTAATAAGCTCAAACCAGCTTGCAAGGTATCTTATTATGTCCTACCAACAGAAGCGGCAAAAAGGGAGGTTGGAATTAATCTGAGCTTGATAGTAATCTCATAGCCTGTACAAAAGAATTTATTAAAATAACTTTCTAGATTTCATGTTGAAAATGGAACTAATCATTCTGATAATCTAATATTACTCTCTGCATGAATTATACCACACAGTTAAATTCACTTAGTCCTGTATCATTTCTTTTAAAGCAAATTGTTCACGGAGACATCTAATAGAGACTGAGACTTCAAACAGAAATCATCGTTCTTGGATGCACCATACCAACAGACGCTTATCTTCACCTGTTAATAATTGAGAAGCTGAAAAGTTCTTAAAAGCATTTTAAAGGAATTCTTGAAGATCCATAACTAGTTATTAAATGTGCACTACAGTTCAAGCTGAATTATAGATAAATTTGAATGAGAGCTTATATAGTTCTTGGCAATCATTCCTACCTAGAAAACATCCTATAATATGCTTAATATTTAACAGAACTTTGGTCTATAGAAAAGGAGCTTACTATTCAGGGTATGAGCACTACACAAATGTCTAGTTCTAAAACATGCTATTTGCACTAAGCAATACAACTTTACCTTTATTTGTTCAAATTCTTCAGCTTTGGACACTATAGCAAGAATATCACCTTCTGTTTTATGAGCATCAAACAATTCATTGAAAGTCTATTAAAATAAAATAAATCAATTTAGAACTGAAAATAAAAATGCACATATAGAACAAAAAATAATAGTTAACTAAGAATTTTAAAAGCATTTAAGATTAAGATGCAAATAAGTAATTGGATTATCAGAGAAACTAAAAGTTTCCAGAATTACTTCACATTACTTTCAGAAAAATTAGTCCCCTCTAAACTCAGGCACCAAAAATTGAGAGACATGCAATCATGTCAGTTCATAAACAAATATCTAGGATATATGTGAGAAGATAAATCTGTGAGACTAATTACACAGTGACAATAAACAGTCAAAAATGACTAATGCTCTGATTCTTTGACATTTACTCAAGAAAAATATCTATTTGCTATAATAGAAAGCTTTTAAGATGAATGTATACTTCAAACCAAGCTTCCCATGTACACAGTTTTGTGCCACCTTCCTAACTTATTTGCAACCCAATACGATTAGTGCCAAAACTTGTTAAGATTGTATATGGCAAGCTGACAGAATTTTCATGCAGGAAAAGCCTTTTTATTATCAACCTCTATTCCTGAATGTGCTATCATGCACCAATGGTTGCACAGATTAATAGTATCAAAATGCTTCTTCTAATCCACGTATAAGAAGGCAGACTATAGAAATTTCAAACCTAACCTCATACCAGCTCTATTTTTTCCACTGTTGCTTTATATGTAGTTTCTATTTCTCTCTCTTCATTTTGGTAAATATGATTTGAAAATATATTTTACAAATCAACTACATATTCCGTAGTATCTTATAACTATTTTAGGTACAGGCTCAAAAAGAAGGAAAAAACCCCCGCAGAAATAGAATCATATTTTACCTCTATAGTATTGTATTTAATATAGTAGTGGCTGGCAGTTCTGCCTAAATCTGTTGAAGAAAAAAAGCCGGTTCTTTCTTCAAAGCGAATCATGCGGGCTTTGTCCAGCTTCCTGCCAACTTCAATTACCAACTGTTCTCTGTGCTTTTCTAGACCTGGATCCATCTAGACACCAAATACGCAGTTATTTACATAAGTGAAAAAAAATGTGTCAAATGAATCATTTTACTTTAATAACTAAGTACTAATAAGTCAAAAATCAAGTAAAAGGAAGGTATAACCACTAAGTTAAGGTTTTCTTGGGCTCTCTCTCACAAATAACAACTACATTTACATTATTGACCAAAAACCGACCATGCATGACAAAGCAATTAAAATAATATTTCTTTTACAATGCTTTGAGGCTGTCGATACTACGTAGGCTGATAACATTATTAATGAAACAGAACTGTGACTATAAAAGAAATGTGCAAACAAGTATTTGAAAGAAATTTTAATGATAACATCAGTCATGAAAATTATCATTAAAGTAATATTTACCCTCTATGAAAATACTTCATCTGGAGACATAACCAGCTTCGGTATCTGACATGAAAATAGTTTTTACTGTATTTCAAACAGAATATGCTTTGCACTGGATTGCGGAAATGATTGCTACCAAAAAACCTATAATGTCTCCAAAAACTTTGTGTACGTCAGCAGAGATATTCTAATTACTGAGTTATAGACTTATTGTATAACCATTCATATTAGAGCCCACAGGAAGCATGCTGTCCTTAACACCATTTCTATTTATACTGAAGTTCAGGAACTCGAACATTTTGTCCAAGTAACAATGCACATTGACTCATTAGTATATAAAAGACTGGGCAAAGCTCCCGTTTGAATGGGACTGACGTATAATTGCATGTTTCCACATCATGCATCTGGGAGAACCAGACCCACAGGAATGGGTGAAAATGGATTCACAGTCATGTTAACCATCTGCTACATACACACCTGAGATACGGCTCTAATTACACAAGCAATGGTAAGTAACCAATCTGAAAAGACTGAAACTTGTTCTAGTACACAGGCAACACTTGTTTCTGGGCTTGTACAGTTCAGATTCCTACTGAGTCATATCAGTCCTCTTGGTAAACCTGCACCAGAGATATATGACCAAGACTGCAAAAAGGACAAAGTTTGGAGAATTGCTATGCTTTGGCTTGTTCTGTTTTCCCCTGGACCAGTATTCAGTTTCATCTTTGTGCTGAAGTGGATCATCTGGTGGCTGGTGAAGTTGTGAACGAATACAGCCACCTCCACAAAGCAGCTGCAAGACTAGTTTCTAATATTCCCTGTCTTTGCCATTTGCTCTGAAGCTGTTTCTGCTTAGTTATGGCTTGCCTTAGTTTCAAGTCAAAAGCTAAGATGACAAAGGTCTAGAGTGCTTTTCTCTATATAGTAAGTCATGCATCGAGGTCAGATTTCAGAGCAGAGGTGGTCAGAAAAAAAAAAAACACCACCAATCGGGATGCCAGATGTTTAACATTTCATAAAACAAGGGAAGAAAAAAAAAATCAAAACACTTCCCTGTTCCTTTGGCAGCCCAAATTACCTGCCAATCTTTTGCCTTACATACAAAAGGCCCTAAAGCTGCAACAGCAGACAACAGTAGACTTTTAATAGTAGACAAATACTAAGATTTCATCTTTAAAGAAAGGTCAGTAGCTTGAAAAGGCCGTAAAACAATATTCCAGTAGAGAATCCTTGGGTAGCACTCTTCTTGCTGAATTTGCATAATCAGAAACCCCACAGAGTAAAAAGCTCCAGCCTAGAAGAGTCTAAGCCACACTCTTAAAACAAGCCTTGGTGTGTCCACTGAAAAAAAACCAAGTGGCCTGGAGTATATGTATGCAAAGTCAAGAATGCATGATAAATTATATTACTCTTCATGGTGTTCTGTCTAGCAGTGAGAAGTGTTGGAAACATGCTCATATAACTTTTCTAACAACTGCACATACTTAAAACTCAAATGCAAAGCTTATAGGGACAAAAAGATCTCCTTAAATGTAGGAACAAAAAACAGTAGAACCGAAAAAAAAGAAAACAGACAACGAATTTACCTTAAAACAGACCTCACCTTCTGTTTAGAGCCCTAAATGAAAGGCCAAATGTCTGTAATTCATATCACAGTCTTCACTAACATGACACTCATATTGGCTAAACTCTTTCCTCCCACTTTGTTTCTCATCATAAATTTTGGCCATTTTCCCATCTCAATAAAAGCCATAATAGGCACTCCTGGCAGACAACATGAAAAGTTGCTAATCAAAGTAGTGGGGCTGGAGGAGTCTATACTGGATGGTCCAGAAACTGGCTAGGTGGGGAATGGTAATACGCTGGAGAGAACATGCAGGGCATGGAACATGTCAGTGCACAGCAGATGTACTCTTGCCTCCCTTCTCTCTATGCAGTACAAAACACTCTTTTCTGGGGACAGGCTGGACCTTTTGTGCTCTGAAGTAATCACTGGATGTGGTGAATACTTGGCTCCCCGTGCAAAGGGAAAGAGGTGCTTTGCATTTACGTAGCTCTACCGAACAGCTGGAAAGAGCGTGACCCATGATGATTATGCAGATATATGGATTCTGAATGGGTACCATTGGCTGTCAACCAAAACAAAGGCAGAAATTGGCACACTGTAAGATTACTAAGAAACAATAACATACCACTTAGTAAACTGGATACCTGTAACTGAAACAGAAGGAACAGAATGGCCTAAGTGAGCAAATCTATGGTTATGCCCACATCTGGAATTACATAATCTGTATACTCTTTGCCTCCAACACATAAACAGCTTTTAAATTTAAAGCTGTTTTTGTAGAAAATACTGGGATTGGGTTTGCTTCCACATGAGCGGATAACACTTCAAACTGACGTAATTTGTTGCCGCTTTAACACAAACTGGAATACCTATTTCCAGCACATCAAATCAAGAAGGGCAGAGTGGAAAAGTGGCAGGAAAAGACAAGTGCTGACAGTCCCCACTTTTTCAGCAGCTGAATAAAAATGCAAAAGTAAGAGGAGGGGGAAAAAACTCCTGTTAATTATTTTTTAAGTTTATAAAAACATTTCTGGTAGTGTTTTATTGCCTTTTTTTTTTTTTCCTTCTTTATTTATTTATTTATTTTTAACTAAAATCTGTTTATAACAGCAATCAAAAACGTGTCTTGCAAAAAAAAAAAGAAGGCAGAATTTATAGGAATAGGATAACAATTTTTACTTTCGTTTATTGTGATTTTGGACAGAGATATATCAACACAGGGCAACCATGTTGTTACTGTTACTGTACTGTTGGAGATTTTTTTTGTAGAAAAAAGATTTGAGATGACAAGAGAAGTTCTAAATGCGTCTGCAGAAGCTGCTTAAACCACAGCCTACCTACCTTCCAGTGCAACTTCCACCATTAGACAGAAAAGCTATCCGAAAAATGTTTCCTAGCATATGTATCTATGCATATTACAGCAATGATATGCTCACAATATCATGACAAATGATGAAGTTACAAAAGATATTCAGGAAACATGAAATAAAGTGCAATTACAACATATTTGTGACAGTTGCACTATATTCAATTACCCATGTCCAAACTATGATAAAGTTAAATGCTTTTAACCAGCTCTACAAGAAAAAGTAACAATATTCAGATAATCAGTAAACTATGAAACATCTTAAAAATTTGAGAGAATGAATTGAACTTGAAAAAATTTATGACGTGTGCTCTGATTTATATCAATACATGGAATGATACTAAATAAATAAATGAATAAAAATCTTACAACAACTAAATCACAAGGAAAAAAAAAGTTTGATTTTATAATTTAAAGATGTCACAGGATGACATACACTAGAATAGAATCTTACAGGAGGAAAAAAAAAAGCCAGCAACTCAAGAATACTTTATCATTTATATCTAGCCTACAATACTGAAACACTGACAATAAGCCAAGTTACATCAACTATCTCATGAAAATGAATGTTGCCCTATGAAGCATAACTTGAGCAGTTCAAATACATTTCTGCGTGAACAGAAGGGGACTCTTAATTTAGTGTTAAAAGTAGTCTGCTGCAAAAATTATCTTTCTTTTTCTAACCACTTTAAAAGAATTGCTGATGTCAGGTAAGTAGAAATAGCAAATATTTATCTTCACATCAGGGAAGGATTACAGACCCAGGCAGGTTACAGATTTTTTTAAAATGCATTTTATACCTGATAAGCTTTGTGACTGATGCCATATACTAATGGATTTGCTCTCATCCGTACATAAAGATAAGTGTAACTTATCCACTTTACTGCTTCTTCCACATTAGTTACTGTTCCAAGAGCAATCTGGAAAGAGGAAAAGAGAGAAAATTAAATGTATATATTACAGCTGAATGCAAACATTTGGCTGAAAACATACTGAATTCAGTGCATTAGCATTAAAGACCATGTCAATATATTTCCAACTTAAATTATTTTAAAATAAAGACAGCGCTATATTTTGAATCACTTATACATCTGTATGTTATGAACGTCTAATAACATGGTATGTTCTATGACATTATATTATAGGTAGTCATCCATATGATTCTTCGTACTGCTTATAGTATCAACAAAGAAAAGATAATACTCAGATAGCTTATTCAAAAAGTACCAAAATTCTTGAGTAAACGTGCTCACAGTAATTTAAAGACCATCCCGAAAAGAAACCCTAAATTAAAAGATTAAGTTTTTATATCAATATAAATGCACGTTCTGGTCTTAAACTCAACGATACTGACAGTCTTAAGGATTTTCTTTGTCATGTCCCCATATTCTGACTTACATTTACAGTACTAAAAAACAGTTTGTTCCTTCTGTAACTAAAAGTTAAACATACAGGCACCTGCTACATTTTTTGTTGCACCAAAGCATAATAAAATGTAACAATACACACAGAAATACATTCATATATATATATATATTTTTTTTCCCAAGGACAAATTAGGTATATCAAGAGTTTTGTTTGTTTGTTTTTTCTCAGTAACAACAACTGCTAATTCAGTAGTTTTTTTTTACCATCAAACTACTTATGGTATACACATAGTCACATGGCAACTTCAGCAATACTTTCTGTTAGTTACATTCAGGAGAACAAAGTCATTGCTTGTTCCATTTAATTTGATTTTAGCAGGAGAATTCAATATTCCCTGCATGCTTCAAAAACAAATATTTTTTGGTTGTGACTAGTTCCTTAAGACAAGCAAAAATTCCTCTTACTGAAATTCTGTGATCCGCTGTTATTATTATTTTATGTTATTTTTGTTTTGTGGGTGCTTGGATTTCATGTAAGCAATTTTCTTGATTTGGAAAAACTATAAAACCCTATAGAAGTGGTTTTATAAGCATGTTCAGATCCAAACATCATTAAATACCACAGATATTTTTTTAAATAGCATAAATAGCTATTCATAGCTATTCAAAAACAGTAATGCAAGATGGTTTTGCCCTCAGTTAAAAGATTAAATAACTTGAAACATTGTTGATTTCAATGACTAATATCAAGAAGCAATCCAAGCTTGTTTCTGTAGTGTTTTTCTGTTCAACAGCATAAAAAGGTCAGGGGAAGCCCCATTCTGTTGTTTTACAAAGTATATAGCTACATAACAGGTGAAAGTAGCTAGAAAACATTTTTAAACATTCAGTTTCCCATAGACAACTACAGAGATGACATTTAATACAGCTTGCACATTATTACTCTGTTTGCTACCCAAGGTTAATTTCAGCATCTGATTTCTTTCCATCATTCAAATCTATTTCATTGCACAACTTGATGTAGTGTAACAACATTATCCAGTAATAAATAACATTTTCCGCTCAAACAGTTATTTATACAATCATTAAAAGATAAAATTATCCTTCTAGATGACAGTAAAGCCCGACAATTCAAAATCAAAAAAAAAAAAGCCATAATAACTCATTTTATTACTGGCAAATTAAATATTTTCACAGTTAGAAGAAAAAAATAAGAAAAAAAACATTGGATTATAAAACACAGTTGGGTTTCAGATACCGAACTGAAATGTAACACTACACTCTCCTTCCCCAACTTCAATGAACATTCACTGAATACTATGCAGAGGAAAAAAAAAAAAAAAAGCTACTTCTAATTATTTGCTGCCATCTAGTGTTCATCTAAAGTTCTCACAGATGATTTAACAAAAGCACACATTTTCAAACTGAGAGTGACATGGGAGTAATCTCATGAATGCAAACACCTAAGAATAATTTCAAAACAAATGATTTACAAAATTAGGAGACCTGCGCTAAGTTCAAGGACATTTAGCATTCAAAAAACTAATAGATAAGGTGATTCTTCATTAATGAAAAAATTTTAAAATTTTCTAGTGTTCAGTAAGCCATACGGCAGTTTATGCAGGTAACATCATAGATGTTCATGAACCACATGATGTTGATGACGTTAAGAATCATAGAATCATAGCGGTTGAAGGGATCTCTGGAGATCACACAGACCAGCCCTCCCTGTTAAAACAGATTCTCTACAACAGGGTACACAAGAAAACATCCAGGCGTTTATCTCCAGAGAAGGAGATTTCCACAAACTCCCTAGTCAGCTTGTTCCAGTGTGTTGTTTGATTGCACCAGTTATCACAACATTCCAACTGCAAGCAGCAGTCATTGATGAGGTTGCTGGTCTCATACAGGTCAGGTCAGTTCCCAGGACCATTTCAGCTCCCTCTAGCCTATGCATGTGCCCAGATGAGCCATGTAGTCACCCAAGTCCTCAATGATTTTTTTGGAAAGGCTTTGAAGAAATTCTCTCTCTTCTGATACCTGCTTTAGCTCATACTCCACCAAGACGGAGGGCTTTAGATTGAGAAAGGCAAAAACTAGCTTAGATTTGGTCCACCCTAACCAAAGCACCATCTTATTTATCTTCCTGGCTTAACAACAAAATTGTAGGGAAATGCATGGAAAGGCACATCTCCTGGGGAAAGTATTTCTACTGTCCAGTACAGCAAATTTTCTCTTGTTTCCAGCTCCTAGGGGAAGGAAGAAGCCCTAGAAACAAGCTGGGGTCCAGCTGTGGCTGACAGGGAGGGTTCTATCAGGTGGAAACAATTACAGAAGGAATGGTGACCTGCACTGTATGAGCTATTGATGATAGTTCCCAGATAAGTTAAAGTTTATGGCCTAATTAAACCACATCCCCCTGCATCTTATCTTTCTTCCTGTAATTCCAAAAAATAAAAAAATAAAAAAATACAGCTGTAGGTATTTTCTGTTTGCCAGCTGGTCAACTGACCCAGAACTCTCCTTTCAGTTAAGAATACTAACCAGTTAATTTATTTTGTGTTTTACTTTCCACCATGCCCAGTGGGCAGTGTCAGCAGAAAAGGAAAAGGGAGTATCTCCATGCCTACAATGAGCATCACTGGCTCCTTACTCTTCTGTTCATTTCTAGAAGAAGAAAAAAACCAACCAAACAAGAAACGCAATCAAAAAACCCAAAGCAAGTCCACAGGATAATGAATTCTCAGTCGATAGATGTGTTGAAGTCTTATGTTTGGTACCAACTCAATGAAGTTTAGTGTATTTCAGCTTTTTCTGCTACCTAGCTTTTCTAGAAACAAATATACTTGGCACTCAAAGTCAACATGCTGTTCTGAGACTACCCTTCAGCATCTGCTGAGCTTAGGAGAAACAAGCACCATATACATTTCCTCTGAATTCTTAAAATAATGCGACTTGAGATTTTCAGTTAAGATAATACCCTTGCATTTAATAGCTCTAAACAGATTTTTATGCCATTTTCAGACAGATTTTGAGCCACATTACCCTTTAGACACAACTTCCTGCAGCAAGCAGTTCCACAATCTAACTCCCCAGCTGGTAACCTTTTGCATTTTCTGAACCTGTCACTGACTCAACCCAGCAAATATTTCCTGGTCTTGTCCCAGGAAAAGTACAGTATTTTGGCATGTCATTCTTACTTCATAAAACTCTATTATGTCATGTCCTATTTTCCTTGGTTCTGATCTTGGTTCTGAAGAATGCAGGTATGCCCGTGTATTCCTTCCATAGAAGAGGATCTATTCCTTTGTCTATCACTCTTTGAAAATTTCCTGCTTCTACAGAATTCACTATGAAATCAGAATTAAAAATACTTTCATTTTACCCCATCATTATCCACGTTTTCTTTCCTGAACAACATAAACCTAGCTACAGTATTCAAGGCTCTGGATTCCACTTCATGATTGTGCAGCTAGGATTACATACTGCATTACAACAAATACATGAATAATTGCCTCATTCATAGCTGGTACCTACTTCTGGCAAGAGACCTGATCAACTACATTTGCTTTTGGAAGCATGGAGTCTTCCTATATTTCCAACTGTGGAAATACACTGGGTGCTTCTGGCCTTTCTTTGGTTTCTCTTTACAACCACAGCATGGGCATTTGGAGCACTTGAACTCCCTGAATGATTTGTAGCAAAAGCAGACTCTCTTCCTAAACCATGTCATGTTGCTCTATAACAGTGCAGATTTTCTGTTGCTCATAGAAGTCTGTGTTATGGTAAAAACACCAGTGGGCATCAGCTTACTGTCTACATTTCTGTGACAAATCAGTCAACAGTGCACAGTTAGTCTCCATATAGTGCTACTATTACTGACAATAGGATAGTATTTATAAAAGATGATCTTTCTTTCCTTCTTTCCTTTTCTTTCCTCTACGTTTAGAATTCTAGTCAAGTTTACATATTTGAAAAGAAACAACTTAGCAAAAATATATACTTACTTGGACAAATACCTTTTTTTTTAGATAAAAATCTGAATAAAGCTTCATGAATAAGATTGCTTTTATTGTTGCCAGTCTTATCTAAAATTGTTGCAACAAATTGTTTTTCTTTTTGGACAATTTTTTTACGTTTTATCATTTCTATTCTAAGCACACAGAGCCTCTTTTTCTTTGACTGTTAGCAATGTGTGCTTGCAGACCAGAAAGCCAAATGTAACCTGTGAGCATGGACAGCAGGCTGAGGAAGGTGATTCTTCTACTCCACTCTGCTTTTCTGAGATCTCAACTCAGCCTAACAAAGTTGTGGGTGTCTCTTTCATGGCAGTGTTCAAGGCATGTTTAGATGGGTCTTTGGGCAACCTGGTCTAATGGAAGGTGCCACTATCATGACAGGTGGGTTGGAACTAGATGATCTTAAGGGTCCCAAACCAAAATATTCTGCGATTCTATGACTTTTTAACCTTTTTTTTTTCCTCTCCATAAAATATTCAATGAACGTAAATTCACTTGCACTCTTAAAAAAAAAAAGACTTAACACTGCACTATAGCTGTATGCCTCTATTTTAAGAATGTTTAAATTTCTGAGGGTTTCTTGTAAAAAAGTGTGTGTATGTCTGTATACACAGATTCTTAACTGGTTATTACATTAGATAGTTTTTAAATAGTTTTAATATATTGGAAGCCAGTACTCTCATTATAACCACAGCACTTTAAATAATCAAATGCATTTTCTTTGAACTTGAAGCAAACTGAGAACTTGCAGTTTATAATAAACCAGTTACCACTGGTTACCACTTTGAATCTGACACTGAAAACAAGAGTTCAAGCTAAATATGTTATTCTTCCTATGTTGCGGTCAACCAATTGAAGTAAGTTTGTTTATATAATAAGACGTTTTCATTTCTTGAGGATTTTAGTTTACTACGTGTTTCTACAGCTTTTACCTTAATATTTTGGTCCTCCATACTACTTCTAGTATCTACTAGCTTTTGTATAAGACTCCTGACATTTTCACATCTAACAGTTCACTCCTCTGTAAAATACATGCTTACAGTAATAAAGATTCCATTTTAGATATTTTATCTGTGAAAATAACACTTTTTCTTTTTTGTTTCAAATAATATTAATCCTTCTAGGTTTTGTTAGTTTTTCAAAATAATTCAAAGATTACCTCTGCATTCAGGTTGTCGGCAAGACTTTCAAGAAACTGGCTTTCAATTGGATTCTGCTGAGTAAGAAGAGTCAGGTAATGGCTGAGTTTATCATGAGTTGTAATAATGATGCCTTCTCCGAATTTGTCAAACTGAGGCCGTCCAGCTCGACCAAATATCTGCATGACATCTAAAATTCCAAGGTCAACAAAGGAGCCTCTTTTTGCAGCATATATTTGTGTTCCCTGATCGAGGAAAAGTTAATAAAAATTAACATAAATACACATGAACATAATCCTGATGAGCTGAATACTGAAATTAGGCAAATACAGCATGATTTCAGAAGTGTACTTTAACTAATCCTTTCATAATCTTTGATATATTTAAATCTTTACTATACAAACTAGATTCCCACTAGTAAGAATCAGTTTAATGAGATATAAATAACATTTCAAGTCCATCAGACATTTCCCCTCCAGCTCCCAAACCCACAATAAAGATCTTGCTATCTTTCTTTTAAGACACATAACCATGTGCAGAGTAATATCAGCTCTTACCTTAATAACAACAGCGTGAGCAGGAAGATTGACACCCCAGGCAAGTGTAGCTGTACAAACTAGCACTTTGATATGTCCATTAGAAAACAGGTTCTCAACCAAACTTCTGTCTTGCCGCAGCATTCCTGCATGATGAATACTAAATCCATCTGGAAACAGCTCACGCAACTGCTTATTTCTGGATCTCTGTACCTAAAATAGAAAAGCATAAATATTAAATTCACTTTCAATTGCAGTATGAGAAGCAGTGTATTTAAAAAGATACAGGAAAATAAACCACTGAATGTTATTCTGAGTCATATGAAAGGAACAATTTATATTAACATTGAACTTTTTGTTAGCATCATCATGGCGCAATTTGCTATAAATGAATTTGAATAATTTTCACGCTTTCCAAACAATACACCTCATTGTTCAAAGGAATACTATTTTTAAAAATACAGCTTAATTTATACAGAGATCCAAATCTACTGATAACCAGTAGGGACACTGAAATGGACAATTCACGTATCTCTTTTCCTTAAAAGTCTTTCAGTGTATGCGAGCAGCTAAAACAGGCTTAAGTAGCAGGCCACATACAGTAAGGGATACCATTCACATCTCCTGACATTGCATCTTGGCACAGAGTGGATTAAGAAGCTGACAACAAGTAACCAAACTGCTCACCTACCCCTCATTTTTACCTTTCCCATACATGGGAGGCTGGGATATCAGCTGGGAAAAATCTCACGTCCTCCAGCCTCCCTCTGCATAAGACGCATGTAAGAATGTCTCCCTTACTGCTGAGTGTCAGCTTTACTATGCTTCTCCTGAACTGAAAAAGGACTCAGGGTTGAGAAAAGCTAGTGTTTTTCCCCTTCAGACACTAAAATCTAAAACTCAAATCATTTTGGAGCATGCCTTCCAGGAGGAACAAGAAAGGGAAAAAGAAACCCAAACACTTAGACAGGAAACCCACGCCACCAAAGCTCATGTCATTGTAGCCAATTGGGAACAAAGCTCTTTCTTTTCAGAAACATGGCTTTAGGCCAAAATTCAAGTATCACAAAAAATACAGCACTTTTATTACAACTAAGATGACAGGAGCAAAGGAAGAATAGCCCAGGTGTAAAATAGAATAAAAGACCTTCACATAAGCTTTTATAAGTCTAAATACAAGGCCACAGAGCATGCTCTATGCAACCTCTTTTTACCCTGGACCCTGGCTACTGGTTCCTCAGATCTTCATATTTGAATGTATTGATTTGTCACAAACACCTTTTATTCTCATCCCATCTCTTTTGCAAATCACTGTCTTCCAAACCTGATCACTGCTAACTATGACATCAGAAGGACTCCTATAATGATGATGCTGATCTTTCCCCCTTTCTTTATTATCACTGTAAACAGAGAATCATTACTTTTCTATAGGCCACAGAAGTTATTTTTCTCTTTTTTCTTTTTTTTTCCTACCACTCTATTTTTAGCCATGCAGATTATAGTGAATTAATTCTAGACCAAATTATGATTTTTTTTCCCAATCTTTATATTTATTTGTACCTGACACACAGCCACTCAAAGTTGACTTAAGCGATACAGACCACGTAAAGAAAAATACAGTTTGTATTACTGGCATACTGCCAAACATGAACAACAAGTTTCTGCAAACACAGAAATAAATAGGAAGATGGGAATGCAATTATAAAAGAAGACATGAAAAGAAAAATACTGTAGGAAGAACACTTTTCCTAGCTTCACAATTCTCAACTTCTCAATATCCAATCTTTTCTGTTTTAGGCATTATTATTTCCTATTCACTTAAAGGAAATCAAACTCTGCTTTTAACTATACATTAATTATTGGCAAATTTAATTAATGCTGCAATGCTTAAAAACTGAATTAAAAAAAGAAACAGTTCATGACATATTTCCTGTATGAGACAGAGAATGGAAACAAATACATTATAATGAACACAAAGGCACCAAAGATTGCATTTGTAATACATCAACAACAAATCCCACAGACAAAAGGCATGTAGAAAATTCACTTCAGTTGCAAAGCAACGAATAATTGCAACAGCAATTTGGATTGATCTTGACTACATTCAGAATTTGCTGTAAGCATTAAACAACATAATTACCTTGTATCTTAAAAAAAGCACATATTTATACGTGACAGAACAACTGTCAGAAATCCTACTTTTTTGGTAGAGATTCATGGGTCTCACACATCTATTTTGCAGATATTAACCATTTTTCAAAAAGCACAATTATTCAACATCAAAAATTACACTCCATAAATTACCCACAGCTGAAAATCTTGCTCTTAAACTTGCACAATTAAAAAAATTACATACTTCTGTTTGTAACCTTAATGCTTATGTTGTCTAACTCTCATGGAAAAAATAGGCCAATTTAGAAATAGGAAACTAGAAGAATCAAATATTTTGCTATATAAGGGAGAAAACTTTTGTTTATAGAATCATAGAATGGTTTGGTTTGGAAGGGACCTTTAAGATCATCTTGTTCCAAACCCCCTACTATAGGACGAAAAACTTCCCTCCAGCTCCATCCAACCTGGCCTTGAATGCTTCCATGGAGGGGGCATCCACAGTCTCCCTAGGCAACCTGTTCTAGTGTCTTACCATACTCTCAGTAAAGAATTACTTCCTGATGTCTAGTCTAAATCTACTCTCTTCCAGTTAAAAAAATGTTCCCCTCATCCTGTCCCTCGCCCCTCCTCAGCTTTCCCATAGGCCCCTTCAGGTACTGGAAGGCTGCTATAAGTTTCCCCCAGAGCCTTCTCTTATATGAACCACTAGAATATACCACTAGTTCAGGGAAAGGAACTTGTGAACACAGGAAAAAAGGGAAAAGGAAATATTTTGTGCAAGAGAACACAATAAGACATGGCAATAACAGTCTTACGGTCATTGGATTAAAGTTCAACCTTAATCGTGTAAAAACACACAGTTACTGCTATACCAAATAGTTGTGTTTAGAAAGAATATTTACATGCTCCTAAAATTTACTAAACTAACCTGAAAATACTGAAGATTTCATTAATTGTATTAACATTTTGCCTATATTCCTTTATGTTTTGTTGCCATGTGACAGATGACAGCAGAGGGGCAGTCTAACAAAATGGCATCTGACATGGAAGTATGTATGAAGCAAAGGTGTGTCACGGAATTCCTCCATGTGGAAGAAAATTGCACCCATTGGCATTCACTGATGTTTGCTGAACGTTTATGGAAACCAGTGGGTATGAGCAGAGCGAATCAGCGGGTGGAGTATTTCAGCAGTGAAGGGCAAGCCACATTCTGGACAGCCATGCAGATTTTCATGAGCACTGCATGCATGTTTTTGTTCACTGCTAGTGAAAATGAATGGCTAATGGTGGTGACTATGTTGAAAAAGAGATTGTGTAGCTGAGAATTCTATCAGTGTTATTGTGCTCTTTGTATCTGTTGCTGTTTCCATGAAAATAAATAGGAGGCACTATTTTTAGAGTGCCCTACACATATAATAGAAGTGAAACTATAAAATGCTAGAGTATCCCTCATCTTTCTTTATTACAGACTAAAGTGTTTGTTTTGCTTAAATTTATATGAAACGTTACTAAGTGCCTCAGGTGTATGCAGAAGTTGTTATGACCTCTGGGCACTGGTCGTCTGATTAGAATTGATTTTCCTTCCCCGCCCATATCACTCAAGAGGGCTGTAGATTTATGACCTCTGCTTACATGTGCACGTGCATCTAATACACTATGTATTAAATAAATTCCTAGTTTAGCTTGCTGCCACCTATATTTCTTCTTTAAAAGTTCTAAATTTCACGCTCATCTTGATTAAGACATTAAAAATGTCACAATTAGACATGGAGGAATGTACTTAATTTTGACATAAAATTAGGCATATGTAGCAAACAAGCCCTGAACATTTAAACAGGCCTTAGGGCATTTCACCAAAGACTTAAATCAATAACAAAAAAGGTAACTTCCTTCGCACTCTTCCTTTCCTTTACTTGCACCTGGTATTCCAAAGGTGTTATCATTCCTACAGACCACGCACCACGTGCTTTTTATCTGAACTATATATCTATCCTGAATGAACCATCAAGAATTAAACTTTCAATAGGCTCATAGCGTTTTCTTCTTATTTTACCTAAAAAAAAAAAACAACAAAAACAACTCTTAAAAAAAGGTAATAAAGTTTGATTACAAGAAGCAGTTGCCAATAATTTACTTCTTAATAGGTGAAACAAAAGTTAGTATCTTCACTGATCTCAGATTGCTACGCTTTTCTT
Source organism: Tragopan temminckii (assembly GCA_028571105.1). NCBI lineage: Eukaryota > Metazoa > Chordata > Aves > Galliformes > Phasianidae > Tragopan > Tragopan temminckii. Next base: position 58,994,400 of record JAOWBP010001760.1, on the reverse strand, counting down.
GGACAAAGACTGTCATTAATTGATAAAATCAGATTTTATTTTTCTTTCTGTAGATTACTTCTTCCTCTGTTCTGCTTCTAAATTTTGAAAATACATTTGCAACTTTGAATTTCGGTGTTTTTTTCCCCCTAATAAAACTTTTTGACAATCATGAATTTCCTTCTAGCAACAGAAATTGCACAGGCTATTCTAGGATTTTTCTCACGATTGCCCTACTGCAGTAATACCTCACTCATCTGATTGTAAGACTCAATCATCATAATTTTCCCTCTGCAGAGTTCACAATAGGGCAGCACTTGCATTTTGCTCAGAATGTACCATCATATTTGTTCACTGGTTTGGGCAATGCTGAGCATTTCATTCCCATTCTTTGTTCTTTGCACTGTCTTAGCACTCCGCAAATTATGAACCTTGTTCATAATGAGTGCCAGTGCTGGCACTCAACATAGGTATCACAAACACCTAAAACAAACAAAATAAGGTACCGAAGGCTGTTTCTATTAATGCTGCTACTGTGTGATGAATGTTCAGTTATTTCCAAAACAATGCATTTGTATCTTTCCTAAAGAGATCAGAATCTATAACTCTTCTATTGACCTTCTACATTTCTTAAAGCTGCAAGAAGACAAAAGCCTTCTTTACTTCATTCAAATTAGTTGTACTGCTGAATCTGCTCTACCTGACTTATTTAAAGAATACTGAATGCCTTTCAAAATTCATTAGACTGAAGTAAGATCCACTAAGGAAGTGAAGAGGAGGGTCTGAGAAATGCAGAATGAAAAAACAACAAGTTGAAGATTTCATCTTTGGGCCTACTCCTGCTCCATAAATACAAATACAATTAACAGGACATCTGTACATATGAGGACTGAGAGAAATGGCATTAAACACCCGCAGGTTTGCAGGCTTAGAAATTATGAAACTAAAGAGTTGGTTTTTTGTTTATTTTACACATGACAGGAGGTTTGTTCACTGGCTGTTTTGTATTAACAGAAATAAAGGTGCAGTTTAATCTGGCTGTAGAAACCTAAGTTACATATAAAAAACCAGTCATGAAGCTCACCTTAAAAATATACACAACAGTTTAACGTGTTGGACTGAGATAGTGCTTCTGTGCTGATATGCCCTCACATTACTTCCCTTGCCCTTTCCTGGGAACAACAGCATTGTTATCACTGACTGATCACACTGGGGCTGGTTCTTGTGAAGAATTCAACTATTACTGAGAGCTTTACTCAACAAGGAGAACTTACACGACCTAACTGATCATTTCTGGATGGATGTAGGCTGGCCGATATATTATTCTACTTAATAAGTATGCACACTCATTCTCTAAATCTCCAGTCTTTTACTGTATCTAGCTATTAACTTTGTACAGTTATCCTAATGTAATATCTCTGTCTAACACTTACCATTTTACTGAGTTATAATTAGTGGGTACCCAGCAAGATAGTATTTGAAGAAGATAATTCTAGCAAACAAATGTGAATCAGTTTGAATTTCTCCTGGAAGAGTCAATAATTTAATTGTCTCCCCCAGGAGATTTAAGTTCACTGCATTAAAGTTAGAACTGTTTAAACCTATGAGTTACTGCTCTGATCAATTTACTGAAATCATCTCACTAAGTTCTGTAAAGTGCTCTAAAAATACCTCTGAAGGAGAGAGAGGAGAGTAGTGTGACTGCTTTGCTTAAACACATTCCTCCACAGCACTTTCTATCAATGTAAAGATAACAGTTGTTCAGTGAAATCATCAGGAACACAATTCAGGAGCTATTTTCTGTATTATAGTATTACAACTGGTTTTCTTCTGAACTTTATCCTCTGTAATGTATCCATGCAATGATTCAGTATCCTGAGCTGGAAGGTACCCACAAGGATCACTGATTCCAACTCGTTTCTCCACACAGCACCAGACAAAATCTAAACCATATGGCTGAGAGCATTGTCCCAGCTCTTCTTGAACTCCAACAGCTCAGGGCCATGACACTTTCCTGGGGAGCCTGCTCCATGCCCACCACTTTTCAGTGAAAGACCTTTCCCTAATCTCCAACCTGACCCTCCCCTAACACAGCTTCATGTGTTTCTCTTGGGTTCTATCTCATTCACCAGAGAGCAGAGCTCAGTGCGCCTCTCCACTCTGCTTTTGAGGAGCTGAAGCTGCCATCAGCCTCCCTCTCAGCTCCTCTGCTCTGCACTGAACAAACCAAGAGACCTCAGCTGTTCCTTATACATCATGCCCTCTAGCCCCTTTCCTGTCTTTGTAGGCCTCCTTTGGACGCTTTTTGGTCCTTCTTGTTTGATGGCACCCAGAACTGCACCCATTGCTGGATGTGTGGCCACACAGCGCAGAGCAGAGCAGGACAGTCCCTTTCCTTGCCTGGTGATAGTGCTGGACCTGGTGCACCCCAGAGTATGGTTGGTCCTTTGGGCTGCCAGGGCGCACTGCTGGCTCAGATTTGCCTCTCTTAATGCCTACCTGCTATAAGAGGGAAAAAACAAACAAACAAACAAACACCAAAACCAGTTGTATAGATAACACACTCACTCAATTTGAATTAGAATTTTGCAACGTGGACCAATGCAACGTAATAATTCAGTTAAAACCAGACAGAGGTGCCTTACAATTGTATGAATTAATGATACTCATAAAAAGGTTTAAGAGTCTAGAATAAAAAATAAGTATTCTATGTAAACACAACTAGCAATCTGCACTAGGTTCACAAAGGAAACGTTGTTCATATTAGCCCAGCTTTAGCGTCAAAGATGAATGAAAACACAGGAAGAATATAACAACACATTTGAATTGCTGATTATAATTTTCATACTTTGTTAAATCATACGCACATTTCTATTGTTTAAAGAAAACACAATACAAATCATTTAAGGACATTTTTGCATTGCTTCAGTGCAAATCTGAACTCCACAGTGAGCAGAAAACTACATCTAAATAATCTCAAATCTTGTTAAAAAAGAAGTTAAAATATTCCAGTTTATTAAAAACATTTAATGCACATCAATTAAAATGGATTTAATTTTATGACATGAATTTCAAATGCATGCAAAATTAAGTAAATCTTTATGTTCTTTCTCATCAATTCAGAACCATAATGTTCTCCCAGAGGGAAGAAAAATTCTGAAAAGTATCTATACTCTGCCCTTCAGACAAGAAGTCCCGCTGTCATATTTGTTAACCACTTGGAGTGCACGGAGTCATCAGTCTTGGTCTGATTTGCTGACAGAAGAAGGCATTTCCAGTTTCCTGATAGGAAACCAACCAGTAAGAAAGATATACAGCAATGAGAAGAAATTGATACAGTGAGAGTCTGATGACGTGCAAGTGCAGTATGGCAACAGGATAAATTTGTACCAGTTTCAGTTCACACACTGACATCCTCTGGAGACCTAGTTAAACCTTTTGTTTCTGTGCTTAACTGTGCAGAGATTTCAATATTTCTGCTTCAACTGAAAGCTGATATTGCACTGTTTCTGTAAAAGTATTTGTTATATTTGAGAAAACCTCCTTTGCTTCTCTGTAATATTCAAAACTGCCACTCTGCTGAGCGATGAAAATATTGGATGCATTTTTACTCTGAGACAGCTAAAGCAGAAAGTGTTCTCAAGGTCTTTCCAGAACAGCTGCAGCTTACTTATGACTTCTCATCATTATTTTTAGTGCAAATCCTCACCAAAAGCATACTGAGACATTATTACCCCTAAAAGAAAAAACAAATGCATCTGTGAACATCAGGTGTATTTCTCATTTCCTAATTAAGCTATAAAAGTCCTGCCACAACTTCACTCCTGTGCAAAGCGATGTACGAAGACTATTGAGACTATTGAGAAGAATGGAACAAGTTTCAGGTAATTGTAAAAGTGAAGTATGAATTAATCATCTATATGGTTTTCAAGCAGTTTTACACTAGCATGAGCATGGGGGATCATGAAAAGCTAAAATTTTATCTTAAAACAGAAAAATAACTGTTGCCTTTTAGAAAGATACCGCAGGCATTAAATGCCTTTTGATTTGGCATCGCGGCTTGTTTTTTTTTCTTCCACTCTTCTAGCTTCTAGATGGAAGAAGTAAACATAAAGCCAAGCATGACTGGTTAAAGAAAATGTAAGTCAATAAAATAAAAGTAGTACAAGTTCTTAAACTAAACATGTCAAATTGCACCCTCCGTTCATTAAGTAATTTGAACTATATAATCTCAACTTTTAGAAGAAAAAAGATAACCAAATTAGCACATCAGCACATCTGCAGCATGTTAAAATATTTTTTTCTCTGATAGATGTATCCTAGTGGATAAGAAAAATGCAAGAAAATTCATAACGTAATTATCATCCCATAAAAAGTTAACACTCTTATTTTGTTTGCTAACGGTATATTAAACAAGTATCAGAACCGTATGTTTCATTCCTTCTGTGTCCTTGCTATGTAAGAAAATTTTAAGGATTTGAAATGTAGCTCACTCTCACCAAATATCAAATCTTACAAGGAAAATTACTTTCGAGAAATCTTGAAAGAAAATAAAAATGTTTAGATATTTATGCATTTCCACGCTACAATGTTCATATGGTCTCATCTGACAACTTGTAAGTGATAATTTATCTGATAAAGTACTAACAAGGAAAAAAAATCCCTTAAGAAACTAACAGATTCGTAAATTTTGGGATGAGCAAAACCTGCTTCATCATGAATTTTTTGTTTCTTGTGCCCATTTCCTGACTTAAATGCACATCCCATCACATTTCCGTAACTTCATCTCTCTCACAATTATCTTCATCTTACTGGTTCATATTTTTTCCTACTCCACTCTCAGGAGAAAAAGAATGTATCTTAGAAATGACCTCCATAAGACTTAATACTTATTATCAATGCTGCAGTCAGCTTATTATCACACCTTTGACAACTACGTTGTCTCTTTTGTTAGTTTTACTCTAAATTACCAGCAAGCTTCTCTCAGAATCTCTGCAATGTCAGAGCTTAACTGTGAAGCCTGTGGGCTATTAAACATTGTTCAAAGTCAGTTTCAAAGGTAACACAAATTTTTTACACACTTGAAAGGGCACAGAAGTAGCACCTAATAAGTGATGTAACAAAAAGGTTTATATAACTATGCTCTTTTGGCCAGCAGACCTGGGAATTTAGAGACTGACTGTCAGTTAAACAGGGGTAACTATCAGGCTTTTTACCGGATGAAACCAACTGCTTTAAGAAAGGAGCAGTTCAAAGAGCTTGACTTCATAGTCAGATTCAATGCCAAATGAAGGCATATTTCCACAGACCTCTGCTAAATTATAAGATGCCTTGTGATTTTAAACTCTATCCACTGGAAGAAACAGGTTTTAATATTTTATGTGCCTCTCTCCTCTATTTCAGCAAAACAAAGAAATGGAAACTAACCAACAAAAAAAGTTCCTCCAGATCCAGTCTTTATAGTTTATAGTTGTTATTTTATGTCAATTATCAGCTTTATGTTTCATACTTCATGAAACCTACAAGATAATTTTTAAGTTTAGAAATCATAGAGAAGACACAATTAAGTATAATTAATTTTGACTTTGAGAAATTATATTCTACCACTACCATTCTTCAAGCATGTAAAAATCACACATTGCTCAATCTTTTCAGTAAAGGAACATTTATTTTCTTGTGCAAATAATTTTTATAATACACTTGCACCGACTGTGAAAAAGTATTGTGTCAACGTTAATTCATCCTTCTCCTTTGTCTGGGGTTTGTAAACTAGATTAGAAATCCACTGTCAAAACTACCGTTAAGATTCTGTAATTCATACACCATTAATTTAACGCAGTCTAAACAGTTTCTTCAGCAAGCTAAGTTTAAATGTTTTGCCCACACAGCAGACATACTGTATATTTAAGAAAATTTCTCATTTATATCAAGCATACCATGGAGACTTAATTACCTAGCAGAGGGGGAGAAAGGAGATTGCTACTTTGTCAGTGCAGTGCACAGCAGTACGCAAGTGACAGGAGGGTTGCTGTGCTGCTTTGACAGTCCTTCTCCAGCCTGGATTCATTTCCATTTTTCATAATCTGTTTACCTAATGTGCATACATTAGTGCTAATAACAGTTCAAAAGAGTTAAAACTATACCGTAAGTTTCATTTTCTTTAATCTTTTAATTATATTAAGTTTTCTATATAATAGCCATATTTGTTCTAATCATTATATCCTTCACACACTTCATTTCACAGCCCTGCCTTCTTCAAGAGCAGTCCAAACTGAAAAGGTTTTGCAAAGTTATTTACCTAAAATTTGAATCTGTATCTGCAATACTCCATTTGCTGGGGGGTTAGGACCTAGGAAAAAGCAAATACTAAACAATTCCCTTAAAATTAATTTATCTATATATTTTACTGCTTGAAGTAAGTAATAACATTTTGGAACTGAGTATCTCTATACTGTTCTAATGGTAGAAATAACTGAAGTTGAAATAAAAAAATATATAAAGAGGATTTTCATCCCTTACATTAAGAGTGAAAACTAGTCCTATCTATGTAAAATAACACTCTAACAAATTTACTATCAAAACATAGTACTAGCTTTGCAACATGGAGGAAGAGAAACTTCCTCTGAATCTAAAGAAGTGAACCAAGTACCATGGCTTAGTGCTAAGGCAGTCATCACATTTGTGGAGTCTTGTTACATGTATTTACCACACAATTAGCACCAGGATATCAGTTCTCAGTGGTTTCAAGACATTATTACTGATTTAAGAATTAAAATCAGATTAAAAGGAATGGAGAATCTTTGACTTGTGCAATCCCTATGGGTTTTTAATTGGATAAGCATGCCAAACATTTCTAAAGCTTTTATTATTTTGCTTGATTTTCTCATGCACTTTGAAAGCCAGCATAAAATATCATATGACATATAAAATTAATGTAAACAATACAAAATAATAATTTCAATATATAATATAAAATATTATATTAAGTATATCGGAAAGCAATTGTACCATTATATCATTAAGCGCACTTAGAAACTGGCTTACATGTTTAAATCTAAACCTTTGAACCTTTGAAGCTATTCAACAGAAGTATTTCTTTTAGTTAATTTGTATTTGATTTAATTTGTTTTAATTTTTAATTTTTTTTTTTTTGAGCTCCAAGTATGAAGTGGCTGATTACCTTATACAGAAATTTTACATAGAATAGAAACCCAGAGGCTATGCTTATGCATTGGTATTATTTCCCCTATTCCAAGTGACCACTCACTGCAGGAAAACCTATTGCACCTGTCATCTGTCACAGTATCAGATAGACTTTCTAATCAGATTTATAGAAACAGATTGATGACTTGCAGTTTTTGGCATTCCCTTTTAATCTTGAGAGCAACCTACTCTTCTTCAGAAGACATCACTCAAGATAACTATATACTTTCATCATATTTGTTTAATCTATACACCACTAAAGCTGAAGATAAAATGGCCAGCTAATGTTGTCTGATGTGGAGAAGTGCCCCCAGAAAGTAAAGACAGTGCCTGACCACTTGAGATAGACCTCCTTGCCAGCAGCTTGCTCTGGCAGGGCTCAGTTTGAGATAATGACACCAACACTTAGATGCCTTCATGCAGATCTGTACAGCTGAAGTAGGAGTCCCAGCAATCCTCACAGTGGTCTGGCAGCAGAGGGTTGGTGCGGCATTCCTGCTCCCTCTCTGCTCCATGTCTGCCCCAGGCTGAGCTCAGTCATCCTCCTGGCTGCCCAAAATGTGCTGAACCCTAGCAACGGGAGCTCAGACTCAACATGCATATGTAGATATAATGTGCAGACTCCTAAAACCTGCATGATAAGTCACCATGGAAACAACTCAGGGGTCATATTTCAGATTTAGATTAATGACCAAAAATTATCCATGAGAGAATTAGACAAAATAGACCCACAAAGAATCCTACATTGCAACAAATTTCTACTGTAACCGGCTCAGGTGGCAATGCAACACTTGCAGGTGTGGTTTACCAACAATAGCTCTTAATTATCACTCACTGTTCCGAGTAACTTGGAACCAACTTGAACTTGCATTATCTGCCCTCACACTAATCTCTGCTTATTCTGATACTGAGTATGTACTATCACCAAGAAACTGAAGAAACAATTGGAAAGTTAATGGCCCAACATGTGAAAATTGATCAGATAATTCTATTGCTTTAAATGCCTGAATACAACAGAACCAAGGAATGTAAAAATAAGGAATGGAGAGTTTTCATCCTTTCTGTTGGTGACAGTAGCAACTTATTTGGGGCATTATTTATCAGAAATTCATTTCCTACTCATCAGAATCCCCAAATATAATCATGCACTTCCCCATAAAATGTTACCTCCCCACCATTTTTTCTTTGTCAAGACAAAGCTAAGCAATTGATTCACAGACTCTGTCATAATCTTACAGGTCATAGTGCTACTTAAAAGGATGACAATAAACAGTTTCCTGCAGTGTGATAAAGTTGATCAGAACACAGTATAACTGAAGTTTTCCCAAACGGCTGTTGCTTAATCCCAAATGGTGTAATTAAATTCCTTATAAATCTCAATTTTTTCCCTGATAATCAAAAATGCAAGCAGTCATTAAGTGATTTTTTCTTATCTGCACAAATTTATAAGACTATTGATTATATTTTTAGTTTGAGAGTAAAATTAATGACTTTTTTTGAATGATGGTGCGAGCGCCTGTAAAATGCCAAAGTTCTCCGAGAGTCCTCAGTATACAAAGTCAGTCAGAGAGGAAAAAAGGTTTCCACTAACACAAATATTGAACTGTTTAGTTTACTATCAACTATTCAGTAATCAAAACAATTATTAACTAACATATATGGAAAATAAATTGTTTAAATTGCCAGATAAAATTTTTAGCTTGCTTGTTAAAACATGCACTGCTTCAAGAATTTTTATTTGTTTTCAGCAACAGTTTACATTATTATGTAATAATAATGTATACATATTGCATTATTATACATATACGTCATACATCTATATACAATATATGTCTATTATACATTATAGTTACCATACATGCAACTTTTACAAGCTGTGCTTTTTACTCTCATCCACTAATGTATGCAAAAAGAAAAAAGGAAGAAAAAATGGAAGGAAAGGGAGGAGTAACTTATCTTCAAAATTTCCTATCAATGTAAAAAAACAATCCTTTAGGTCAAGGAAGTTTTCTTATGTTTTTTTTTTTTTTTTCAGTACCACATGTGAAGTTTCTTGAAGCATTTCATTTCCTGATGTTCCTACCACTAATACATAGGCCAAGTGCACTGCAAATACACAAGCACTGTATGGAAGACCATTCAAAATTCATCCATCTAAGATAAGCAATGTAAATTATAACTTAGGGAAGCTATTTCTATCCACTTGCTGTATAGACAGGCTCCCAGCTCAAGATGCTATGAGATGTGGGAAGTAGAATGTATTTATGCCCCCTGGCCTACAGAGACAATGTGCTTAATTGTTACTCACAAAATAAATATTTCAAAGCAAAGAACAATTAATATTAGTACATTTATTTTTAATTTTCATTCTTCAAAATGTTCCACAGCCAAACAATGAAAAGTCCTTTAGCTACCATAAAATCAGCATCATGGATATGCATTAACAAGTGTGGCCACAAGATGGCTCTCAATACTCAGAATTAAAAACCAATCTGAAAATGAACTAACACTGAATTTCAAATAGCTTTTCCCCCACTTATTAGCAATATGGTTCACCTCAAATTATTCCTAGTAACTTTATTCCCAGAATAGAAAAATAATTTTTAGATATTTTACACTTGCTTTCTTCCTCAATGCCACAAACCTTTCAATAAAGAATTCAAATGAAATTTCTAGAATACGTGTAATGAACACCAACATATTCCTGTAGTCACACAACCCTCCCCAAAAACTATGTCCTCTTGAGAGCTAAAATTCATACATATGTAAAAGCAAATTCCTTTCTTGTGAAGTTAGTTTTCAAGTATTAACTAGTACTAGTTCTGTGCCATGATAAAAAGTACATGAAACTTCACATTACAATATGAATTTGCATGTTGATAGCCTCTTATACAGCTTGTTCACTTCCAGTATGCTCTAGCTATATTCTTTATGTTCTTAATTATCATTTTACCTTTCTTTACAAAGGTTTACTAGCAGTTGTGGGTTTTGTTGGCAACCTTCCACTCATTTCCTTACTCATTTAGTATCATAAATCTGTTTTTTTTTGTTTTTTTTTTTTGTTTTCATTTAATATTTATCTTTTCCACAAGTGCAAATCTGAAATTTAAAGAAACTGGACTATGTAGGAAAAAAAGGTACTAATAGACAGGGTTATGATTTTCAACCGAGTAAAGAATTACTTGATTCTGCTAAAAAAAATAAAAAAAAACACTCCAAAAACATAAAAAAAAAGGAGGAATACAATGAACTTAATTATTTTTTTCTGCAAAAATTCAGATATATAACACAGAATTTGTGCCTCTTTATCATGTTAAACAGAATTGTAACATGTTGCTGTGTATGATTCGGAGCATGACCGATGTTTAAAACTCACCCACAATAGTTAGGTTTCTAAGATCAATACAACTGGAAAACAATTCATAGAATCATAGAATATGATAAACATAGACTTGTAACAGGTAAATCATAACTGTAAGTGAGAGAGAGCAGAAGAAGATTCATAATAAAGACTTTCACAGAGTTCACACATTATGCAAATTACGATACTAACACTGTGGTTGAAAATAACCTCAAGTTTCCCTCTAACTTTTCACTAAGGATCAGTGAATTCTTCAGACCAGTATGGTACTGCGAAAGGATAGAAATCTCTTACAATCACTGTCTTGGATATACTCCTTAGACAAGAGATGTCAGTGATCATTTCAAGAAATATGCTACCTAACAGATACAAAATCTAGGAGTGTACTTGAGAATAACTACTACAAAGTGCTTCAAAATTATCTGCCCAGGAACAAGAAACCAGACATGCTTTTGTTGCAGTAAAAACATTCTTCTACTATGCTCTAACAATGGAATCAAGTGTCCAGAAAACCATTTCTGAATGTAAGAGACTTTAAGAGAATTATAATACTGGTAAGCTTATATAATTGTTTTTAATTTATAAAACACCATGACACAGAGTCACATTTTTCTTACTGATTTCAATTCCAGAAGCTTGCTGAAAATCCACCTCTGCCGAACATTGTCCTGGGTTTTTCTATGAAACACTGTCTGGTGTTGTATTAAGCTATGTCCTTAGGGCTTACTCCAAAGCCAACAGTCTCTTTCCCATTACCTTCAAAAGGTTTTTCATTTGGACCCTTCAACTGCAAACCAACTAGGACTTCTTTCAATTATTTAGCAATACTACAGTTTAAATGAAAACATGGCTATATGAATCTAAAGGTCCTAAACTCTGTTCAGATTTCTGACTGTTGTCCTTGATAAACAAAAGCAGCACAATACTTCAAAAAAGGATCTCTAGAATCAAAGACTTTGCACTGGAATTCTTTGTTTTATTACAGAATGCATGCATATTAAAGCCAGAATACCCTCACAGACATAAAATGTGCAGTACTTTTCATCATTGATGCAACTGCCTTTGATTCCAGAGCTAACTGCTTTTCAACTATTATTACAAAGAGACTAGAAAGGCTTTTGCAAAACTCTTGGTTTTCTAAATTCTAGACCCTAAGGGTTTGTCATCCATTACTATGTTTTCAGAATTTTGTCAGCAGTTCTCAATATTTTAGAACTTCCAAATTTCTAGGCCAATTTACACAGTTAACTTTCTACACTGTTGAATTTTTTTTTCCTATGTAAATAAATAAAGATAGGGGAGAATCTCTAGCAGACCAACTACCAAAAATAGAGCTTGCAACCTTAAGCACAGAAATAATAATGACAGTTCTGCACATGGCAAATTCAAATTTCATCTCATAGTTCTCTTAATACCCATACATAGAGAATGAAAGATCCTTGCAGTAGTTAGCAGAAACCAACATGGCTTCACCAAAACCATTTTTCAAGGTAATTATCCAAATAAATAAATAACATTATGCAAGCTCTAATAGGTCCTTATTTGGAAAACAACAATAACAATAAAACAAAGAAAAAAACCCATAATTCAAAAGATCGTTTTTATGTTTTCAAGTTTGATGTGTGTAAGATTTATTAAGTGGAGGTCCAATTTGCCATTGAAAACTGAGCAGGAGCCAATAAATGCTGCCTCTGCAACAATCCAGATGCTGCAAACTCTTTTGGCCACAGGCACCTAGTTGGTGTGCAGGGTAGACCATCTCAGGTCTTGCTGAACTCAGGGAATCAGCAGCTGTATATGTAACATTTTCCCCCAAGCAACAACAATTACTTTATACAGTTACATAACATTCCAAATTATTTTTTTTATCTGTACATAATTTTATGGTTGCACTCATCTTTACCTACATAAACTTAATAGTCTTGGTCCTAGTTCAGGGAAGAGGAGGCTGAGGGGAAACCTTATTGCTCTCTTCAAATACCTGAAAGGTGACTGCAGCGAGAACGAGGTTGGCCTCTTCTCACTGGTGGCAGGTGACAAGATGAGGGGAAATGGCCTCAAGTTGCGCCAGCAGAGGTTTAGGTTGGATATGAGGAAAAACTTGTTTACAGAAAGGGTTGTTAAGCACTGGAATAGGCTCCCCAGGGATGTGGTTGAGCCACCATCCCTGGATGTGTTTAAAAACCGTTTGTATGTGGTGCTCAGGGACATGATTTAGTGGAGGGTTGTTAGAATTAGGGTAGTATGGTTAGGTTGTGGTTGGACTTGATCTTTAAGGTCTTTTCCAACCTGAGCGATTCTATGATGCTATCGGGAAACAAAGACAATTGGCTAATGTGTATAAATACATTTAGCTTCTTTGAAATTTATTTTTAGCTATGTACTTCTAGTACATTTACTCTACACTGTATGTAGAGTAGAACTGAATAGAAGCATTTTTGCTTCTGTTAAAATCAATGACATCTGTTAAAATGAATTTTTAAATCATACAATTTTTTTTAAAAGAAAATATTAGTAAAAGAACAATTAGAAACAGCCACTAAGAGTGAGAGAACTGGACTTGATCCACTGTCTTCTCATACCACATACTGAGAGGAGGAGTAAACAAAAAAAGTTAAAAAGCAATTAAGCACACCTTCAGAGATCTGTGTACTCTTTTTTTCCAAAGATTTATTACCTTTTTCTGTTTGTTTCTTTAAGCTATATCATATGTAGTCTTTGATTTTAGCATATCTTACATTTTATCTGTGTTCTCAAAATTACTCTATATTGCTGGCTTTAATTTCTGCAACATTTAATTTTATCTTCTATTTGTTTTTTAATTTATCTTAACCTCCTTGAAAGAGAATTTCAGAAGTCAAATAAGATTCAGAAGATTGCCTGCTTGTTGAAAATCATTGTGCTAGAGAAAAGCATTGTATTATATAAAACAGCTGATACCACTGCATAGCAACTTCAGCACTGTAAAATATAATTTGCCTAAATTCACCAAATTTCTCCCAAACAACCTAGTTATTTAAGAAACCTGTTTTTGTTGCTAGCAGATTGTTATACTGAAAACATGATTCACTGGTTATAAAAGATCTAAACAACAGCAACAAATGATTGAAAAATTCTTAAAAAAAAATATATGTGTGTGTGTATATATATATATGTATATATTCTTCCCATCTTCTTTTCAGAGATTTTCATGAGTGTCATATGTGAGTTTGGATGCATCCCTTTACATGTAGCATGTTTGGAATTTTTGATTCATTAGCAAAAAAGCAGAACTAGAATTAAATTATGTTAGTGGGTGCTAAAGTGACAGCAACACGTTTTTGACAAAGCTAGAGTATACACAAACTATATATGAACTATAATGAAAACTGGTAGATGAAAAAGGAACTGCTTCTGTCATATGGAATGAAAATACATTACTAAAAATCTATTAAGCAGATTTCACTTCTCCTGACAGAATAAAAAAACAAAATTAGAAGATTTGTGAATTTCAATGCTAAAAAGAATAAAATAGCTCAATTGGAACAGACCTACAAAGCTCATCGAGTCCAACTGCCTGACCACTTCAAAGCTGACCAAAAGTTAAAGTGTATTACTGAAAGCATTATCCAAATGTCTCTTGAACACTGACAGGCATGAGGCTAATAAACTAAAGGAATAGTTAAAAAGTTCAAACTAATTTACCAAAACTGTGGTATCTGAAGGATCTGAAAAAGGAAAATAGATGACAGTTGAAACAATAAGCATATATAGCTAAATAATGACATCAAACCATAATAAAATTAAACAGTATTTAGTAAGCTTTCTTATTTTCAATATAAATGAAATTAAGAACTGCAGTGGAATTAAGTACTTTTTTTCATCTACTAAGAGAATATTTTTTTCCTAAATGAAAAATTGAATCAAGCATCTAAACACATCATGGAAAAAATATATAATGTTTAATACTGTGTTCAACAGAAGGAAATCTATCAATAGGTAACCGAACAGAACTTTTCATGCAACAGGTGAATTTAATTAATTGCACTTCTTCTTATCGTCTCCTTATAGACATAGTGAGATGCAAACTACCATTGCATTATGAGAAACGGTCAAATAGGGTGTTAATAAACACACTTTTTTTGTTATCTCAGAATGGAAACTTCAGTTTCATTAAAAGAATCATTCTGAAAGGAGCCTATTTATGTATATCTTACAGCATGAATAAATTCAGAAGAATCCTCAGAGAGTAGAAATCCCATGGTCGGTTAAACTGATATTGTGACAGAAAGATATCAAGTAATATCAGAATATTATTATGTTCACTGTGAACATACTGGATAAGATTACACACTGCAGCCAAAAATCAACTTGGCAAATCCTGAAAGAAGAATGAAAGACCAGAGAGTCTTTTATTTATTTTTAAAATAATAATTAAAAAAAAAAAAAAATTCTTGCCTGAACCAATCCTCAGGGACTAAAAGTGCAAGAAAACAGTCAAAGCAGAGTCAACCAAGCTCTTCAAGTGAGGACTAAGTAGGGACTAGGGCAGAAAAAATCTACACTGAATTTAATTTTGTCTCCTAATTTCTTCTATTAGGGCTGTTTCCAAGTGACCAGATACTGCTAGTTTTTGAACCTATTAAATCACAGAGGAAAACTAAAGAAACGAGAACTTTTTAGTCCCAAGAGACATTATGTATTTCTCAAATACATCTGACCTTCATTACAGAATCACCATAGAATCATAGAATTGTTTGTGTTGGAAGAGACCCTTAAAAATCATTTAGTCCAGCTCCCCTACAATGAACACGAACATCTGCAGCTAGATCAGGTTGCCCAGAGTCCTGTCCAGCCTGACCTTGAATATCTCTAAGGAAAGGGCATCCACCACATCTCCGGGCAACCAATTCCAGTGCCTCACTACCCTTAAATAAAAAACATTTTTCTTACATCCAGTCTAGATCTCCATCTCCCCTTGTTCTATCAGAACAAACCCTGCTGAAGAGATTCTCCTTTTTAAAATCTTCCTTAAGATACTGAAAGGTCGGTATCAGGTCTGCCTGGAGTCAAATTGAGTAGTGGGCTGTATAGCTAAAGAAGAAAGAGTGTAGCCATGCTGAGAACATGAAATATGAGAACATGAAAACAATCATATCAGGATTATTATTATTTTTCTTCCTTCCAAATAGCTTTGAAATTTTCTTTTGAAATGTTTATGTACCATTAGCATATCTATTCAATATCCATATATAATTCTTATATCAATGATTTCAAGTTGAAATAATCTTACTCAATGAAGTTATAAATTAATAATTACTGTGAAAATACTCTGCAACCTTTTTCGTTTTGACCTGGAATACATGCTAAAATATCCTAGCAGCTAACTGAAGGGAATTTTCAGAGTTAAAGGATAAAAGAATGCTCTGTGGTTTTCTCCTTGTCAGTGTCTTTCCTGAAGAAAGACAAGGAGATCACAAATCAACATGAGAGATTAAGAGTGAACAGAAAAATATAAAATAAAAAATATGAAGAAAGAGAATAGAAAAGTGAACAGAAGTTAACAGAAAAATACTCTTAATAACTTCACTTATTTTGAAGTTAGTTTTACAGTAAGATGAATATTTATGCCAAAAATAGACATACACAGCTACTGACTGTGCAAACTTTTGCATCTGCTACTCATCACAATCAGTAATGTCAAAGCCTGACATCAGGAAACCTCTATTGGCCTAATATTGTTCCCACATACCAGAAAGAAAAATTAAACAGTGTCTTTAATATGATATGTTTAACTTTCAGTCTCTACATTTACAAGCACAAATAAAGAAGACATTTTGAAAATGTATTTACCTTAAAATTTCTACTGACTGAATTCAAATACTACATTACCTTGTGGGGGACTGTGGCAGATTTAATTTAAGGAAAGCAGCTTAATCAGAACATAAATATGACAACAGTTTCAAATGATCTTACTAAGCGCATTTAGAATTTAATAGGAAATTTTGTCAACAATGAAAGGGGATGCTATAGGCAACACATTATCCTGCAGTTTATCAAAGCATTTCCATGGAGGATTAGTAAAAAAAGGCATTAAATCTTACACTGACAGTGATTAAATCCATTGCTGATTTTAACCTGAAAAACTCAAAAACTGCTAAAAAGTTCCATACAAAAGCATGTAACATCTTTTTGTACTTCCCCAAACAAACACATCAGCACCTCTGACAGATGTATTCACACCCTCACAGACCATTCTAGAAAAAGATTTGCTATCCCATTTTGCTTCTAGGGCTCTATTACAAACACAGCACAGCTTCTGGAAGTAGAACAAATATTCATGAGACAGATTTCCAGCTATAAACAGGCTAAAGTCAATCATCGTTGCATATCAAGTTGATGCTTATGATGGTTAAAACAGATATATGCTCAAGCTAAGAGATTAGGGAAGGAAAAAAGTCCATTTTATCTCTCACAGGATATCAGCAGGTTTATGTGGTACCTCAGTGTTGTAGTTATCAGAGCTCGAAAGACAAGACAACAACTCTGAAATACTTACCTGATCCAAAAGTTAGACTAAGCATTTAAACTTGATAACAGAATTTAGTCTACACCACATATTTAATACTTTCTGATTCATAACAGAAACTCTCGAAAAATTGCAGTACATTGCATATAGTGTATACAAGTTTTTCACAAAGTGAGGCAAAGGTTTTGTATTAGGAAAGAATAAAATTGACAAACTAAATGAACACTTAATGATCCAAGTGTTACGCATATTCTACTGTAAATTCTTGGAAAAACCAATGCATCTGGAATGTCAAAGGTTTGTGTTCTTGCTCTAATAGACCAGTTATACATTCTACCTGAACTGAGCAGCATTTACACTTAATAAACAGAAAAAATATATATACATAAAAGCTTGCATGTGCTATCAAGGCAACAGTATTTTTGCATGTTGTTATCCTCCACACAAAACAAGCAAAATGACCTCAAAGATTCAATGAAAAGTTACAATTTTGTATTGGTTGTTTTGTAGGGGTAATCTGCCTTTTATACTCTCAGACACAGCCTTGCTGTAGAAATGTGAAGCTTAACAAAATTGTCTAAAAAGACTTAATTTAGTTGATAAATAAATAAATAAATAAACAACAACCAACTTCTCCTGCATGAGAAGACTTAAATTTATCATTTAAAAGTCAAAACATGATCCAGTGGGAATTGAAGCTGGATAAATTCCGGCTGCAGATAAGCACGAGAGAAAAAATTTAGTAATAGAAGAGGGAATTTTCCATTGCTGTAGGTGCTAAACTGAGTACAGATGTCTCTAAAGAAAGTGCAATACAGATGCAGAGAAGGAATTTGGGGAGATCTTATGCAACAGTTTAGACTGGACAATCATTGGGAATGTAAAATCTAACTACTAAAATGAAATCATTTTGTTCTAATAAAACTTCACCATGCAAATCACCTGATAATATACTCAAAGTATTTAAAATATGTATAGATACAAAAGTTGATGCCTCAAATATATCAAGGGAAGATGAAGCAACATTTCACTTGTGGTCCATTTTCTTGGTAAAGACCATGTGTATAGGAAGTAACTTACAGTCTGCTAAACAGATTGATTAACATCAATCCTGATTACAATCCAATCACTCACTGTAACTATGTGATTTTTTGGCTATAATGTTTCTTTAATAGCTGAGCCAGTTATCTGCATTCCTCCTATCTGCTGATAAAAAAAATATAATTCTGAATCTTAATGTTTGTACAATATTGGGTTTACAGAACAGCAATATAGCAGTTTTAAAGAACAAAGATCCTTTTTATCGGATATTTCATATCTACTTAGAATGCCAAATACAGAAAAAGGCACTTAATTTTGAACTAGATTCATCAAAAAATACAAATTAGTGTTTAAAACTGATGAAAAAATATATTTTGGAGCACAATAACACAAGAAATTAGCATGAAGAGTGTACCTTCTGTTTAAAAAGGAAGAAAGGAATTTTCTTTTGAGTGTCAAGAAACAATATTTTCTTCATGCAGCATTTTTCAGTGAATATATAAGATTTCAATTTACATAACAAATTTCTTACAAATATATAAGAAAGAATGCATTCATGCTAACACTCAACAGAAGTGTCTCTCTGAAGGACAAAATACGCAAGCTGCTCTGCAAGTAATGCCTCCTATTTATTTCTGTGGAAAATACGATATATACAAAGAGCACAACAGCACTATTTGATAGAGAAGATTCTCAGCAGCAAAACACTGTTTTGCAACATTTCTCACCACTATTAGCTATGCATTTT
>JAOWBP010001760.1:58943854-58975460 GCA_028571105.1 Tragopan temminckii | reverse complement strand
GAAGATTCTCAGCAGCAAAACACTGTTTTGCAACATTTCTCACCACTATTAGCTATGCATTTTCATCAACAATGAACGAGAGCCTGAATGCTGCGCTTGTAAAAATTCATGCCAGTGACACACTGTTGCTGTCACCCACCGCCTCACTGTCCTCATATCCACAGCTTGGTGTTCATAAACGCTCAGGAAGAGTCGATGAATGTTAATGGGTACAATTTTTCTGCATGGAGGAATTCAACTTCGCATCTTTGCTTCCTATGCACTTCCACATCAGATGCTATTCTGTTAGACTGTCCTGCTGCTGCCATCTGTCACATGGCAACACAATGTAATGGAATATTGGTGGAAAGCTCCAGTCCCTACTGCCATATCACCAACATCTGCTTCTGATGTTGTGGGATAGCATAACAAAATAGGAGGTAATACTTTCAGAGCAACCCTGTATATTAACACTGAGGACACTGCCCCTCAGAGAAACAGTATTACTCTGTAAAACAAAGGAATAGCAAGTAGTTAGCTGCAGATTGTCTTGATAGTTCAACATAACTAAACCAAATTTTTTATATTTTTGGAGAAACGTTATTCCAAAATAATGAGAAAATACACCACTTTAAGACAGGTTTGCCTGCTTTCCTTCATTCAAAGGAAACTTTTTTGAACTACTATACAATTATAGAACTAATTATGCCCTGGATTCAGTTGAGACTTTGTATTCAAAACCAAATGCAAAGGTAAGAATATACTTCTACTGTAAACTGGACTCTTCAAACCTAAATGTTCAACTAAATCCTACTTAATTTAAACTTCTACAGCTCAGTATTCACCAAAAGAGTAGGACTGCACTATAGAGAACACATTTTTTTTCAACCTGTCAACTGTCAGGACCACACACATTTTATCTCTGACTTTTAACAGGACTACTGAATAAAATACACTATGAATGAAACATGACGAGCTTCATTTCATTCTTGGAGAGATAATTAGCAAACATTTTCCAAAAGTAAAAAATATAGTAATTTTAAAACAAATAGAGAACTTCAGTACATGTCCGACATTTAACATAGCTGAATTTATTTGAATATAGATACTCATTTATTTTCATAGTTTCTTTAATGGCTTATCAAATATTAGATACGTTATTAATAAAACAAAAACAAAATGAGGATTTGCTCTGAAATAATTAAATGTCAAACAAACGATTACACATCAAATATTTGATGAATGTTCTCTAAAAATTCATTTCTAATAATTTAAAAACATCTGACTAATTAAGAAGACTAGTAGAACTGCTTTCATATTTTAAAGGCCAGAAAAGCATACAATACTCTCAACTGTTCTATTTTTTCTGCACCTCCTGTATGTTCAAGTAGTCTTCAATCGCACTTGTTGTATCTAAACCACAAAATGTAGGATTTGGCCATTATTCTTGTACGTCTTATTCTGCATTTCAATATGCTTCTTCACTGACTACAGTGATCACTGTATATAGAATACAAAATAAGGATTTTATTACATTATCTAGATTATTTTCTGCCACATACTGCAAAATTTCATGTCAAACGAAACAGCAAGACTGAATGGCTTTCAGTCTGATAATTGGGATGCCAGTAAACATCACCTTACACAAGATAGCTCTTATCAGAAAAACATGATATTGTCATCATGAAGCCTAAATTAATCTCTGCATCAGACACCTATGATATAATACATTTAGACTTCTGTCAGAAATTTCATTTTTATGGCACAGTACTATGAATTTAGTACTGTATAAAATGAATGTCGTACTAAGAAGATTAAAATTAGACAATGATGATCAAACAAATTAATTGTATCTATAAATTTCAACTTGATGAATGCCTAATGATTTTATTCAGAGATCTAATATGACTCATGGATATTTCATATTTGTACTGGTCATCAAAAGTTTACAATATGATCATGTTGATTAAAGGCACTACTTGGAAATCAGAAGCACTCTGAAGCAATAGTAAATTCTTACAAGGACAGGTCAGTTCCAGAGCTATTTGGTTCACTTACAGTTTGAGCTTTTCAGCTTTAAGATATCTTGGAACAAAAAAATCTAGGTTATGTTTTGAGAATGGATTTTAAAAAGAACCCTGAAAAGCTCTTACAAGCCATGTATTTATAATTCTAATCCTCAATTTACTGAATAAGATGGATTTAGCTTATTGTATTATGCATAAGAATAGCTGTGCCAGGTCAGACCAAAAGTCTGCATAGCGCAGTAGTCTCTCCCAGTAGTGGCAAACAGGAGATGTCTAAGGAAAAGCATGCATCAATGGTCTTTCCAGTAAAATCTCCTGGACACTAGAAATTTGCCATTAAGAGATCTACTGTGTAGCTTGACCTACTCATAACAGCATTTTGCTACTATTTAAACGAATAAGAACTTTCACAGTGAAAAATCTGAAACTACAATGACAACTAGCGTAAGATTCTAGATTTAGAGTAGTAGGTAGATCAATTCAGAGATAAAAAATGACATAAGAGTATATGCACATTAGAAATAGTTGCTGCAGCTCAAACACAAAGTCAGGCCTTGCTCAGTTCTGCATGTCACGTGATAAACACAGAATCATGGAACCATCTAAGTTGGAAAACATCTTCAAGATCACCAAATCCAACCAGGAAGCTGAACTATCGAGCCACATCACTATATCATGTCCCTTTAGTGCTATGTCCACACATTTCTAAAATACCTCCAGGGAGTGGGATTGTACCACCTCCCTGGGCAACCCAGTCCTATGCTTGACCACTCTCCTTAGTGAAGAAATTCTTTCTCATGTTCTCTCTAAACCTCACCTAGTGCAACTTGAGACTATTTCCTCAGGTCATATCACCTGCCTTATGATAAACAAAACCAACGCTCTCCCTGCTGCAACAGCCAAATAGTTGGTCCTCCCTGTTTATAAAAAATATGAATCCATAATTTCTGGGTATATTATAGTACGTGAGATACTATTGCAATCATGCAGAAAGTTGTGAAAAGAATTAAAGGATCTGATGAAATATAAAATAATTCATTTGCTTTTAATGATGAAAGCCATTTTGCTTTATCCCCCAAAGTACAATTCTTCCATAAATATCTTCTGAAGTAAATTCAGCTTTTCTACAACCTTTTGCACAGATCAACATTTTTAACTACAGTTGTTATTAAAGAACTTCAAATTTGATTTACAACTGATGCTTGCATTCACAACAAAAGTGTGTATATGTCATTTTGGAATGTAGGAGGACAGAAGACTGGCAAATTTCCTGTCCTGTTTTACTCAGTTTCCCTTAGATTTCTGTGTGATGGATAAATACTCTCAGAAAAAAAGTTATTTCAAAAATGCAGTCAACCAGTCTACAAAGCGCTTTTATCTATCAGTCTTAATTTGTACTATAAATGCTACCTTAATTCATTGTCCAGGCACAGGCAGCAAAAATTTGTATTCAAAACAGACTTAGATCTTAACTTTTCTCTGTGATGTTCTTCTGATTCCTAGCAACATAAGAACATGTTTTATAATTGATTTAATGCCAGGATGAAAAGAGTAAGTGAATAAACAGGAGTACTTTTCACTGAAATACAGTGTGTTGGACAAATATGGAAGTAATGCGTTGTATTTATTTCCATGGAAAATGCAACGTATACAAAGAGCACAACAACACTATTTGATAGAGAAGATTCTCAGCAGCAAAACACTGTTTTGCAACATTTCTCACCACTATTAGCTATGCATTTTCATCAACAATGAACAAGAGCCTGAATGCTGCACTTGTAAAAATCCCTGACGGTGGAAGTGACACACTGTTGCTGTCACCACTACTGAAATTCAACACCCACCGCCTCACTGTGCTCACATCCACAGCTTGGTCTCCATAAACGCCCAGGAAGAGTCAATGAATGTCAATGGGTACAATTTTTCAACTTCACATCTTTGTTTCCTATGCACTTCCACATCAGATGCTATTCTGTTAGACTGTCCTGCTGCTGCCATCTGTCACATGGCAACAAAATGCAATGGAATATTGGTGGAAAGCTCCAGCCCCTGCTGCCTTATCACCAACATCTGCCTCTGATGTTGTGGGATAGCATAACAAAACAGGAGGCATTACTTTCAGAGCAGACCTCATACTTGATGACAGAAATGTCACATAGGATGCACCACTGAAACCAGAGTATCATTTTTCCTAACTTCATGAGTAGTAATCTTGAGTACCTAAACAAATACTGGTATTTTCAATTACTGAATTTATTGTTTTTCCTGTTTTAGCACTGAAAATCTAATATTACTGTAATAAACTAGGAGTTTCACATTTTGTTCTAAAAAGTCTAATGAAAAGAGATTCAGCATTAATTTTCGGTGTTACGGTAGAAATACCAGATTTCCAGGTTCAGTTTTAATTGATATTTTTAAAATGCAGCAGTTACTAGCAGACACTAGAAAAAGAGGAAAATTTTAATATACTATTGATGACAGATAAAGACAATTTATTATTTAGTACATTTCTATAAATATTTATTACAGTTATCAGAAGTATCTTGAAAAAGAACATAATCATCATGATTTTTAACAATCTTGTCTAATTTATAATTTTCTCTCACAGAAATTTGAGTTTACTAACTGTAGTGTCTCTGCTCCATTAATAATAGATCTGAGTATCTCCCCCATTCTCTTCAGAGTTATAAAACAAGGTAGTGTATATTACATCCCAAATAGACAAAGATTCTAACTCCCCTCCTCCCCATCTATCCAATTCCTAATTCAGAGATGCAAAAAGTATTTAAAATTTTATCACCATATTTACCAGTGAGAGAAGGTATCTTATGTATAGATTAAGCTTTATATAATGAAAAGGTATTTCTTTTATGTTATTTAGTTGGGAGAGAGGAAAAACATTACCCTTCAGGGAATATTAACAAGACACCGATCATTACCTCAAATAATATATCCCCAAATGCAAAAGTCATATATAACAAAAAATTAAGAATTGTTTTGGAAACCTTTTCTTGGCAGAAATACAGGCATATTACTACATTAGATGAAAAGAAATTGTTGGAGATGAAGTTACTACATTAGAAAAAAATTTGAAAGGTCACATAACATAATTCGTGCAGGGAAAGAACTGTAAAACTGCATAAAAATATACAGTTTCAAATTTCTCACACAGAACCAGATTAAGGGGGCTAATCCCTTGTAAGAGTCAAATGCCTTTCCCACTTTTCACTCTTAGAACAATTACTTTTTGATTGCCCATCACTAGATGATGTATGAGAAAGTCAGATAGTTTTGGAAAGGTAATAAATTTATTGATGAAGTCAGGTTAATACTTTAGGACAGTTTTCTGTCACTGAGGGTGAAGAGCAGCAAATGTTCATGAAAAGAGTGCAAAATGAAGGAGATACATACTCTCCCAAGACAGTAAAAATCAGTGGCTTAGGGACTTCCTGAGTTGGAGATTGCATAAAGATTACTGTGATCCATGAGCATCAAAATCATTCTCCTCTAGTTTGCCCAATTCTTTCTGACAAAAAGCCTCCCTTCTCAATGATACCATGGACTTGAGAAATCGAACAATGTCTGTGAAATTACAGCCAACTGTAAGTAACAGTATTGGTTTATCTTCACCTTTGGCATTATTCTTTATTTTCCACGTCTATATCATTCAGAAATTCCACTGGTTCTTCCCGAGCAAAACATGTTTTGTAAGAAGCTCAAAAACACATTCCCTGGATGGCACTGGATGGCATCATAAAAGCAAAATTAGGATTGCAAAAATTACCAATATAAATGGTTCACTTACCTGCTTTTCAGCTTGTCCATAATCTGATCCTTGAGGTGACAAGAAGTGACAAATATGACCATTGTTTTTTGCTTTTTCTCGAAGAGCCATAGCAGTTTTGACTGTGGCATTTCTAGCATGAACAAACACCATCACCTTAAGACAGAAAGAAATAGAGCTGATGAGAAATGACTGAAATCTGAAATAATCAAAAGACCTTAATAATAAAATATTCTCTACTGTAAGAATAAATTAAATGGGTAAATGCATGGCATAATGATGAAAAATAATGTAGCTTTAGAGAAATTAAAGGATGATCCTGTCTATATTATATACAGTGTTTTTCAAGAGCTTCTGAAAAGGTTCTCATTTCTAATTCTTTAGTCTTTAAAAGATAGGTACAAACACTGGAAATAGTTCTTTTTCAAATAGTGAAGAGAGTGCCACTGAGGAAAAATAAAAGCGCTATTTGACACATCCTAAATGATCTGGAAAGCAAATACAGAAGTGATAAATTATTTAATGGTATGATTTGACTATGCAAGACAGTTGAAATAAAAACCAACTATAAAGAGTCTTTGGAGGATATTACAGTCCCAAAACACTTGACGATCAAAGAGAAGATAAAGTAAGAACAAATGCAAAACATGCATGCAGATACACATTTGAAATCTGTTGGGTGTAAACCCCATACCATCACTCATAAAGATAACTTAAAGACACTGGATGTTTCTCTGAAAATACCAACTAAGGATTGAGCAAAAAGATAATAGAATGGTAAAAATGGATAGAAGGAGAATTATCAATAAAATAGAAAGCATCTTTGAATTGATTGGAACTCCTGTCTACAGTAGATTTTGAAAATACATTAATGCATCAGTCACACAACCTCGTAGTCACTAATTATTTTTACCACCATATATGGTGATTACAATGACATAACTGTCTCTTTAGAAATGTATCCGAACCAGTTTAAACTGCTATAAATTAAGATTCACTGCAAGACATATTTAAGATGAACAATGGTTCTAATGGGGAGAAAGATTTTTCTCTACAGGAAACCAGGGAACATTCATTCAGTCAAGCACAGACAAGATATGATTCAACAAACTGTCGTTTATACATACAATGGAATTAACGCTTATTTAATTAATAGGAATGGACAGAAAATTCATTAAGCATGGACAGGATCCATTAAGGTAAGAAAATACAGAATAAACCATAGGAAGAAGGAGTGAGTTATTTCAAACCTACCAGAAGACTTCAAAAGGAAAATTGGCTGTAAGACCAATGTGTACTTTCCTAGAAGTATGTGTGTCTGCATAATGCCTGAATTCCTGTCAGCTACCATGAAGAATCAATGAAAAGATATGAGTGACTGGTTTAACCAAAGTAAATGAAGACTGCTTCTTCTTCTACTTGTTCAATTATGCCTTATTGGAATGTAATTATTTTGTGCTAGTCAATGATGGAGAATATCTATCACTAGTGATTAAACGTCAGTTAATTACAGTGCAAATAACAGCTTGGAATGTCTGATAGCCAAACACTGCTGGGAAAGGCAAGCTATTGAAAACACTCAATATTTTCCCCCTGAGAATTTTGTGTTGCTCGTTGTTTGCATAAATTGACAACACATACTTGGTCAGACAGCTCTTTGGTTTGATCTCATATGACAATTTTTGTGTTCTTAAAACTCCCACTTGGAAAAGTTTGAATGACTGGTTAATAAGTAAGCTGAATCAATGCAAGCTATTTTAAGTCAGTTTCAGTTGCATTTTATGACGGATATGTCAAATTCCAACAATTCTGTGCTTTTAATTTGGTACTTTTGGCAGCAACATCCTTGTATCAACCTGTGGCATGTTCCTGAAATATTTTTAAATAAAACATTATTAACAAATGAGTTAGCTATATTTAAGGGCATAATTAAACAAGTTATTACTTCTGTTCTGAATTTAGAAATTTATAATTTAATTAGAAACATAGAATTTGTGTATTTTTATATCAAAGTGTACCAAGTAGCTGTAAATTTATATAAACTATAAATTTATCATTAAAAATAATCGAAATGAAAACAGGTGACAACATAAGGAGGAGAAAAAAGAGAAAAAATGCTTTATGTCTATCTGATACCTGGAAGAATTGCATGTGACTTGCTTTAGCTTATTTGATACATCTTTCCATGATCATTTCAGTAGCATTGTGATTTCTATAATTATTAGCTTTCATCTGAGTAAAAATATTCTCAGATACATGTCATGGTAAGCATAATCATTTTGTTTAAATTAAAATACTTATTAGCAAAATCTTTTTAAAATTTCTTCAAAAAGAGGCTACAGCATAACAGAGTATATGCATATCTTCAAGTCTTCATCAATTATTTAAGGATTGCCTATTTATCCTTTTGAAAATTCTTTTTATAGAAAGCCTAAAAAATAAGAGTAAATTCCTTTCATTACAAGGTCCATCAAGTCATCTTCAGTGAATTCTCACTTCATAACATTTAATTTTAAATCCAGTTGATTTTATACTTTACTAACTTGTTTCCTTTAAAGATGAAGTCATACTAACATTTGATTCTTTGTTTAAGAGATTAAAAATTCATCTTTTGAAAACAGGTAATTTCTGAAAGTAAAGAAAATGAATAAATACAGTATTGGGTATTAAATAGGAATGGCCTTTTTATCCAGGCTTGTGAATTAGGAGGTATAGCAATATTTGACACACTGACTTCTTAAAAACAAAACAAAAAACCCCAAACAACCAACAACAAATATATGTAATAAGGTTCATATATTTCATATTAAGATTCAACCACAAAATAGGTTTGTCAATTGGTTTTACAGTGTATTTTAAATTTTTAGATTTTATTTTATTTCAGCTTTCATTAATTTTGAATAACTTAAATATAAAAAGTAAAATTTGAGAATGATGTTTATATAACACTAATATTGATAAACATCTTGTCCTCCAGACCTTTCTAGAATCCATAATCAAAGATCAAACTAAGTGTGGCTGAATTTTTGAGGCTTGTGGATCTTCTGTTCCCAGAAGAACAAGGCTCAAAGAAAAGCTGCAAAGAGGAATGCTTTTAAAGTCGGAAAGGAACTAATAAAGCCAATCAAAAATAACAAGCAGATCTGCACACAAGAGCGTACTTATCTCCAACAAACTTCTTAATTAACCAGGCTACAATTTTTTAGGCATGGTTTAAACAAGACACAGAGAAATACTGGAACATTCAAACTAAACAAACTACAGTATAGAAAGCATTGTAGGTGTAACACTTCAGTTGCTAGAACTATTTTTAGAAAGGAGCAAAAAGGCTCTACTGGGAAATGAGATGTGGTAAAACTAAGTCACCACAGTAACACAAAGTAGAGAACAGAATGCTAGCCCCAGAAAAAATGAGAGTAGAAAATAGGCCCTTCACTGAAGAATCTTCGCAATTATGTAAATAAGCAGTAACTGCAATACTTGAATAAAGCCCATTCTTGGAATTCTAAAAGCAAAGAAAATTTTTCTTAGTTCTAATCATAATCAGGCAGAACCTTTATTAACTGTCACTATCATGTGGTCCTGCTTTGACCATAACAAACAACAGCAAAAAGATAAGGAATTACTATTCCAAAGGCTTAGAATTTTTGCTTTTATTTTTATTTTACTTTCCAGGCTTCTTCCCTGCCATCAACTCTTTCTCACCCTCATATCAGACATAATCCAGTTCTTTTCTCAGGATGAAAACGTGCTAACAGTACACTTGGTGGATGAAGCAGTAACATTCATATCTAATTTTAACTACGCAGAAAGATAAGAAAGTCGAGTTAATCTAAATGTCTGTATAAAGGTAAAATTTAATAGGTGACACTTTGCTGTAGAGTATTATGCAAACTGATAAACCTAAATACACTTGTGTATTTAAATCTTGGCCACTGAACGTTTCTAAAATTATTGCATAGCACTACTCCAGGAAGACCTTTCAGTTAACACACTTCAAAGTATGTCATTCAAATAATAATCAGATTGTCCCAGAAGAATCTGAATCATTTTTCAGTGTTTGGTGCCTTGATTTTCTTTGAAATGTTAGAAGATTAATTTAAAAAGCAACAACAACAAAGCATTGCTGTGAAAGATACATCAATATAGAATTTATACAGCATTTGGCGAGCGTAGTTGTTTTAGTTCTAGCTTCTGCCTACATGAATCTGAAATTAAATGGGACTTTCCCTCCAAGTGCTATTCCATGCTGTGATTTCCACAATAACTGGAAAACAAGCAGCATGTTTCTCTAATAGAGGACTGAAAGATGTTTCAAGTGCATGAATAGGAATAATAATAGGCAGAAGTAACCCAGAAAAATAACCCTGCAATTGTTAACTCTGACCTGAATGAGTTGGCTTGGCTACAATTCAGGCTCTACATTGTACCTATACTGTAGAAAAGAATATATATACACAGTAGGATAGTGCTAAGTTGGGAAGCCAGCCTTAAATCAATACAACGCGCAGTTAACATCCCTTACATTTAAGCGTTATCTGCCACATTCTGTATGTGTAGCAGACAGTGCTCAGTTCATCTTGTATTCACCTTGTGTTATCAAGCACACTGATCAAAACCCCATCCCAAAGACAAAATTAACAATTCCATAACAGCATTTGCTGTAAGACTAATCATTACAAGAAAACAGGATTATAGAAATCAAGAAAAATGCACATGGCATTGTTTCCTCATATGCACATTTTGCAAGTGAAACTACAGTTAACTGCATTCCCTGACTGACGTTGATACTGAAGATGTGAGATCATACAGCTTACCGTATACGACTTGATAAACTCAAAGCAGAGCTCCTACTAACTCTGTGGAAACTAAGAGCACTATCATCAGACCAATGACTCCTATGTTCTAGTTCTCAAAATTTGGAAGCCCTGATAATATGTATTTCTGAAGACATTTATTTCAGAAACTTCTGCTTGTGTAACACCACATATACTATTAAAGGCAGAGAGAATCTAAATTTTCATTGTCCTACATAACAGATCATCTCTTTTTTATATATTATTTTTATAGTATCCATTACACTATTTTGATCCTCTGTAATGAAGATCTCATCACACATAAGTATTTCCTTAGCTTGCTAAATATCTTGCACTACATGAGGAACTATAAGAAACCTCATGCATAAAAGCCTTCAGAATATTCAACAGCCACAGAGCACATCTGATATTCCATCTTCTACATGGTTTTTCACAGAATCACTGTGTGACAACATCTGACATTACAGCAATCATTCACTCAAGGAACACATAAGAACTTGTCATGCATCAAGCAATAACTACAAAACAAATGCTGATATAACTTCTGTACTCAGAGACTTTCTGCAGCTCTTACAGAAGGATATCTAATTCTCAGATGTGTAGCATATGCTTTCTTTAAAAAAAAATAAAAGGTGAATTTCATAAACTAACAATGTGCAGTGGAATTAATTGACTTTCATATATGTTACGATCACATATCAACGCCTGACAAAATTTTTAATTTAATATTATTGCACAACTTGCCAAAATAAAAATTAATTATCAATGAGAGATAGACAGCCAGTCTGATTAAAAGGACTGCTTTATTAGCTGACTAGAGGTGCACAATCTAATGGATAATATTTACTTATAATATCAGTAACATCACCAAATTTTTACAAAGAACAAGCTTTAGCTACAAATGAGACCTAGTTGCATGTTCTTCTTAAAAAAAAAGAAAAAAAGAAAAAAAGAAAAAGAAAAATTGTTGTGAAACAGCAACATAAGACTTTAACAGGTTAATTTAGCCTGTCCTAAGTGTGTCAGAGAATATTCTATTTTCATGAAAAATCTCTGTGCATTAAATTATGCAAATAAGTTAGGAAAAGTAATTTAGAATAGAGAGAAGCAGTTCCACAGCTACAAGCTGTGTAATTAGATCTGTACTTTGCAGTTCAAAGCTAGCTCTGGTGTGTATAGCTCTAGTGCTAAAAGCATTTGCTGCTGCTCTTCGAAAACCAAAGCTTTTAAATGACAAAAATATAAAAGAAAAGACAAATGTCTCCAGCCAGGTTATCTCTGCAGAATTTTCTTCAAGCATTAAACAAATCAAATATTCTCTCCAAAGACTTCATTTAGTATTCACCACAATAAGCACTCGCATTCCCCTCGTGCTGCACGTTCCAAGCTGTAATTCCCCTGAAACACGTTTGTGAGTTACTGTAGTATTGAAAAGTATAGTTAGTCTGAATACCTACGAGGACTAATGCTTCTGTGTTATCAGGAGCACATAACTAGACACTACCAGAACTTGCCACATATTCTCTTAGACAAGAAAAAACACGCTACCTGTATGCATAACAAAAGTTAAGAAATTTATAACCAGATACCTGAAATTCAGAAACCCTTTCTTCTGCCTTGGACAGTAACGATAACTTTTCCTACAGGGAAATGTCACTTTCATAATAGCATTCTCTATAGCAGCTCCTAAATGGTGCATTCACCTTACAGGAGAAGCACACTGACTCTCTGAGGCACTTTACTGCCTTGCCATTAGAGTGCTGGTCACACTAATGCAAGTATAGGAATATATACTTTATTTTAGCTTCAAGACATTATTTTTGTTTTACCCAGCTATGTCCTTAAAAAACGTTCTTTTATTTGTATCCAATTCTTGACTACTACTTCTACTGAAGATAAACAACTAGGGACACCGATCGACAGATCAATTTATCCATCCATTTTTTCCCCAAAGAACAGAATGAAATCTCCCCCAAAGCTTCTGCAAAACAATTCCTAATGAAGTTTCTTCACTTCTCCCCAAGGAGTGCTGACTACCTCTATCTAGGTTAAAATTACATCCTTAGCACTTCACTAAATAGAACTGTCACCTGGAAAACTAAATATAATTCACTAATGCTTAGCCTAATTCTAAGAAATAACAAAACTGTTTACCACTTGTGTTGTGACTTCCCCTCAACTGCCAAGACATAGTTCAAAATTTTAGTGCTTAACAGCTGCAGAATGAAAAGTACACTTTATGCAAAATATTAATGAGAACAACACACGTGGCTTACTAGTAGTTCTTATCAAAAGCATGGCACAAAACAAGAATAGCTTGATTACCAGTTCTTAATGAAGGCACAACTGTTTGTATGTATAATTTCCCTTTCCCCTTGGTGACATAACAATAGTTCATGAGGATCACTATTCAGAATTAGTAACTTAATGGAGTAAAGTATATGAAATAAAATTTTTTTATAAGGTAATCCATACTGAAGTTTAGAAAGTTTAAGGTACAAATCTTGTATTTTAGCAGATTTTTATATTTTTCAAAGTGAAAAGTTTTTTCAAATATTGAAAAACAACAAAGAAAAGCTGAACAAGCTATGTCACTTACCAAGGCAACAGAAACTGAATTTAGTTCATTTTATTACATCTTGGATTTAAGATAAATACTGATTTAACCTTTATGTGAATTAAGATCTTTTACAATACAGAAAATGGAAGAGCTACTAAACTGCTTAAAAACTGGTTGTGAAAGAGACTTTCTGTATACTATTCCTTTCATATAGAAAAAGAAATCTTGACAAGTTGAAAGCAGACTGCATTTACTCATCATGGCAAAGTAAATCTTATACATCAGAATTTCATTCCCACTCTAGGCTTCAGAAACACTCAAAAAATTCAGCAGGAGCAACCACTAAAAACCCCCCTGTACATTCAAAAATAAGCCAGCAAATTCTTTTAAGGAACAAAAACACATATACAATAACGGAAACGATTAATTCACAACAATAATAAATCAAATGTCTCATCAACTAATCAATTCTGTATTGCGATATAATCTAGTTTGAACTCTTGATAGATTACCAGCAATTACTAATTGCTGCCTCTGTTAAGTTTTAATTGTCCACTCAAACTACTTCTAATCAGCTCTGCTTAAAACAACTACAACTAGGATTTCTGACATAATCTCAATGGAACCTAATAAGAATAATATAATTAGATAAGTAGTGATATTAAGTAGATATTTCTATTTAGATATTTCGGCATTTAAGAGTATTAAAACCTACTTAGTTTACAGAGATTTTTTACTATCATAATGCAAAACTGCTCATCTTTCTAATGATAACAATTCTACTTTCTTAATTCCCTGCAAGAAAGACATCTGCCTATTATTATTTGCTATATTTGTATTAATGTTTTTCATTTAAGACATACCTACCCTAATGAATACAAGACTGTACAGTTCAATCTCCTTTTTGTTACTGCTCATGGAATTTTATGTTAAAAGCTAAGAACATTACATTGGAACAACTTTCTTCATTTTCTTCCTCTCTGCCCCTGTAGTCTCTTACACTTTAAATCTACCCATATAAAAAGATTTTACTATCATATACATTCTGAAATACTTTAACATCTTTCATGTTAATTTTCATTTCTGTTATATTTTCCCTACATAAAGCCATTGCGACTATTCCTTCCCACCTGATTGTTCTCCCCATGCTTGGAAGTGTTTTCCAGAATTATTTTCACCATTACTTTTCCAGGTATTCGAGATGCTGACCCATAGCTACCCTGATCTTTCTTTTTGTCCTTTGTGAAGACAGACATGACATTTCAAAGAATCAGAAAGGTTGGAAAGATCAGTAAGATCATCCAGTCCAACAGCCAACTCACCACTACCATACCACTAAACCATGTCACTCAGTGCAACATCTATCCTTTTCTTGAAAATTTCCAAGGACAGTGACTCCACTATGTTTATGGGCAGCCTGATCCAATGCTTCACCACTCCTAATACATTTCTCTTAATATCCACTCTGAATCTCCCCTGGCATTTGCTCTTTCAGCTCTCAGGAACCTCCACTAACTACCTTGGTCTTTAAAAAATCAACATAACATTTAGTATTGTGGCTGAATCCCATCAAGTTGCACAGACTTATAAAAGGGTGAGTGAAAGGTAAGCCTGCTCCAAGATTTCCCATTTGTTTCAGGGACTTGTCAATGCTGAAGGCAGATCTTTCCATCAAAGACAAAGGTGAAGAGGGCATTAAGTAGCCTTCTCTATGCCCTTTGTCACCAACACTCCTGCCCCATTCAGCAGACAGCCCTAATCTCTCCTAGTCCTCCTTCTGCTACTGTGGTACTTGCGGAAGACCTTCCTCCTGCCCTTTACCATCTCTAGCCAGATTCACCTCCAGGCAGGATTTGGCCTTCCTAACCCTATTCCAAGTAAGCAAAGGCAGCGCCTTTATATTCCTCTTGGGTCTCCTGTCCCTAGTTTAATTTCCTATATGGTTCCTTTTATTATTTTAGCTTTTTTATTTTTCCAGAAGTTTCTTGCTCATCCATGCTGGCCTTTCACTGTCTTTGCTTGATTTCCTGCACATGTGGATGGATCATTCTTGAGCTTGGCAGATATGATCCCTGAAAATCAACCAGCTCTCCTGGACTCTTCATAGCCATTTTTCATAGAATTCCTCCAAGCAGATCTTGAAGAGGCCAAAATCTACTTCCTCAAAGCCTAGGTCTGTGCTTTTTGCCTTGTTGTCTCCATTAGAATCCTGAGTGCCAAGATTTCACAGTACATCTCAGCACAAGGTTCACCAGAATGTTAACATTCATCAACTCCCAAATTACCTGTCCTAGAAGTTGCCACAAATGCACTGCAGAAAATTCTGGGATTGTTTTTGCCCTGCTGTATTGACTCTCCAGAAGATAGTGGGGTGGTAAACACCCCAGAAAGATCACAGTCTGTGGTTATGAAACGATACCTGCTTTTTTGAATAAGGCTGTAGCTACTTCTTTTTCCTGGACAGTAGGTCTATAATAAGACTCCTGCTGCAATATTGCACATGTATTAGTGCACCCACTAATCCTACTTATAAATTCTCAGTTGGACTACCATCTGTTCCTAAGCCAAACTCCAGCTATCCTTGCTGTGCTCTCACATACAGGCAAACTCCCTGCTATACCGGCCTGACCTTGTTAAAGAGCCTGCTCCCACCTATTGCAACACTTCATTTGTGTGAGCTCTGTGATCTCAATGAGACCTCAGCTTCCGGATGCAGATGCCTAATTTCTCCTTTTTGTTCAACACACAGAAGTGTACAGGCAATTCAGAGAGGCACCAGCTGTGGTGATGCAAAACATGATATAGTACTTTCTGCCACAATATGGCAATGAAAGGATGAGGGGCGTGATGTCGCTACCATTCAAAGGTACGTTTAAAAGAGTTTTGGACCCAGAAAGTTCTACAGCAAGCCTCAAGCATTAAGCATTATAACACAAAACCCTTAAATTGAAAAAGCAGACTGTGTATGCAACATCAAAAGGATGCTTCTTGATAAAAAGTATTTAACCATATTAAACATAATGATTCCACCTTGAAAGATATAGAACAGTAACATTTTTTATGTGTGTTGATTGGTTTTTGGTTGATTAGGAATTTTAAAATTACTGTTAAAATGAATTACTTTAAAATTTCCAAACACTTGTATTTATGATCTAGCTTTATATTTGATTTACACTGGATGCTCAGTTATGGAATCAGTGCTAAACTATAGATTTCTTGATACTAACGGAAATCCTTTCAGAACAATGTAACACGATCTACGCTATCTTCGAATTGTAGCCTTAGTCAAATATATTTAAATTATAGGAAGTTAATACTTAGTTCAAATTAATTTTATTTCCATGCATTTCAGGGTAATTTATTTTAACTTTATTAGATTTATATAGTAATTGATTACTCCCCATACCAAAAGCACAAACAAAAACACTCTGAGCCAAAGGGAGAAGATGGTGAAAGATGAAATCTTTCATTACCTTAATGCACTAAGCCTAGAAATGCCTAACAGAAAAAGAATGTTCCAAAACATGGTATTTCTGCAAAACAGTATGAAGAATTAACTTTACAGAATATAGAGCAAAAATGTACATGATGAAAATTGAAATAGAATGTAAATTATTCACTAAGACAAACAAACAATATTTTACTGGCTCCTACAGGTAGTAGAAATTATTTTGGATTTTAATTGACAGGATAGAAATAGCAAGATCTATTCTTGCATAGAAAAT
The DNA here is from genome assembly GCA_028571105.1 of Tragopan temminckii. Taxonomy (NCBI): domain Eukaryota; kingdom Metazoa; phylum Chordata; class Aves; order Galliformes; family Phasianidae; genus Tragopan; species Tragopan temminckii. The sequence goes on along the minus strand of JAOWBP010001760.1, from coordinate 58,958,568 downwards.
TAAGCAAGAACAGCTAGTCCATTACCATGCAAATATATGTCATTAGGCAGCTAACAATCGCATTTTTACTGATGCCAATGGACTTGAATGACAATTGTTATTCAGAATTGTGCACAGCTTTTCACTGCATCTTTTTTTAGCAAAACAAGATCATGCAAGAATTTCTTTCAAGCATTTCCTTTTGTCCTGGCCTGACATCAGCTGTTCTAACTTCACAAAATACATATGTTTTTATGTTTCTTCCTTATAATAAATTCTATTTTTGTCAACTATCACATTAGAACAAGAGTTGTAAAGCCTATCCTTTTATGTTTCCAAAACTATACTTAAGTATAGTTATATATTCTTACATACTGTCTACAGTACGTAAGAATAACTCAGAAGCTAGTAGTAGTATGCAAATTCTATTCAAGAAAGGAACAAAGGGGATACTGGATACCCATTCCCATACTTTATACTTCAGCAAATTTAGAGAAAATTATCAAGGCAACTTCTATATCTTCTGGTTTTCTAAGAGCCAAAACATAAGTAAATCTAATAAACAATTAAAGAACAGAACAGTCAGGTTTTCTAGCTTATTGCTTGTCAGTGTTATTTAAAAACATTGCTGTGCAAAAGTTTTTCCCCCTTACCCCTAACAATAGGTTTTCTAAACCAGAGAAGAAACATCTTCAAGTATTAAGCAATGTTTTTAATACAAAGCTTAATAAAGTTACAAAGAATTTAAATGATGTGGCACTTTACGAACAATAGTAAACTGTGATAGAATAATTAGATATACCTTGTAAGCCCTAATTTAAATACCTAGATCTTCTTAAGGTGTTATATCCTAAATAAGAAAATTTTAAATACCTCATGATTAAGGATATGACAGTATATATGACTGTAACATATTCTGGAATCATCTCATCACTAATTACAAAGAAACTATCAACACCAGAGAGCTATGTATGTAAGAAATCTCCAGTTCTGGAAAGTGAAAAGAAGTTTAAAATCTAAAGGAATTTCCTGATGCATATTAGCATCTTAATAAAGATTTTTTATTTCCCACTCTCACTGACTCCTCCAAATAACATATTTTCTACAGCATCCTGTATTTCAAATTAAAACACTAACGAAATTTCTATGGGATTCTTTGGTGACATCTCTTAAAAAGTCTGTGATAGTCACCAAGTCTTGGTGGAGAGTAGTTATTTGTTTACATTTTGAATAATTCACAAAAAATATGATGATAATTAGGATGCTTGTTAGTTGATATTCTGTTACATAAGACACACACTGATTTCTTCAAGGACTACAGTAAACATGGATTTTCAAAAGCTTCAGACCACTGCCTATCTTCAACATTTCTTCTTCGGTACCATTTTTCCCTCTCATTAAACCCCTCGAGAAGAACAATACAGAGTTAATACGAATACACAGACCTTACTTCCCACAATCTTCTAGATCACTAATAGTCTGCAGCCCTGTGTTTGAAATAGAGATGTTAACCTAGAACTAGTAAAATTTACAACATTAGGCTGCAAGAATGATCTAGCTGCCTATATCACAGCTGTAATGGGACGGACAGAACTGGTAATATCTAAGTTGCACATCTGTAACTTGTCACCTAGATCACCCACAAAAGACAAGATTGCTCTGGATAGTCAACTGTAGAGTAACTACATAGTATTTCTTTTGACTATAATTTTAGACTACAAGAAATTACTCATTAGGAATCAAATTTGATTTTTATGATTCATTAATATCAGAATAATAGAAATTCTAAATAGGAGCAATTACCACCTTAAGTAGTAGTATTACAAGTACAGACATCACTGTGTAGCTGTGAGATTATAGACATACCAAATAATTTGTGAAATCATAACTATTGAAAGGAAAATAAATTTGTGCCTTTGGTCTTCGTAAATTCATAGTGAACATCTGAGTACAAATACAGAGACAATTTACTATGTAAATAGCAAAAATCAGCAGGAGGCACACAAATACAGCATGCAAACATTTAGAAGACTATCAGATTGATGAATTAACGGTTATCACATGCATAACTTGTTACAGCATCCATTTCCAACCATTTTTCAGCTGTTCATATAGGCAGCTGACATGGTAGTAAATGTTTAAAGCTAAAGAGATTTGACTAGAAAAATAATGGAAAAATGATACGTACATCTCGTTTGACAATAGTATGAAACATCTGGTACATAAAATTTTTGAAGGCTATCATCTACATAGCTAGCACACCAAATGAGGATTTTTAATTAAAGTAAGATAGGAAGTTTTATTTATCCGGGCATAAGATTATAGTAACAATCATATCCTTAAAATTGCAAAAGGCAGTTATCATGGAGTGCATAAATAAATGATGAAGTTGCAGAACATAAAAGTCCCTAGATTAGTTGATCTGTAATTTAATTAAAGGAAAAGAAAAAAAAAAAGGAAAAAAAGAAAAAAGAAAATTGGTGTCTGAATGAGGAGCTATGTTATATGGTTTATTAGCTTGTGGTAGCAATGGGAGGACAGTTGGACTAGATGATGTTGTAGGTCCTTTCAATCTTGTGATTCTATGATCCTGTGAAATCACACATATTAATAGTCCCTGATCAAGCAGAAACTACACAAGAAATTCTACAGAAAATGCTCTAAAGTATCCAAGGCTTCACTTAATCAGCTGACATGGAAATAATATCTAAAGACTAGCCATAATCTTTCCTGAACATTTACCTTACCACTTCACACTTACCTATGTCTGCATATATAAACACTACCTATGTATATGCAAATAAACTGTACCTGTAGTAGAAGTGATCTGTATAGATATAAAGCCACAAAAACTCAAGCAGACTTAAATGAACTTTTTTAGGCTATTAAATGGAAGTCCAGAAACTAATTAGATAAATAACAAATTTTAACGAACCCAGTAACTTTACATAATTAATTGTCCAAAGTGTGCTCTATACACTATATAACCCATAAAGAAAACTAAGACAAGCTTAATTTTCAAGATACTAAGTTCCAGAGAGACCTCTAAAAAGCAATGTTTTATGAAATCTTATCTTAGGACATAGCTATAAAAGCATTGTCAACAGTTGCAGTAACCAAGCTTATGAAACTTTTATCTTCGAATGGCTTCTGCAACCAAATAACAGTTGGAAAACTGATAATAAAGAAATTTAATCCATCATTTTTACAGATGAAATTAATAACTGTCAAATTCAGTTCTGACAATTTAATATAACAGATTTAGAATAATTACTCAGTCTTTCTTTTTTGGCTTAAGATAGCATTTCAAGAAAAATAAGCTGACACTTCTTAGTATTGCAAAGTTAAAGTCAATTATTAGAAAAAGAGAACAATTACAAACAGTGAATCTTTTATATGCAATAAATAGCAGTTTTGAATATATAAATTCAAGCATAATCTGTTTTTGAGCTGTGATATCAACAATATCAATTTGAAAGAATGAAGTATTACTAATTTGTGCAAAAAATTAGAATTTTTTCTATGATTTTAAAAGTACATAGATAGTATCTCAATATTTTTTCTAATGAAATAAATGCAGGACAGTGGTATAGAACATTTTAACTAAGTATGTAAATTCTAATTAATACAGCAAGTTTGATCTCTACAAAACTGCGTACTAACCACACATTAATTAAGAATTTAACAAGTACCATGGCTGCATTCTGCACATTAACAAAACACTCACATTTCATTTTACAAGATAAATAGCAAAGATGCCATAGGTATGCATATTAGAAGCAGTTGTTACAATGCTGTAAAAAATGGCAACTGTCAAATGATAACTGAGACAGAAGAAGCCAGCAAAACCTAAACTTGTTCAAAGTAGAAGAGCAGGCACTGACAAGAAGGTAATTGGGGGAAAAAAAAAAACAACACACAACAAAAAACAAACAAAAAAACCTCCACACCTTTCTTCAAAAGATTGTTAAGAACAGTGAAATGAAATAAGCAGAAAATGGGTAGGGTGAAGATCACCACTCACAGTGCATCAAGAATGGATGGTTCTGTCTATGGTTGTTCTTTTTTTTAAAAAAGCTTTCCTCCACATTTTCAATCTCTGCAGTAAAGCTTATAGCATCTTAACTCTAAATTCATCTCTCCACTGCTTTACAGTTACTATAGGCTGCTGGCACAAGAGTTAATTAAAGCTATGGCACAAATACGTAGTAATATCACGTATCTATGTTATGATGAGCCTTTCAATAGGTATTTGCTGTTGCAAAAATCCATATTCTTTGCAAATGACAACATGGGCATCTTTGGCCAGCAGAAAAGCTCTTCCTTGAATACTGGAACTATTTCTTGTATACCTATGATAACTACTCACTACTAAAGTACTGACACATTGAGCCTCAATGCTTGCAGAGGCAGCCAGATGAGTGAGAACCACAGAAAGATTTCAGAGCTTCCACTGAACAGCTACTTTTTGTTATGAAAATATCAAGTTCAGTTTCACTGAGAACCAGAGTTAAAACAGACATTATATCACCTGAGAGTTGCACAGAAAATTATCAAAAGCAGTGGAAAATGAAACACTCATTTTCTTAAAAAATGACAAAAAAATTTCAGTAGATGGGAGAACACTAAAGGTACTCCAAGATGAAAACTGTAATAAACAACTAAAATGGCAAATTAGCAAAGCACATCAGGTAAGGAACCTAAAACTCAGGTGTCTGTGTCTGAATATAAAACGGAGTAACAGAGTACTGAAGTTTAGGGAGAAAACAAATCGAAACAGAGAGGAAAGCAAGATGCCAAGAATAAATGCAAGAGACCTGCTGAAACAACATCAAGGGCAAAGAGAACACACGACTTCCTTTGAAGGTTTAAGTAGAATCAAAGAGAATCAACTATGAAAAAAAAAAGGAAAGGAAAGGTTGCAGAAAAAGAAGAGATAAGTAGTTTGGGGAGTGTGGCAAAAGCATGAGGGGTTTACAAGTGCTGCTTCAGGAAACACTTTCTCTGAAATCTTTCAAGGAATTTCAGCAACTCTCATTCTAATTCATAATGTAAAAAAATAAATCTTAAGTAATTTCAGGCTTTTAGAGGCTTTTCATCTTACAAAATAAAGTGGAAGGTTATTATCAATTAATAAAATTAATGTTTAAGAGGTGATGGGACAATGAGAGAAACATATGATCAACACTCTCTTTGCATCCAAGGCAGTAGGATAAAACAGCAAAAGGTCAATAACAGCAGAATATACACTAGAAATGAGCCAATAAAGCAACAGAGATCGCCAGAGTCAGGAAAAGTTATTTCCCTCAGACACTATCTTAAAAAACTGAGCCTTGGGAAGTGCAACAATTTAATATTTTTGGAGAATGCAATATAGTGTAGTTAAAATCATATGTTTCTGAGGTGAAAAAAAATTCTTAAAAACATTATGTTATTCGTCAACACTCCTAAAAGCATTGTATTATTTCTCAAAGCATACAATGACAAGGGTTATTTCCACCTCATACATTGTGAAGATAAGGACACTAGGATGTGCATTGTTTGAAACTGGATAGCAATGCAATATTTCACTTTATATAAAAAAATGATGTTGATACATATCATATTCAGCCTCTGCCTTTGCTGACCTTGTGAGGTTTTCTGCAGGCTGCCTCAGAAAGGCGCTAACCACTCCCCAGAACTCTCTGGCATTAGGTGTCCTTCTCACAGGTCTGTAAAATGTTAAGAAGCTTTTTCAGCCCTGTAGCTGAACTAATGCTGTTAAGGCCTGTGATTCACTCCTGCTGACTGTCTGACAAAAGATAGCTATAATCAGCAGAGGGAATGATAATTTTTGATGAGGCAGTCTTTGAGTGAATGGTATCCCTCAGTTATTCTAGAAAAACACTGGTAGAAACATTCTGAGTATGGGGTCACATTCTCTGATAAACTGTGCATTGTCACTTTTTCCCCCTCTGTTTAAAGGATCTTTGGTTTACTAAGAGCTAGAAATACAACTCCAAAAGTGCAAATCACTCCAAGAGGCTCTAACATGCCTGTAGGTAAAATAAGAAAATAGCAACTTAAAGAAATGACATTAAAATAAATATTCACCAGATTGTACCAAGCACAGAAGGACACAAAAAAAGAAGAAGAGTTAAAATCAAATCTCACTTAACACAGTCTTAAGAGGTAGGATTTCACAGGGAAATATCCTAATGAAGATCCACATTGTTAGTAAGCCTACAAAAAGAGCACACTGACATAAAAAGCACCTGGAAACTTTTCTGATATTCTTCAGTCACCACAAAGTGTTTCTGTAACAAAATCCCCAGAAAACTCTGTAGGGCAAGCCATTTATCATTACATCTTTTGTCAAGTTGAACAAGAGGAGAGTTGTGCTGTAAGACAAATGTTACAGCTTCAGTTGCATTTGGTAATTCAAAGTGAAGCCTACAAATGAGGTATCTCATTAGTTTGAGCAGATGGATCAAAATTAAAGGCTGAATCACCAACTCTTAATTTCCCAGTAGCCAGGAAGAGCATGAAGTCTTGCAGAGTATGACTGTTGAAAAATCAACATAAAAAGATCCTCTCCATCTGCCAAAACATGTCTGTAGAACGCAGCTACCTCCCACCATCCTTAGTCTTAAAAAATGAAAACACATACATTTATTAAAACACAAGAGCATTACACTTCAGACATGCCTCAGAATATAACATAAGACAGAGGAACATCAGCATGACTTACATACAACTAAATGACTCCTTTTCAGCATGTAAGAATTCTTTCAAAATGAGAAAACAGAACAGGATGTAAACAAAAAACTACTGAATTTAATTTAAGACATTCAAAAGACTGGTAAAAAACTTAAAAGAGACAATATTTGATGGCCATTGTAGAGTGCACACTAACTCATGGAACATGAGAATATGTATTTTTCTCTGATTCTAGTATTTCTTTCTTGCAAGAAGATAGAATATATAGATAAAGATAGAATACTCAGCTTTGTGATTCTCTAGAGCAATGATAATAAAATCTGTGCCTGTCAAATATTACTGCCTCAATAGTTACAAAATCCCAACCATTTCTTGAATTCCATTCAGAAAAACAACTGCTGTGGAATTTTTTTTTAATATACTGAAGGAGATGGCATACACCTCATGAAGTTCAGAAAGGCCAAGTGCATGGTTCTGTTCATGGGTCAGGGAAATCTGGAGCACAAATACAGACTGGGTGGAGAACAAACAGAAAGCAGCCTTGGACTTGGACGTGTTGATTAGTTAGAAGCTCAACATGATCTGGCAGTGTTGCAGACAGAGTGTTATGGTAAACAGCTCTATGTCTAGGTGGATGTTGGTGACCCCAGATAGTGACCCCACGGGTCTGTCTTGGGACCTGTGCTCTTTATCAACGCATTTTTAACAGTGATCAGGGTAGAGTGCACTGTTGGCAGGTTTGCAGATGACACAAAGCTGAGTGGTGCAGTTGGTATGACAGAAGGAAAGGACATCATCCAAAGGATCCTGGTTAAGCTTGAAAAGTGAACCCACGTGAACTTGATGAGATTCAACAAGGTCAAGTGCAAAGAGTTACACTTGGGTTGGGGCAATCCCAAACGTAATGAGAGACTGGGAGAACACATTGAGAGCAGCCCTGCCATGAAGAACCTGGGCGGTCTCGGTGGATGAAAACCATGACATGAGCCAGCAGCATGCACTTGCAGCACAGAAAACCAACTGTATTCTAGGCTGTATTAAAGGAGAGGTGGCCAGCAGGGAACGGGAGGTGACTGTCCCCCTCTACTCTGTTCTCACTAGGCTCCAGGCGTGGGGCCCCCACAACAAGAAAGGCACAGAGCTGCTGCGCTGGGTCCAGAGCATGGCCAGAAAAATGATCAGTGGGTTGGAGCACCTCTCCTATGAAGGAAGGTTGAGGGAGCTGGGCTTGTTCAGTCTGGAAAGAGAGGGATCAAGGAAGACCATATTGCAGTCTTTCTGTGCTTAAAAGGAGCTTATATGAACAGCAGGAAGGCTGACTTTTTACACAGGCAGATAGTGGCAGAACAAGGAAGCATGGTTTTAAACTAAAAGAGGGGAGATTTAGGTTAGATGTTAAGTAGAAACTCTTTACTCAGAGTGTGGTGAGGCACTGGAACAGGCTGCCCATGGAAACCATGGATGTCTCATCCATGGGTGTCCAAGGCTAGGCTGAACTGGCTATGAGTGATCTGATCTAGTCAGTGGTATCCCTGCAAGGGGGCACGGGGTTGGAACTGAATGGTTTTCAAGGTCCCTTCCAACTGAAACAGTGCTATAATTCTGCAATTTTCTTATAAGAATATTTAGAAACAACCAACTTTGTTAAAAAGCAAAGAAACTTTACACATAAACAGAATTTAAACAAGCATAAATTTGAAGGATAACAAAAAAAAAAAAAGCTAGGAAAAGTTACAGGACAGGATGGTAACAGACTACATTAAAACTGGACTCAAGACTTCTAAGATTTCTAAATCTAAGACTTCAAGATTTTTAAAGACTAAGTAAATTAGAAAAAGGTGATAACTTCAGAACATCACATCCTATTTGCAAAATTATTTCAAGACACTATTGAAAACCTTCCTAGCGCAGTATTTGTCCTTCACTATGCAGCAAGTATTTCTTCTATTATATTCTATATATATATATATATATATATATTTAAGAAACAAACATCTGCGGTTGGTATACTGAACAGATAATTTATTGAAGCATACTCATTAAAAGAAAAAAATCCCTCATTTTTACTATACGATTCAATATTACAAATTATAATTAATTGTATTACAGAATAAGATGACATGCTTAGTTCTGTATCATGAAAGATTGCATGCCAGTGTCATCATTTCAGGATACAAGTGTTAGTTTCATAAGTGTGTGAGAATCCTTCTTTGTTTTTTTGGCTCAAAACTTGCTTGCTGAGGTATTTCTTGTGATAAGACTCTGATTGATTTGTTGAGGATGCAAGTGATGGGTTCTACCGTGTGACAATCAACATCGCTCTGTGGACATTTGAAAGCACCTTCCTCCAGAGCTGCTTGTCTCCAGAAGAGAGTGCTTAGGAGTGCTTACTGGCGGAAGATCTGGCCTATGACCAAATAGCTCCAGCTTGGTATGGGAAAATTGGGGAATGATACCATCGTGTCCTGTGAAAAACAGGATGCAGATGGGCATCCCTGCTCCCTCTTATCTGCTGGCAATGCCCGGAAGGTAGGAACAAAGGAGTTTCTGCTGAGACCCCAGAGCCAGAGGCTACTACTCCAAGGAGAGCTGACTCGACCACTTTGGATTTGAGCTGTCACTCCAAAGACAGCTGACTCGACCACTTTGAAAGCATTGAAAAGTGGCCATCATCGCCATGGTCACCGTTGTTGCCGCCGTTGTTGTCAACAGAACAACAACGCCCGACGACCCACCACTGCTGAAGATCAATGACCGAACTATGAACCTCATTGGATCCATGGTGGTGACTATCTCCCTCTTGCTTCCTATAAAGACTCCTTGCTTCTTCTTTCCTATCTTTTCTATCGCCCTCCTTCCCTTCCCCATTACCCTAATTCATAATAGTGTCCATCCTCCCCTTCCCCATCTCCCTGATTAAGATTTGTAATAAACTGGTCGGACCAACATTTGAACCATTCTTTCTTTATCTCACGCTGGGTATACAGATATTAAAAGAACCTCCTCTCTCTCCTATAAATTGGAGCGAAACAAAGTGTAAAGACAAATATGCTTTCAATAATTTGGAAAAAAAAAAAAAACAACCAAACAAAAAACTCCAATTTAATTGGTTGGTACATGAATGTGTAAAAATTCTGTAACATAGCTCAAATGTTGTTCCTTCTTGACATATACATCTGTTCTTGATACAATTACTCTAAATTATCATTAAACATTACTACAACATTTTGAAATGCCACATTTACATTTTTTACTGAATTCAGCTTGCATATATATATATTCAGCATATTTAAATAAATTTTTACACTGAATTATCATCAAAGAACAATATTTGTACTGAATTTTTGCTGCCAGCAAGCTATGCTGTCTTCATCAATTTAAGCGGCATATTTACCACAGGGTAGCTATTCTCAGTATGTACTGTACTCAGAACAAACATTTTCAAGCAAAAAAAAAAGCTTAACATTCACAATCAAGTGAATCAAATCAACCAAACTGTTCTGAAATCAAACAGTTTTTTATACAACAAAGGAAATGACACTTCTGCTTTGTCTGAAAATACACTGCTTATTTGTTGTTGGCTTGAAATATAATTTTCAGAAGCTGAGATCAACTACTGTCTCAGCTAGTGAAACTGTAACGCTACGGAGACTGAAGTTTTTCACTTGACCTCTTCCAGCTGTAGCACACGCCTTAAAACAGTAATGCATTCAATTCGTCAGGAACTAAAACTGTTCTCAAGGAGAGCTGCGCTAAGTACATAATCTGCTAGAATTAAATAAATTATTGTATTTGAGCTTTATTTTACTTTTAAAAGTACTACTATGCATGTTAATAGCTATTTTCCCCTCAGTATTAAGAGAAGAGAGGGGCAGAAAGGTGCAATAAATATTCTGAAAGAGCATACAACTTCTGGCCTGAAATGTAAGATATGTTACTTATTTAGACATACTGACTGTAATAAACTGCTGCTTACAAGTTCTTCTACAGCAAGTAAAAAGACACAAAAAACATAGGTAGTAAAATATAAGCACCTAAAACTACCTCAGTGTAAGGAATTTGGTAAGAGACGTACACAACAGATCATGAGGAAAAAATAAACTAAAGTTTCTTTGGTACAGCCAACAAATTTTGTTAATAATCTTCCTTCAGGCAAGTATCAGCATTTCCATATACAATCTTCATTATTTCATTAAAATTTTATTGAATATAGCACCAGTAGCAGACAGTAACAACAGAAGGTAAGTGGAACAGTGATGTTCAGCCAGAGGTGCTGCTGAAGAATTTTTTCCCAAAAGTCATAAAGCAACTGTTCAACTTTTAAAATAACACCCTAATCTGAAATTTCTGTGAAATAGGAAACGTGCAGTTCTCAGCATCACCTTTTGTACGTTTCCCTCTTTTATGCACAGATTCAAAGAATCACAGAACCACAGCAGTTGGAAAGGACATCTGGAGACCATCTAATCCAACCACTCTGCTAAAGTAGGTTCCCTACAGGAGGTTGCAAAGGAAAGTGTCCAGGCAGGTTTTAAATATCTCCAGAGCAGGATACTCCACAGTCCCCCTGGGCAACCTGTTCCAGGGCTCTGTAACCCTCAAAGTAATGAAGCTTTTTTCTCATGTTCGTATGGAAATTCCTGTGTTCCAGTTTGTAGCCATTGCCCCTTGTCCCATTTGGGGCACCACCGAAAGAAGAAGTCTGGCCCCATCCATGTGACATTTTGTTCATGCTTTATAAGCTTAAGATTCTCAATTACTTCGCAAAAAGATTCTTCAAGGATCATACAGCACTAGAAACTGTTTCTGCTCTGAACACGTGCCATACCTGTCACAACTATTGCCTCTCACGCTGCTGTATTTGCAAAAACCTAACAAAAAAAGAGACACTGTGTGGGGTGATATACAATAACAGAACGATAAGCCATTCAGGCACATGAGATAAGTCCGCCATCTTAGTACAAATGAATATCAGATTTGAAAATTCACTGCAGAAACCATTACTGAAGAGCAAACTGAAAGATTACTTCCTTTAAGAAAACAAAACACAAAATCAAGGATATTTCAAATGGCAGACGCTGAGCCCTTGTGTACCATGTCTTGAACAATGCACAACTCTCACTCCTTTCTCTCTAACAGAATATACTAGAACTGGAAAGTTAATGGAAAAGGATGAGAATAATAAATAAGTGTTGCATTTTATTTTTTGTACCACTAAAGTCTAAGTCCTCTAAGTACATACCTTCTTTGCTTTGTCGTTTTAAACAGGAAATATAAATATGCATTAAATTACTTTGAAGGATATATACAAGGACCTTCCACGTTTGATACAAACCAAGATCTCTCAACCTGTCTCAGTTTTCTTTCATGCTAATTCTACAAGTGTTGTCAAGATTAAAGACCACTGAAGTGGAGTAAATCAAAATAATAAAAAGAAAATAAAAAGGAAAAAATATTTTAAACAACCCTATAATGATCAAAACTAATTTCTTTATATCTGTTCTGAATGCAAATTAAAGCAAAAAAATAAATACCTGGTGACCAGCCATTATTTGCTTCAGCACATTTTCATAACATACTTCATCCATATGATTCAGTTGCTGCACCTGAAAAGTAAACATTATGCCTTATATTAAAACATTTCAATTTTTACATATGTTCTATTTTATGTAAAGCAAATAATAGCGTCCCGTGAAAAAAAATGTATCGTGCAATGAAATTTACACTATACTGATCTTCAGTACTAACAATATTTTATTATTATTAATAATAATTCACAACTAGATCACGAAAATAAGCAGACAAAATACAAAAAAGGGCAGTGGACAAAAGTTTATGTGACTGGGTTATTTTGTTTAATGATTAAAGGGAGGTAATCCAGTTCTGTTCTTTATGTGTTCCATAGATAAGAAATCATACCATTACTGGATACTGGTGGAATAATCCATTCAATACACCACCAAACTTCAAATAAATATTTTCATTTTGTACTACATAAATACAGCTTTTACATGCAGATCTTAATGTCCATGCAATTACTAATTCCTAGCTTTTTGTCAAGAAAAAAGAACTTTGCTCACAGTTAAGTCAGATGTGGGAAAAAGTGGGAGTACCATGTACAGAAGTTCCAATTATGGATAAATAAAATGCTTCAGATTCTGTTATCTAGAATAGCTGAAAGTTGTAAAAACAACTTTAAGAGCTTTAGTGGGAATGAGAGAATGTTCATATTTGCCATAACGCATGAATAATAGTAAAAACATGAGAAAGATGGCAGTGTATGCAAGAGACAAATAGCCAGTCCAGCTGGTCTGAAAATGAAAGGTTAGCATTTCAATTAATTATTTTTCAAATATAGAGTGAAAATTATTATGGAGAAGTGTGAAGGGGCAGTGTATAAATGCACATAAGGACGTATATATATACAAACACAACTTCACACATTCTTTCCATTTATGCGTAAAGAGGAAAACATACGTACACAGAAAAAACTAACAACTCCAGATATATCCAGATTAATAATATTCAGATTACTTAATTATCTAGCATCAGACAAAAAGTCTTTTTTAATTAAAAGAAATGGATTGGATGATGCATATATCTGACATTAATAGATCTTCATCTGAAGAAGGCAAATTTTAGCCTTGTCTCCATATGCTGCCACAGTTTCAAAATATCAAGTTTTAAGAACTTCCCTGGCTAATTCCTATGCATAACAAATACACCAGAAGTTATACAAAATGTGTTCTGCATATCGAATCCAGAAGAGGGAGACAGTATCAATACAGGTCTCAATTAAGAACACATAACTAATATATGGATGAACCGACATCATAAATAGCCACAGTGTTACATATATTCAACAGAATTAAAAAGAGCAAATCCTATATAACTGAAATGCCAAGTCATCAAAACAAATTTTCAGCTGAGCTTTTACAGACATCTTAAATCACGCCCTGAAGAAAAGCTTCAGTGCTAGCGTAAGTATCTTTAGCAGAACCGCGGTGAGAAACATTAGCATCTAAAGCAAGAACTCCCCTCCACTGAGTTTTGCAAGGCTGACAGGGCCTCTTCCAGATGCCCAGATTACCACGGAGAAGTAGTCTAGATGCCAGCAGCAGCTCAGAGAGATTTGGAAGCTTTTGCCACAACTTGAGTGAAGAAGGTGTCCTATTATACCATCAGACTGCGATCGACAGTCTTTTTAGTGGAATCCAGAACTAAATAAGTATGCCTCGCTTCAGCATGAATTGTTCACAGAAGTATTTTGGAAACGTATCAAATTCCTGTACACTAAAAGCCTGAGAAAATATGCTGTGTCCACTTGAAATAGCTAAAATGGCTATGATTAAGAGGCTGCTGTTATTGCTGTTGAAGAAGGCTTGCCTGCAGTTTGCATATGAGTTGGCAAGTCATTCATTGGCTTGAAATTCTTGGGGAGGTTTTACAGATGAAAGCTGAAAGCTGTAGCAAAGCATCTACTTAAAGGAACAACTAACCTCCATGAAGAAGCTAGCTGTCCATGGTTTGGGTGTGCATATGCTCTGCTGGGTGAAACACTGGCTGGATGGCCAGGCCCAGAGACTTGTGGTCAATGGAGTTAAATCCAGTTGGTGGCCAGTCACAAGTGGTGTCCCTCAGGGCTCGGTATTGTGGCCATTCCTGTTCAACATCTTTATTAGTGATCTCAATGAGGGGATTGAGTGCACCTCCAGTAAGTTTGCAGACGACACCAAGTTGGGAGGGAGCGTCGATCTGCCCGAGGGTAGAAAGGCACTATGGAGGGACCTGGACAGACTGGATCAGTGGTCCAAGGTAAACTGTATGAGTTTCAATAGGGCCAAGTTTCAGGTCCTGCATTTTGGTCACAACAACCCCAGGCAACCCTACAGCTTGGGGAAGAGTGGATAGAAAGCAGCCTGACAGAAAGGGACTTTGGTGTACTGATGGACAGTAGGCTGAATATGAGCCAGCAGTGTGCCCAGGTGGCCAAGAAGGCCAATGGCATCCTGGCTTGTATCAGGAATGGTGTAGTG
>JAOWBP010001760.1:58925368-58942645 GCA_028571105.1 Tragopan temminckii | reverse complement strand
GGGTAGTATGGTTAGGTTGTGGTTGGACTTGATGATCTTTAAGGTCTTTTCCAACCTGAGCAATTCTATGATTCTATCACTCTAACTCCTTGATATTTATCAGTATGGATATAAACATAGTATTAATTGCATCTGTTGATGTTCTGTGAGAACTGTTCTTAATTCTGTGTGTTCTAACATTGCTTTCCTCCTCTCAGAGAGATCAAAAGAATATTGCTATAAGTAATCATTTGGCAGGTTGAGTATTAATGCTGTTCTGAACGGAAGTCTTTGTAAAAGAGGCTTAATACCTCTACTTTTTGTTTGTTATGAAGTACATAAACTTGACCACAAAATGTATTGTACTATATGAAATCCAGAATGACATTCTTCTGGAAAACCAAAACACAAACTCTTGGTTTCTGGCATAACTAAAACAGTTGTTTTTCAGAATAACTACTACCTCCTAACTATAATGTTAATTAATACTGTGGGTTCTTTTCCTTTTAAGAAAAATCTTTTTAAATCATGTTAAATGCCATAGGATAATTTGTATATTACTCTGATTTTTAAATCAGAGATCCTTCTAAAGTGAGTATAATTAGTCTTTACCTTTTTCATACCATCTAGTGGAAACAAAAAAATAGACAAATAAGTACTAGGAAAAGTTTGAAGAAAGGAAACAGCAAATAATAGTGAAGGTACTTGAAACATTAATGAAGGTTAAAATATGCAAATCATGGTAAGCACCATATGGTAAATTATTCTTGTGTGTATAGACTTGAAATGGCTCCCTGTAGTCGTAAAGTGAAGCTTCTTTTCTGCATTGCAGATGGAATGAACTACTTAACTTGTAAGAAAAGCAATATTCATTTATACAAAAATAAGTAAACACTATCATTGATTAAGCTATGAAATTACCTTTTGAATAAAGATGTTTTTATTTCTATTAAACTAAAAGCATCGCAGAATAAGATTTTCCAAAACATTGAGCTATAAAATATTATACCTCTCTAAGTTACTTAAGCTTTAATTATTGGCTAATGAGAAGCATATGAAAACTTTGCAAAATCAATTTATAGATAGGTGTTTGTATCAATTTCTGTATTTTAAGAAGAAGTATAATTTAAGTGTGAAGTGGCACTGCACTTAATTGACCTATAACTTTTAATAAGAATATTATACCTACATGGCCTTGATGCTTCCCAAAATGAGCAAGAGCACAAAGAAGCTCATTTAGGGTCTATTGTAATGTGTTTTCTATCAAACACGTATTCTAATGGTTTAGGACACTAAGGTTTTCATATCCTTTATATCCCACTAATGTTAAATTAATGCTTCTCTCATCATACATATCCAGATTTCATAAATGAATATTTTTTCTTCTAGCGTTCTAGTGATTATTCCAACAGGCACCCTTGCTGGCATAATTTCTAGCAAAATGGAAAACTGAAATGAGAAAGGCAGAATAATCAGCTTCTGCAGTGACTCTGCTGTTGAGGGTGATGATTTCTACTTAATCAAGCAAAACTTATTAGTGAAGGGAAGAAAATGCACAGCTAGATACCATTATATCCAGCTACAATAATGTATATACAAGGACTGCAAACTGAGGAAACTGGATTCTTTAAGCTTGTCTCAAATACGTGCATCTTTATACAGAACCAGGTGGAATATATGAAAAAAAAAAAGTATCCCCCTACACATACATGGATGAAGTACAATCAAAACAAACAGTAACCCTTTCTTTGGCATTTTTTACCTTATTAGTTGTCTTAATTCCTATAAAGGTTTGTCCCAGTGGTACAGGTCGGAAACGGCTATCGAAGTAGAATAGTCCAATGTAGGGATTGACATGTAGAAACGTAGCAACATCAAGATAATTGGGTAATGTAGCTGAAAGACCCAAAATCCTAATCATGCTTTGTGTAGATTCAACCTATTAAACAAAAACAAAAAAAAAAAAGAAAATTTGTAAATGATCTGAGTGTTACAAACCAAGAAATCAAGCACAGTAAGAGTATTAAAACATCACTTAAAAATTACCAGCAAAGAAGTATTTAACACTATACATTAAAGGTGAACAATAAATGTAAGCCAGTGATTATCCCATACTGAAGAAACAGGAATACTATGTAACTCTACCAAATCTTGCTTATTCATCTGCAAAATATTCATCAAGGAGAATATACTCTTGTCCTGAAAACAATGAGTAGTCATTAAGTGACACAAAGGAACAAGAACAGTAAAACAGGCTTTGTTAAGAAGAGATTGTACAATTTACAAGCAAAACTAGAACAAATAATTGAGCATCATTTCTTCCTTAGTTGAATTCTCACAGTTGTAAATAGAAAGAATAAAAAAAGCTATGTTCCTCAATCTTGGCTTTTGCTTAGATCTCTGAGGCAATCTATCCTGACTCATCACTATCTGCATTTCTCTATTATGTATCAGTACTCCTGTAGAACTGAAGATACCAAGAAGTCACTAAGAGACTTTTTTTTTGGTATATTTTTCAAATGCTCCAAATGCTTATTACATGCCTTCCATTTGATAAAGGCAATAAATGGTTCTTTACAATGAAATACCGTGTTCCATATAAAAGCTTGCATACTGCATGTTTCCATATAACTTTCAAAACAAATGAAAACAACCAAAAGATTTGACTGAGGAAACCAAGCAGGAATTTTCCCATTTTCTTCTAGAATATTAAAAGATGTGTAGACTGACTCACAGTTTACTTACCAGCATAATTATTTAGGATCAAAGTTCACAGTAATTTTCATCAAAAGACATCTATGGAGTATAATTGATGCCACAAACAAGGTTCTCAACTTGTCTCAAATGCAGATGAGTAAGGTTGGTATCTTCTACCTGGCTATGCCCTTTTCAAAACACTATGAAGTTTTACTTATTTTGAATTTAAAAAATGCTCAAAGTAAAAGGAAGTCTTGTGGACTTCCTTTAAAATGGAAAAATTAGAAGTTTTCAATAAAGATTATTATGAAGTATATGAAGGTCACTTCAAGGAAGATATAGACATCAATACCATAATACAGACTTTGGGAACAGTAAGTGCACCAAAATCATAAACCAAATCCTCAAAGAAATCATCTCTTTGCCACTCCTCCAAGCCTACAGTTGTTAAGCAAGCCAGCAAGCTGCCCAATAATGAACAGATCGCATAGCAAAAACTCGGAATGCTCAGACTGGGGATGCAACCAACTAAACACAGAATATCTGCTGACTGACCAGCCCTTCTGTACCTACACAAAAGAGAAACCTTGCAAAGGAAAGCTCTTGTACAACTAATCTTAGTTGCAGATTCAAATTCCAAGAGCGGGACAGATGAGAAACCAGGTTTAAGAGGGTGGTAGATAAGGAAGTTCATAAAGAAGCATTTCTAGAAATACAATTTCCTATGCATCTTTGCACAGTTGGATTACATGATGACCTAAGTACTACAGCCAATCTCAATTACACAGTTTTGGGGTGGTGTGTGTGGGTGCACTCTCACAGTGTGACTCCTCACACTTCTGTATTTCACTTACAGCGAGGAGCATTTCTTCTATTCCTTTTTTCAATGATTTTCCCTGAAGCGTTGCCATCTCAGCTGCTGAGGACAGCCATGTCCTGCAGTGCAGCTGTTGGTGTCCTCTGTAACTGGCTGTGTCTGGCATGAGGCAGCCCCAGCCTCTGCACAGAAGAGTCCAGCATCTCCAACTCTTGACAGTGCCCAGACATGAACACCTCATGCAAATATTTAGTTTTCTTAATGCATAAGCACTTGTTTTTTGATCTTGAATCTGTAAAAATATTAACCACTTGCTGATATATTTAATTATCCTATACTTCGTTCACTGTCACCTGATAATCAAATACCTTAATCTGAAAGTGTAACTGAGCTTCAATCTACAGCATGTTATCTGATTTTGATAAATGTAATGTATTTTAAATCTCCTAAGAGCCTGAAAAATATGCTCAGTTCCATCAGAAGGCAGGAAATCATTTCCAGTTTTTAAACAATCAACAAGAATTCTGCATAAGAACCATGGAATTATGAATTTTTACAGCAATTAACTATTCAGAGTTTCCTTACAAAATGTAAACAACATTCAAAGAACAATTATGGCTTACTGAGACTTCTCCCTTTCAAAAATGTGTAAACAGAAACCATTTAATTTCAGTGATGTGGCAGATGGCACTGCGGGGTCAGGGAGCTGATGAGAACCCTGAATTCTAACTGCTCCTGAAAACTGTTGCAGATAAGTAAAACATGCAAGAACAATTAAAGTTACTAATATGTATAATGCACTTGTAAACAAATATACTTTATACTGTGCCTGCACGTATATTTTTGTCTATGTATCTAATGCCTGCCTGCTTTTTCTAGTAAGTCTAAAATTTGCAAATTATTTTTTCTGTTATTAAGTTAAGCTAGAGAAATAAAATCAGAATGATTTGGAAAAAAGAAGAAAACAGGTAATAAAGTATATCTTACTCTATTTAAATATAAAAACTAACAAAACATTAATATAAAGACTATCAATAAGCTAATTTCATTTGAAATTAAATGTGGTGCTTTTCCTCTAGTAACCAGTAACATATAACATTTCAATTTGCAGCAATTTTTCAGTACTCTCACTGCGGAACTTTGAGCTTTCCATTTCCAAAAGTGCATAATACATATAAAGCAAAGCAGGAGTCTGATAACAGCAGTTATTTGTTCCACAGTTTTTGGTTAGGCTTGTAAGCTTTTCTCAGGATTAGGCAAGTTTGCATCTTTCATCATTAAAGGAGGTCAAGTAGATCAATGGTAACTACTACATTAAAGACAATCTCTGCCAAATTTACCTGAAACTGAGTGAGACTGGCTATCTGAAGTAGTGATATTATGTAAGAAACCAGAGTAGCCAGAGAGTCTCAGAATTTCCTTGCCTGACTTGTCAGCCTTTAAAAATAGTAACTCTATAAAACTTGACTTATTAATGACAAACTTGTATATGAAATTCCCATCCTTAACTACTTTTACATGACTTCCATGTTGAAGCAGCACTGTTAAGGCTATAAAGAGATTCAGAGGCTTTATTATAAAGAAGTGGATGATTGAGTGCTCCGAAGTGCAATAAAATTCCATCAAAGTTCTTTCAAGGCCATAAAAAAAAAATCTTTAGTTTTTAACCAACTACTTCTACATCCACTAAGTAACATAAAATATCAATTATTAATATTAAAAAAAAAAATCAAGAAGCAAAAAAAGATACGTATATCCTAAATGTCAATTATTTTATGCTCACACAATTCAATCTGCAAACTAGAACTAGAGTCTGTGTGTATGTACATGAAGTTTTGAGTTTTTTGACTTTTCTTTATTCTTTTAATTATAAAGGGTGATTAACAATAACAGTGACCAAAATTGTGTTAAAATTAAAAGTCAGGAAAACAATGTTACCTGACTCTGTAAAAATAACAGACTTTGGTTTTGCACTTTTCTCTGTGATTATAAGTGAGTCTTAATTACTTTTATGTTGTTAATTGAGCCAAGCACTACAGAGATTTTATTCTTCATAGTGGCTTTTAGAATTTTAACAGATTTTTAGAACACAGAGCTCTGTGTCTACAGAGCAACTACTCTTCAGATTTCTCCTGTAAGACCAAGTGTTAAAATGTTTTGTATATCTTCTGCGCATTTACAAAGTGCAAGAGAGCATTCTGTAATTATAGCACATTCAAGCATTAGTGTTTTTAATGCATTGGATCCCTTATTACTTGGTCCTAGAATCCCCAGTTAAAGAATATGCTTAATATACAAGAAAGCATTTTCCTGAAATTGGAGTAAAAGTTACTGAAACACATTTGGGTTGACAAAGTTTTTTTCTGTATATATTCCCTATCGCTTATTGGTGATATTCAGCTAAACATATTTTCTTTGCAACTGGCACACAATCTCAAATGTTTTAGTCATCATATGTGCTTAATTATCTTAGAAAAAATATGCAAGCACCAATTAAAATTTACAAGGCTTTCTCTGGAAAACTGAACTGTCACAGTGTTTGCATATCATATTATTTGAAAGCTTTACTATATTTCACTGATTTGATATTACACTGAAAATAAGAAACAGAAATTGCCATAAGTACATTTAATTGACATATTTAATTAGTATATCTAATTGAGTAGCAATCACTGTAGCACGTGGAGAATTGACAGCATGCTCACCATTCATGTTCACAAAATTCTGTTATCACACCATGAAATTCCATGTATACAGAAAAAATAAACAGAAGATAGCTATCCAGTACTCATTTCCACACTAACGTTATCTGAATTTACACTATAAATGATAAAGGATGAGATATAGGAAGAGCCTCTCTGGATTGTAAATTGATCACAGCAGGATCATTTTCCTCCTAATAGGTTTTAGGATTTGCACATCAACTCATTACATTACAGCCACCACCTGAGAGCATACGGAGTAGGCAGAGATACTCTTATCCGACTTCTAAAATTTTTCCTGAACTTTATGATCTTGGCAGTCTTCCCATTTCCATGTATTAAAATTTCACATTCACAGAATGAATTACAATCAGGCTGGAAAGCACATCCCTGATTGTTCAATTCAAGCAAAGAACTAAGTGAAGCAGACAAGTTTACATATTCTAATCTTTGCAGAACTGTCCACAGGTTAGAAATTAACCTTATATTCAGATAACTCAGAATCACTTCAACACGCTCCCAGCAGTCAATCCGTATGCCCTCAAGAGCATGTATAGCTACAGAGGACCCTCTTGCATCCCCCCTCTAAGGAAACCTGCATCCTCTGTTCCCTGTTCCTGGGGTGTATTAAAATGAGAGCAACCAGCAGGTTGAAGGAGGTGAGGCCATATCTGTAGTACTATGTTCAGTTCTGTGCTCCCCAGTTCATGAAAAACAGGGAACTTCTAGGGAGAGATCAACAGAGAGCTACAAAGATGATGAGGGATGTAGAGCTGAGAGACCTAGTACTGTTCATCCTGGACAACAGAAGACTTAGAGGGGATCTTATTAATGCTTATAAATATCTAATGGCTGAGGGTCAAGAGGACAAGGCCACGCTCTTTTCAATGGTGCCCAGTGACAGAACAAGGTGCAACAGGTACAAAATGGAACACAGCAAGTTCCATAAAAATATGTGGAACAAATTCTTTACTTTGAGGGTGATAGAGCAGAGGAACAACCAGCCCAGAGAGGTTGTGGAGTCTCCTTCTCCAGAGATATTTAAAATCTGCCTGGATGCTTTCCTGTGTAACCTACTCCAGGGAACCTGCTTCAGTGGGGAGAATTGTTCTAGATGGTCTCCAGAGGTCCCTTCCAAAGACTACGATTCTGTGATTCTTTAGACATCCACTTGGGATGAGACATATAGAAAACTAAACGCAAGCATTTATTAGTGCTGAGTCTAAATATGCAAGAAGATTAATTCATAACTTAGGTTCCTAAATTCCCTGACACTGGTAAGAATCAAATACCATGTATGAGCAAGCACATTAATGACTTGTTAGATATCACCCTGCACACAGAATATAGGTATGATTTTCATCTTATAAAAAAAAAAAAAAAAAAAAAAAGGAAGCAGGGAGGTGGAGGGAGGGAAAAAAAAGGAATTTTCATGGGAAATTTTGAATAAAAAAATTAAAAATATTCAAAAATAACAAAGCGGGATTTTTTTTTTTTTTAGAGTGTTTAACCAGTGCTTACTTTTTTTTCTGATATGCTGCTTACTGTTAAATGAAAGTATGAAGAAGTTGTCAATCAATACACATAGGTGGTAATTTCCTAGTTGTAGGAACAAAAACAGGAAAACCAGTAACATAAAAATGTTCAAATTGCAAAATCAGAAGTGCATAGTAACGAACCAACTACTAATACTGTTTTGAAGATTCTAGGTAGGATGTTATTGACAACTCAAACACTGCGCAGAATGCATTTGTTACTAGGCAACCATCTAGTTAAGTAATTTTATAAATGAGTTTTACTCTGCTTCCAGTGAACCCTGAAAATACTGTGATCTCAGTCCTCCATTTAGAATGTATTTAAAAGAGGTACCAAAAAAATGTAACCATGCAGAAAGCACTATTAGAAGACATATTATTTTACCTTCGCTAAATATTAAGTACTCTGCCTGAAGAAACTGCATTTTGAATATACCTATTAAGAGATTTCTATGCCATGCACAGTGCCATTTCAATTTTTCCTGAATGACAAAATGCTTTTCATATCATGATTACTGTTATTTTTCCAAAACTGAAAAACAAAAAAGAAATATGAACCCTTCTACAAAACAATTAAACTCCTTTACTGTATTACCAAGGAGCACAAAACACATGACAATCATGATTACCTTTTAAGCTCCATGGATATACCAGAAACATGGGAGAACGTTCAAATATAAATAATAAAAAATGACATGCAAAATGACTGTCTGAACACTTCCATGAAATTTATAGAAAAGCTTCTGAAGATGAATTCAAATATCCAATAGCAATTCCCAATCAAATAAAGATAAGGTTTTGTTTACAAAAAATATATTGCTTTTAAAAACAAGCCATTTTTACAGCTACAAGGTTGTCAGAAAAGATAATAAGATAGATCTAGAATTATGTAAATCATTAGACTTTCTATGTATAACATACTGTTTAAAAATAATGTTATGTTACACAGTGGCAACAAAACATCCATTAATTTTATCACAAGCTGATGAAATGACAGCTTTTTACAGGGAATTTATCACTGAAAGACAGAAATTAAAAAGGGATGTCTCTAAATGCATTCTAAGCCCAATTCTGTTCACTAATTTTATCAAGGATATGGAGGAAATAAAAAAAAAAAAACAACCTAATCTGTGATGAGAATAAGAGGCGATTGGTAGAATTAATATAACTGATATATGTGTCAGCCAAACAGATAAATCTACATTGTTGGTCTCATTCAAATTAAATTTCTCTTAATTTACCTAATTCTAAAAGAGGACAGAGCTGTAAAATGTGAAAGTATCCTCAGGAAACATTTTTATAGCAACAAGTGAATCCTGCACCTATTATTAAAGAATTTGTCCAACAACTTAATGAACAAGCAGGGGGGAGACGCTCTACATCTTTATGTGCCACAACCAAAACTAAAATAATTTCTATACCCAATTTTGTTGATGGGTTTTAAAAACAGTGACATACAAAAGGAAGTTTATTTAAAAAAAAAAAAACAAACAAACAAAAAAAAAAACCAAAAACCCACAGCACATTAAGTGGAAACCAAACCATTATAGTAGAAAGTTTAGTAAGTTGGTTTCATTTATCTTGTAATGGAAGAACCTGAGAAACTTGATTAGCATACAGAAGGAACAAAAAGGATAAAAGAGTAATAGCAGTCATTCAAGATGAGATGCAAATGCCATTACTTACTAATACATTCTAGTCCAAAAAGACACTTCTATGAACCACAGCCGTCTACGTTTACAGACAATACAGGGAGACAAATGAGCAAACCTTCCCTCTTCTCAGTTTTCTTAGATAACTAGCAATCAGCTACTCAAATTTTCTTTATCAAGAATGGGATTCCAAGAACATGAAAATTCCCAAGTAAAAAGAAATCAGCATTTTGCTTAGGATGGGAAACCTCTAGGATAATTTGTTCCTGATTTCTAGCAATAAGGCAAGGCAAGGTAAGGAAACAAAGAAGAGAAACAAAAAAAGAGGTAGGGGAGATAATAACGAACTAAACATAGGGAAAATACATCCAGAGCAAGGAAAAGTTTCTTAACTAAGGTGTCATTAGGAAAAAAAAGCTCAGAAGTATAGCATTAGAATTACCAGGGGATGAAGAAGAAAAAGATAATGATGATTGGGAAGGGAGAAAGTAGGAAGGCAAACAGTGGGTAAGAGTTGTGAAGAAGATTTTTTCATGACTCAGTGGGAGCTAGCACTTGATCATGCAGATGCTATAAAAGTGTACTCTAAGGACACAAAGCGTGGGTAGGATTAGGAAAAGGGTTTATGAAATCTTTTCATTTTTGATTTTAACTACTCATTTACGTATAGAAAAAATATGAATTGCTGATAGCATTTAGTTCATAATCCAGAAGAATACTGCTGTTCTTTTTAATATTTATATTTTTAAAGGTGAAAGTTTTTGTATCACCTGGAAGAGCTGACTGTAACAAGAAAGACTAGTTAGATCCACCTTAAAATACTGGCAATTTGCAATAAAAGAGCAAACCATTAAATCCCAAAGTAAAATATATCACTTTAGCAATACTTGGAACAAGATTAAAATCATAAATATTATCTACTCTAGCTGTCTAAAATGACAATTGCATTTTAAATTGTGAAAATGTTGAAAACAAATTTGCGGAAATCTAAGCATAAATAAGTAGGATAATTTCACTGATCAGTGTGAAAGCAGATTCATGAAGTGGTACAGTTGTGAGGTTTGCTTACCATTGTGTTTAGTTAAATGTATACTAGAGTTTTTCAATTAAAAATGCATGCTTTTTTTTGAACTTTATTACAATGAATTTGAGTTCATTGAGGTAAAAGACTGAAAATGCTGCCTAGTTTTCAGAACCTCCTTCAGATTCTGATTTATAATTCTACAAAAAGAAGAAAACAACATGGAAATTAAGTAGGTATAAGGAAACATTAATTGTTACTTTCCTCATTTATAAGTTATCTTGAAATACACAGTATTACTTTTACTGTGAGTATCACAACACGCATTAAAGGGAAAGCAGGATTTTGTTTGTGAGATCTGTTATACTGAATATTACTTTGAATATTCAGAAATTTTGTACTTGAATGAGAAAGTAGTTTTTATTTTTGCATTTACCATGATGATGATAAATATGCAAATGTATTCCTCTAACCAAATTAAAGTCTTGTATTTCCAGCATTACTGGATCATTTTAAAAAATGTGAGATTCAGAATTAAATAATGTCACTAAAGTTTAATTCAAATTGAATAATTTGTTTAAAGGAAGCACATATGATAAGTTGTCATGTCAGTGTGGCACCCCTAATCCATACAACTAGCTTAGGAAGAGTCTCCAGGAGCACAGCTACACGCCTAGTACATATCTAGCAATGTGGCTGATATAATACAAAATATAAATTACTTGAAACTGAAATATATAAGACTGTGAAGGCAATATTTGTGTATCTAAGAGAGTAGTCTTGTTTTCCCAAAATCTGAGAAATGTTTTTCTATAGGTTTTCTATTACTTATTCACAGAGTTGAGAGAAGGTATCAAAACTCATATATTCAAGTATGCTTTTTTTCCTCGTAAGCAGGAAAGAAGTCATCAACCTCTCTCAATAATTATGACAAAAGAATTCAGTGTCATGTAATTCATTTCTTCTTTCAAACTAATAAGTTCAGTAGATATTACAGAACTGTGGAAATTTTGATTAAAAAGTTTAAGCGTTTCAGTTTTACATCTGTTTCATTCTCTAGACCAAAACTTTAAACATCAAAGCTATAAATTGGGTTCAAAGAAGTTGTTTGATGTTACACCTGCAATATGTAACAGAGCTCAGAGCAATTTTCCAACCAAAATGTTTAGCAAAGTTAATTTAAATCACTTACAAAACATTTTAAAAAATTTGAAAAGTACAAACATGAGTGAATACACTGTTCACTCCACTAGGATTAAGACTGCCAGCAATTCCAATATATATTTGTCCTTCCAAGTTATTAAAAAGCTGATTAAAAAAAAATGCCGTAAGTTAAAATGAACATGCTAAACTCCCACAGGAAATGGTGTGACAGTGTCCATCTGAAGAAAAGTATGGTTATAATTCAAAAATGTTAAGGTGCAAATTAGGACAGATCTTATAATGCATTGGGATGTTCCTGCTTTCAGAATGTATTGGCATGGCTGTATTTGTACAGTATATCAATACAGATTTCAAAACATTCTTTTCCGGCACAGTGATACCAGAGATTTACATCAGGCCCAATTCTTATAAAGATCAAAAATAAAAAAAATCCATTGTCTATTTTTCTATTTCCCACAATCTAAGCAAAACAACCTTCAAACACCATATGAAAACAAAAGAGATATTTCCTTTTCTTGCAAGACAGGATAACAAGCCTGCAAAACACACAAAGCTGTATATGTTATACAGATCTTGACATGCATAAGAATCATATAATTGTCTAAAACACAAGCTAGGGAAGTGTGATCCAGATGAAACTATAATATAACTATATTAGAACAGCTATTGGATTTATTAAAAAACACAAGCAGTACTGAAAGAAATTTATCACAATTCTATGCTAGAAGTTATACAAGAGAGTGACTGTTCCACGTCAACCACAGTGGCCAAAAGAGGTTGTTCCATTAAGAGTACAGAAACAAGGAAAATGTCAATGACACCTGCCAGCATAGCCCACAGCCCAGGTCTGGCTTAGTGACTAGTAATCTGTAACGGTCTTTTCTTTGAATAACTTGTTTAATCACTTTCTGAATCCCTTTACTATAAATTAGAAAAGAGAGTCAATAGCTCTGATGCCTTAAACTGGTATACAAATCAGGTAATTGATCTCAGCAATAACTGCAGTGGTGTAATTGGCATAAGGATATTTCAGATTGATGTAGTATTATTTCAAAACTCACCTCCTTATTCTTACTTCCTATCATAGAATCACCAAGGTTGGAAAAGACCTTCAAGATCATCTAGTCTAACCATCCACCTACCAGCAAAATTCCCCCACTAAAACATGTCCCTCACTACAACATCCAAATGTTTTCTTGAACACCTCCAGGGATGGTTGATCAACCACCTCCCTGAACAGCTCATTCCAGTGTCTGACCACTCTTCCAGAGAAGAAAGTTTACCTAATATCCAACCGTAGCCTCTTCCAGAACAACTTGAGGCAATTCCCTCTCATTCTATTGCTAGTTACATGGAAGAAGAGGATGATCTCCGCCTCACCACAATCTCCCTTCAAGTAATTGTGGAGAGTGATAAGGTCTCCACTAAGCCTCCTTTTCTCCAGACTAAACAATCCCAGTTCCCTCAGCTGCTCCCAAGACTTGTAATCCAGACGCCTGACTGGCTTCACTGCCCTTCTCTGGACACTCTCCAAGGCCGCAATCTCTTTCTTGTACTGAGGGGCCAAAAACTGAACACAATACTCAAGGTGCAGCCTCACCAGGGCTGAGTACAGAGGGATGATGACTTCCTTGCTCCTGCTGGCAATACTATTTCATACAAGCCAGGATGCCCTTGGCCTTCTCGGCCACATGGTGGCTCATGTTCAGTCAAGTGTCAACCAATACCACCAGTTCTGTTTCTTCCACAGAGTCTTTCAGCCACTCTGCCTCAAGCCTGTAACACTAACTGGGGTTGTTGTGGCCAAAGAGCAGGACACAGCACTTGGTCTTGTTGAACTTCATCCCACTGACCTCAGCCCAGCTATCCAGCCTGTCCAGAATTGTTTCCTGCAGCATAGTTCTAAATATTTCTACATATCAGTGTTTTTGTTGTTGTTTGTTTTGTTTTCTGTTTAACTGCTTTTCTTTTGTGTATTCTTTTACAGTATACTTTCTAACTCTTCAACTGCATTCTCTCAACTGTTTTCTTGCAGTAATCCATACTGATCTCCATCAATGATTTTCTTACCAATTTAAAATAAATAAGCTATTCATAAAGGTGGTGAGATAGTTAATTTCAAGATTTCTTCTTTGTTTTTCATCCCATCTGCTTCACTTAAGAAAGAGTTACAAATGAGTAACTTCAATTTCAAGTGAATTAAACTCCAACTTGGTAGGTAAAACAAACCTTGAAGCCCTAGAAGATTAAAGCACCCTAGAGAGCTATTTTTTAAATGAGTGTTGAAGAAAGATACTGCTGTATTACAATAAATGCACTAAGGGTAGGATTCAGTACTCATGATATAATTGCCTCAGATCATTTAATATTCCTTAAGACATCTACATGTGCTTGACAGGCACAAAAGCAAAGCATCTATGGGAGACTTGTGTCCAAATGAAGCAGAAGCATAAGGCCAAGCTGGCTAACCTGAGGCAAATAAAATGGCTCTAGACATCTATTTCAGACAGCCGAAACCTACCTCACAACTTTCATAAAACTTCACATTAAAAAAATGAAATGTGTCTTGCAATCTGACATGAAGACAGTGACCGTCACGGTCACTGCTAAAAACTGAGATGCTTAACTTTAAAGATGCCTAAGGAAAACAAGGTAATCAAATTCATTTAAGAAAGAAAATACAATATCAAACAGGTTACGCTTCTGTGCCCTTGAGGTAGTATAAACTCTACAAAACCCTACACTCCATAAATAACTTCTTTCACTATTTGGCTTCTTCAAAGGAATTATCACTTACGTTGTTCTTTATACAAGAACTTTAGACTTAATGTGTAGGATCACAGCAAACATTAATTTTATTCAGTCCTCACTGGAGCCAGAATCATATGATTAAGAAAGCATATAAGGAATCCTATTTTAGGAACTTAACAAGGTTAGTGTAGCCTTACCAAGAAAAAAAGCATCTTGAAAGCCAAGAGATTTTAAACATTAACATGCTTACAAATATAGCCATAACAAGAACAACTGTATTCATTTCTAATTCGTTACAGATTTTTTGTATTGATGCAATTTTGCACAATGTACTGTTAAGATAAAAACAAGAAGAATGCCACCCTACCCTCCGCTTACTATCATCATTGGAAGTACTAAAATTTGATGTGTGTCAGTAGCATGTGCATGCAGCACAGAAAGCCAACTGTATGCTTGGCACCATCAATATAAGTATGACCAGCAGGGCAAAGGAGTTGAGTCCCAATCTCAACTCTACCTTCATTAAATTCCTCCTGGAATACTGCATCCAGGTCTGGGGGCTCCCAGCACAAGAGACACAGACCTATTAGAGCAAGTTCAAAGGAGGGCCACATATGTATCAGAAGGCTAAAGCATCTCTCCTACAAAGAGAGAGTGAGAAATTTGAGGTTCTTCAGCTTGGAAAACAGAAGCTTCCAGAGAGCTCATTGCCACCTTACAGACCCTTAAAGTGGGCCTATAGGAATGGTGAAGACTGACTCTTTTATCAGCTAGTGTAGTGATATGACAAGGGAAAATGGTTTTAAATTCAAAGAGAGTAGATTTAGATTACTATGAGGGTGGTCAGATACTAGAACAGGTTGCCCAGTTATGGATACCCCATCCCTGCTCAGTGTCAGGCTGTATGGGACTTTAAGACACCAGTGAAAGGTGTCCCTGCCCATGGCAGGAGAGTTGGAACGAGGTATTTTTGAAGGTCCCTTCCTACTCAAACCATTCTAGGATTGAATTATTCAAATTTTAACCCTTTTTATTTATTTCTAACTTCCACATTTAATTTTTCTTGTAAATGCATGTCTAACCGTTGAATAAAATGGTTATAAAATATATAAAAATACAATTTTTATTGCCTAGCTGTAAATCTTTCTTTTGCATGAGATTTAAGAAAAAAACCAAACTGAAAACAACCACATTAATCCTTTTCTCCTTTTGCCATTTCAGATTTTAGTATTTAGAAAGTACTACTAAGGAAAAAAAGAAAGACTACTTATGCTCAAATACAAATGACTTTGTATTTTAGCAGTGATGACAACTTCTTCGTTCTTTGGTTCAAAAAATTTTTTTCCAGGAAAAGTGCCTATAAAAAGAATTGCTGCCAATAAGAAAATACTTGCAATTTTGGTTATGTTAAAATATTGTCTTGACTGTTATTTGTTTAAAAATGTACCAGTTCAGTGTTACTTGTATAGCACATAAACTAATATAAGGAAATAGCTCCGTAATAAATTATGCATCCCAGGAATCTGACATTTGTGGTAATAAAGAAGGCAGAAGTCATTTTTCTTCATACTTAATACAGAGTAGCTATGAAATAAATTGTAAACCACCTAAGCATTTTGATTTCATTGTCAAAGCATTTCTTTTTTTTACAATGAAATATATTCCTGAATAAAATAAAATTGTTAAAAAAAATTTTTTTTTTTGCTCTTACCTGACGTAAAGTACGTGCCACTATACTTTCAAGTACGGGTCCTCTGTCTTCATGCAACAGATGAACTTCATCAAGAATCAAGAGCTTTACCAGCTGAGAGAGAGCTACATCACCAACACTTTTTCTAGTTACTACGTCCCATTTTTCTGGAGTAGTCACAAGCATCTATTAAAGCAAGAAAAAGAGATATTAAGCATATGCAAAGAAAAATCAAAATTCAACTTTATGAGTATATTAATATTTATCTGAGTAAATGCAATGTAGAGTTTAGCAAAGGTACCGTAAGTTTTACCTACTTCATGTATTTGAGGCAGAAATAGTTCACTGCATCAGCATATTAGGCTGGACACAAAGCTGGTGGGCTTCAGTGCAAAAATGCATATAGAAATATCATCTAATAACATCAAGTCAATGCATGCCATTAATATACACTTTCTACATTAGAACAATTAAATATCTGTCCAGAATCTATTCTTTACATAATTGTGTGAGTCATTTAATGCGCAAATCCCACTAAAAGTTGTTTGTGATAAAATATTTCTAACTCTTATCTGAGAACCACAAACACCTAAAACTTCCCACAAAAACACTAGGTAATTCTAAATAATGCTTCAAAGTCCTGACTAAGACGGAGAGACATAAAAAGTTAGTGACGACTTTTAAAACCTCTATGAAAATTGCTAGTCCAAATGTCAGAAAAATAATTTCCTCTCATCTGAACAATAAATTAAGTACCATCAGAATAATATTAATAGATGTTAAAAACCATTGGAAATGCTGTCTCAATTTTTTTGAAACCTAACTCGACAGACTTCTTAATTACAGAATCACAGATTGGTTGAAATGAGAAGGGATCTGTAGAGGACATTTTGTCCATCTTCCCTTGCTAGACAGAACCACTCAGATCAGGGTTCCCAGGGTACCTGTATTTATTAATCCTCCTAATAGAAGTATTTTTCCCCCGCAGTGCCTCACAGTGTTGTTCCAGTCCAAGTGTTCTACTTTCAGAACCTATCACTCTTTCCTAATTACCAAAAACCACTCCTGAGACGCGTTCTTTGTGATGTTATAAAAAAAAAAAAAAATTCTGTCCCGCTATATTTAAAACTTAATGCAAGAAAGAGTAAGTCATAACACTGAGAGTGCATATGTGGGCTGTTTCTACGCTTCTTTTTTTTTTTTCCAAAATATTATTGGATGCATTCTACTAGCAAATACAGATTTTCCAAGTTCTTTTAATCCTACAAA
>JAOWBP010001760.1:58908555-58925268 GCA_028571105.1 Tragopan temminckii | reverse complement strand
AAACTTAATGCAAGAAAGAGTAAGTCATAACACTGAGAGTGCGTATGTGGGCTGTTTCTACGCTTTTTTTTTTTCCAAAATATTATTGGATGCATTCTACTAGCAAATACAGATTTTCCAAGTTCTCTTAATCCTACAAAACAGTAGGTGTAAAAATGTATGGTCATAATTTATGAACTGAATTGTAACACTACTACAGATGCAACTGTTATCACTTTAAAATGAGCCATGTCAACAACAAAAAATTAACAGCTGTACTTCCACAGAACATTAATTAGCAAACAGTGAGGAAATACATTTAGCAATGCATATTAAGACTTTAAGGTTTGAAATGCTACAAATGCAAGCTACTTAGCTAATTTGCTCAAGCTAAATTGGCAATGTTGAGATCACTTATTTTTTCATGCCAATCATGTTATCAAAATATGTATTTAAATTGGTGTCATTAATTTTTCTGTTTTTGAGCAATGACTAAATATTCATTATAAATCTCTTTTACTTTGATCTTATTTTAAAGCAGCAACGATAGGCAAAGTAATGACCTGAATTAAAAGCTACACTTGATATACTGTCTCATTTAGCAAGACCAGAGACCTCCAGAGAGTATCTTCCCAGAAAATAAGATTGCCTTTTATATTTATTTTGCAAATAGGATTTACAGTTGAGAAAGAAAATCCTCTAAAAAACAAACAAATCAGTTTCGTATTCTCAAACTGTAAATTGAATTCAAATATAAGGCACTAATTAAAAGTATCAGCAAAAGAAAATTTTGACTACCAGAAAACGTTAACAAAGCCACAGATTATTTTTTCAATTAAAAAAATAAACAAAGCAGCATTATGATCTGCCTCATAATTACTTTTAAATGCTGTGGTGGTGTTTATTTTTATAATTAATTTTCAGAAATAATATATTTCATCCACAAAGTTATAAACTCAAAACATAGATTCAGCAAAAAGAGTCTACTTTCTGTATGAGGGCTGAGAAAGTGCAACCAAACTCTGAAATAGCTTTCTAATATATTCTCTATCATACTTTGAATTCAGTTATCATCACACTGAGAAGTGTGTTCCTTTAAAGTGCTATTTCATCACTTCACCTCCTTTGGTATTGAAATAGCTGGAAAATAGAAGCGTCATATTTGTTTAATGAGCTGGAACTCACGCAAAGACATTTCAATTTTTTTATTTTGTGTGTGTGTGTGTTAGGGTATGGCTAGACAGAAATGGGTAAACTATCAATATTTTTACTGTCATCTTAAGTTTCTCTCTGGACCTGTAAATCTCCTTTTGCAATGCTTCTTGGATTATCATTAATAACTGCTCCACACGGACCTTTTCTACCAGGGAAAACATGGAATAGTCAAATTGGTTTTATAAAAGAAAACAACTCTTTCTTCTTAGGTGAGGACTGTCAATCATTTTACTTTATATAAAAAAAAAGACAACACGTTTCAAAAAATTCTTTCAATTCAAAGTGATTTCATGAATACTTTACGTAACATTCAGGTAATAACTCAAACAAAAAAGCCAATTTACTTCACTTTGAAAAATGAAGTCAAGGAGGACAATAATAGGTGATAAATCCAACCTCTAAACAATTTGAAGCAATTGTGAAAATTTTCTGTAGTCATAAACTTTGCTAGTTGTTTTTGCCAGTTTTTCTTCACTCCCCTTACAAGCCAGACTTCATGATAAGAGAATGTTTTCATACCACAGTTTCAGAAGATCAACATTCTGAAAAATACTTTGCTGTTTGCTGTTGCTTTGGTTTTTTTTTTGTTTTGTTTTGTTTTTGGTTTTTTTTTTTTCAGTCTGAAAAGTCCTGCGGTCTCATAGAGGGGAAACGATCTTCCATTAATTTCTTAGAGTTTAATTTCTAACAGCAGACACATCCTTCAGGTTTACTTTTTTTAATAGCTCATTTTAATTAAGGCCTTGCATGTGGCTGGTATCAGATTTCTGCCTGAGTAAGGTGCACATGTTCTCTGATGCTAGTAAACGATATTAATCTACTCAGATTCATGCTCCCATGCACTCAATCCATATATGAATGTATAAGCATAAAATATTTAGCAACATTTTTCCATACTATAAAGTCCATTAAGTTCATTTTCAGGAACAGTTTTCCTTTTTAGCAACTTCAGCTTCCAAGAATATTTGCCACTTGTCTGATCTTTTGTCCCTTTCATGCCAAAAACAGTTGATGCGTAAAGAACTGGTCAACTAGGATAACAGATGGAGCATCAACTGGGATGACAGGAAACAGAAACTGATTTTCATATTTGTTTTAGACAAAATACAATTCTGATTACAATAAAAGAGAGTAACAGTTGTAAATAATCAGTTTAGTAAACTAAATTCTCTAATCTCCATTATGCTATAAAGCAGATTCTCAAAATAGCCTACCTTCCCTTTCTGGAAGGTAGGGCATCATTAGTAAAGTAGGTCTTCATGGCAAATTATAACTTTAATTTTTTTATTTATTTTTTTTTCCATTATCAGATCTGATAAATATATTTCAGGACTGACAGTGGGTTTATATAAGTTCACATACTGTTATAAGTAAACATCCTACAGGGCAAAATTTTGGCAATTTTTCTTTAATCGGGCTTTTAAATTTCTTACAGCAGAGATTTATTGAGCATTCCTGAAGATAAAAATGAAACCTTCACACAAACACAAACAGCAGGAACACAAGATTGACAACAACAGTTTATCATAATCAGCTCCATTCAGTGGGCTGCTCAATAAAAACATTTTTTACAAAATGACTACGTATAAAGGCTTTTGTAGAACTACTAAATCAGCATCAACCATTAGATTTTAAGCCCAAATAAAGAACTGACAATCTTACAGATGCTAGAATTACCCAGCAAGTTAACACTAGAGAACTAACCTAAATTGACCAAAAAACAACCAAAAGATCTTTTCAGATAATCACATACAACTGCATATGAGCAAACACAAGAGCTGTTCTACCTCCCAAATGCTTGACTCATCTTCAGATTAATACTGACTTCTGTGTTTTAATTTTTCTGCAACTGTGTTTGTTCACAAATGAGTTATGAGTAGTAATCTTTATAATGAAGAGTTTCATGTGAATCATGATAATCTAAAATGTTTGAATTTTTATTTTGTAGTAGAATCATGCAAACATCAGACAAGAACTGTTAGAGGAGGCAAGCTGGTTTGCAGCTACACATAGAAGTTTTCCTAAAAGGTGGGGAAAACTTCCTTTGAAGAACTTTTCCAAGAAACAGCTAACACCTACTATTGATATTAACTGCTACTTAGTGTTTCCTTTTTTTTGTACCACTCTCTATTAATTAACCTTAGTATTTCTTCAGGAAAGCAGAAAGAAAACCAAACCTTGTCTTAAAAGTCACTTGATGTCTGCAGCTTTGTGAGCATCTGTACTCCAAAGGCTACCTCCCATGCTCCTGTGCGATGACCAATGATGCTGGAGTTGCTCATTTTTTGACAGACTAAAAAAAATCTGATTTATGATACAACAGCCAAAACTAAGCAGGGGTAAAGAGACTGAAAACAGCTAAAATACAGCCTGGAGACCACTGAAAGATATAATCTCCATTGGACAGTGCATGTTATGTATTTGAGAAGCAGTAGAAGGCAGTAATTAGGCATGAGTAGAAATTATTTAATCTCTTGTAAAGAGATTTTTTTTTACTGAAATGACATGAATGAAGCAAAACATCATTCTAAATACAAGAATGCAGAAAACTTCTCAAAAGTGTCTGGATAATGTTGGGATGATGAACAATTTTGAAGTTCCTTTCATTTGTTTATATAGTTAAAGAAAAATACTAGTGCATTAATGTTGCAGCACCACACAGCCACTCACTCACCACCCTCCCACACAGTAGGATGGGGGAGAAAATGAAAAGAAACAAAGCAGTAGGTTGAGAGAAAAGCTATTTACTACAACAGAAAATAATAATAATTTTTAAAAGTATTGATTATATATGTATATAATTATCATATTTATAGTATGATATAGATATATAAAATGTTACAAAACAAATGATGCTCAAGTGAATAATCACCACTCACCGAGCAATGCCCAGCCAGTCCCCAGCCAGTCCCAACCCAGCCAACTCTCCACAGTTTTTCAAGTTTTTTTTTTTTTTTTGTATGATGTCATGATGGTACGGAATATTCCTTTGGCCAGGTTAGATCAGCTGTCTTGGCTCTTTCTCCTCCCAGTTCCTTGTGCTCCCTCAGCTCCCCTCACTGGTGGGACACTATGAAAAGCTGAGAAACTGAAATGTTCTTGGCTCTCCACAGCACTGCTCAGCAACAACTAAAACATTTAAGGATCTAAAAGTAGGGAACCATCCTCTTTCTGCATTAGTGTCTGTAGTAAGTTTGTCTCCACCACAGTGATTCATCACAGATGGATAGTAATAAAGAATTCTGGTCTAATCACTACTGGTTTTTTTTTTGGTCAATATTCAAAGACACTCTTCCCAAAAACCCACTTCTGTAGATTTCAGTTAATTCAGCTTCCTCGTCATTTTTAATTCACTACTGGCTTTCTCTCTTCTCCCACTCCTTTGTACACATCTATAATTTCCCCTTACTGCACATGAAAGGATTATGTGGCTGATTCTACAGCATGATCTCTTCAGTCACAGCCAGGATTCCTCATCTTCTGACAGCATTTTGGCCAAGGGGCATAGCTATACTACACAGTGTACTCTATTCATGGTCTAACTACTAACCATGGTGCTTTTTCTTGGCCATGGGAGGATGCTCACTGCAAGAGCTTCGTTCATGCACAGAGATGCAGAAAACCACATAGACTTACACACACATCCACTCAGACTAGGCTCACACTGGAATGCATTACTATCTGCAATTCTCTCTTGAAAGCTGCCATGCTGGGGCTTTGTATACATTGGTGACGCTTTGGAGCTTTTCACATTTTAATATTAGATATCATACTCCATGAGGGACACTACCATATTGGTACTCTACGAGGCAGCAGCCTGTAAGTCACTTTCATAATTCTGTTTTTATCCTACTTTTTATTACACTCTCACGCTACGTGATCTATTTAAGCATTTCACAAAACCTCATGAAAGAAAGAGTTCAGGCAGGAAGCAGAATAAACATACAGAAAGTGAAACAAAGGGCAACAATTCAAAATAAGACTGAGGTAGGAAAGAAGAAAGTAATAAACAATGAATAGACATAAATTGCTTTTCATTACTCGGTGACAACCACCTGATGCTGCATTTTACATAGTTAAAACAGAATTATATCTCCAGTAAAACAGGTTTCTTACACAACAAAGATACACAGATTGACAGTGTGAATAGATGATGCTACATCAAAACTTAACATGCTCTAAAGTAATAGCGGTACAGAATTACATTTATCTAGTAAGAACATCTTAAAAACATTCAGTAGTAAGACTATAGTTACAAAAGATATCTACAAAGAAGATTGAGCTTTTCATGTCAGAAAGATTCACTGAGGTGGGTTACATTGGTGCGTAATAGCAGCAATTTTGTAAGCCATCAAAGCTAGCATTTGCAATCAACAATAAATCTAGAGATCAACAATGGAACAATGAAAATTTTAAACAGTCATTTAGAACTCATTAGAAAGGCAAACTAACTTCTAACTGAAGAAACACAACTTTGTTTAGCTTGTTTTATTTTATACCTTAATCCTTAATCCTTATACCTTAATCCTAGGAAATCATACAATTACAAATAAGTTTGATCCTTTAAAGAGCCAGTTGTGCCCATGTAATGAAAAGGGAATGAGTGGTTTGACTACGCATCTGGACACCTACTTATCAGAGCAAGATACTTATCACACCTCACACGTACCGCTGAACTGATTTTTCATTAATATTTCATTTCTAGTATAGTTAATTACAAGAAGAGTTAAAGACACACACCCAGGTTTACAAGATCTAAAATGTTATACTTCTAGCTCACTTCCAGATGTTTCACTGATTGCAATATTCATTTATAAGTTGTAGCACAACTTTTAAACTTTAGTAAAATGGACTTTCATAGATTCAAAACAAAATGGAATTAAATCCAATTCAGCCAATGAGGGTGACAAGACAGAGGAATTCCTTTTTGTTGTTGTGAAGGCATTTTAGTTTTCTACATTGTCATTGAAAGAGTATAAAACTTTACACATCAAGTTGTTAAATTAAACTGAAGAGAAACTATGGAAAGCAATACATATTAGGATCACAATAGTTGTTACTGACAAGTAATCTGATGAGAGCACCTGCCACTTAGATTTTTTTTCTAAGATAAATCCCATCTTTTTAGTGTCAGTACAAATCTGACTTTAACTACCACAGTTACAAATGAGGAAGAACAGCTAGCACACTTTGTGAAATTTATTTCTTATAACAAACGTAATTAGCCAGTCAACCTTCAGGTTTAAATAATTATCTTAATGCTTTAAAGGAGTTTGATCCAAAACATTACCCTTTTTTTTCCTTCTTTCCCATTAATCAGCTCACTGATTATACTTATACTAACCTCTGATATACTACTGTCAGGTCTGATTGATGCCAATAGCTCCCTTAATTGGATCTGACAACTTACAGCAAATGCCTGTCTCTAGAGACACTACTTCCAGCCTGCTTGATTTCAAGCCCTCTCCATGTTATTTTGCATTTTCTTCTCCCTCAGTCTCTTTCATATAGAACAGGGACAGTAAAATAGCAACAAAACATGCACAAATATACTCTACAGCCATGTTTTTAAATACCATTAGAGCATATGTGGGCTAATGTTGATAGTTTGTTTACAGGATAACTACATGCAAGAACATAGTTTGAAAATACACTGATGTTCTCCAGCAATTTAATAATGGTGTTGCTTTTTTATGATGATAAAGATAAAAGACTACCTCAGCTATCAGTTTCTCCAGTGTATTTATACAGGCATACTTTTAAGGCTCATCAAAATGGTCCTGCTTATCTCACTACTGAATGTGGATACATGAAATTAAGAATAACTTTTTTAGAATAATTACAACCTTTAATTTCTTTATTACTTAAAAATTATCCACAGTAGGAAGAGAAGAAATCTGTGTTCCTTTACTTGGTGGTAAATCCTAAATAATACATTTTAATTATACTCTATATTGCTAGCATATTAAATCATTCATATATACTTAATATATATACAATAATATACATACAATAAGTATGCTTTAATTCTACGGAAAATTAGAGTGTATTTCTATTATAGGTATAGTGTGTTATGGCATATTAAATGATTCTTTAAAATATGTTTTGTGATGCAGTATAGAAAAATCTGTACTTTTAGATGGGAGTCAAATAGAGCAAAATAATCTGTAGCACTTATAACTATTATTTTGAAATATTTTTCAAGTGCCTTTTTTTCCCTCAACATACAGTCACAATAAATAATAAACAACTCTACGCAGTAACATGCAAAATGACAATTAAGAGGATATAAATTCTAAATTGCTTTGATGCCGTTTTATAATTTACTTTCATTTTCAACTGACCAGAAGCTGTAAAATTTGAAAAAGAGCCAAAGGAGTCAGACATTCCCTCAGCAGCCTGTCCTCAAATCTACTCAGATAAGCTATCTTTTTTCAGAGGAATATTCACTCAGCAGGCACAGCTGTTATTCTGCAATTTTTACAGCTAAATCAAAGATAATTGGACTTCTGAGTACCTTTAAATTGTACTCTGGGAGAAGGGTCTAACTTAATGCATCATTTGCATTAACTATAAAAGACTGCTTTTTTATCCTGTGAAATTTACAGTGCTTAAAAAGTATCTGGAGCTGCAAAGCAGTTAGCAGTTTTATAGACATGGATTCCTTTTACACAAAACCCTTTTATTTACAAAGGACCATTAAAATCAACAGAAGTAAATCATTCTTCTAAGTCCTTCATAGATAAAATATTAATTATAAATACTACTGAAAAATACATTTCTGCAAGTAGTTTCCTACACGTTTTACCGGCATTCTCAATGCCTAAAAAGCCCAAGAGTCAATATTTTACAACAATATTTTACTTGGTATTTTTAATCAACTCACTAATATAATTATTTATATGCAGTTAAGTAATTAGTTCATACCACGAAGCACTTCAGTTTCAGATTCTTTGCTTATATTTTATGAACAGTAGTAGAGACATTCTTCTTTTTTACTTATTAAGATTCATTACACTTTAGAATTTAACATTTAGACAATGCTTTTTAATGTTTTCCAGTCTTAATTTTTCAGACAAAATATGAAAAGAATACTCCTTATTAGTCTTCCATCACTTGCAAAAAAACTCTGAAATGTGTTTAACAAAGTAGCATCTTTCATCATTAAATGAGAAAAACTATACAGAAGAATAAAATCTTTAAAGTTGAAAAGGACCTCTAAGATCATCTAGTCCAACCACCAACCCATCCCCACTAAACCCACTAATCACATCCATACACTTCTTGAACACCTCCAGGGACAGTGACTCCACCACCACTCCTGGCATTCCGTTCCAATACC
This sequence comes from Tragopan temminckii, assembly GCA_028571105.1. Lineage (NCBI taxonomy): Eukaryota > Metazoa > Chordata > Aves > Galliformes > Phasianidae > Tragopan > Tragopan temminckii. The sequence goes on along the minus strand of JAOWBP010001760.1, from coordinate 58,916,732 downwards.
TCACCACTCTTTCAGAGTAGAAATTTTCCTAATATCTAACCTGAACCTTCACTGGTGCAACTTAGAGCCATTACCTTATGTCCTGTCACTGATTTTCTGAGAAAAGAGGCTGACCTTCACCTCACTACTACACTCCTTTCAGGCTCCCTAATCTGACTCTCTTCCAACAACAGTTTGGTTTTCTTTCCAGACTTCCCCACTGGTTTCAGAGACCAGGGATTGCTGAATGTCACTCCTAAAAATAAAGTCCGAAGCAAAGAAGGCATTAAGTACCTCAACCTTTTAGATAATCTGTATCATTCTAGCAGTGGACCCATGTTTTCCCATCTTCCTTTTGCTGCTGCTAATATACTTAAATAAGCCCCCCTTGTTGACCTTAACCACGAAGCTGGTTCCTTGCCATACAGGCTTTGGCTTACCTAACCCTGTCCCTTCATGCTCTAACAGACACTACATTCCTTCTAGGTCACCTGATGGTGCATCCACTCTTTAAATGTTTACTTCTTACTTTTGTGTTTGGTCTTGCAAGCCTCCTGTCACTTTTTCTTGACTTCCTGCTCACTGACATGAGCCACTCTTGAAACTGGAGATATCAAAATGCATTAACAAGTTCACAGACTGCTAGACACTCCTAGAGTCTGAAAACCTTTCGGTTTCCCACGTAGACATAAAATACTGATGCATTATATTAAGCAGTATCATATACTCATTAAGTTATTTACAAAAGAGTGTAAAAAAATTGCAGTAACGTGCTATTTGAGCAGTTTTTCTCTTGAGTTCATTTTGTTGGTTATTGTAACAGGTCAGCAATCGTGTGCATAACATCCTTAAAAATATCACACTTTCTGAAGCACGTTAAGCAAAGACTATGTTTTGCAGAAAAGATTAAAATTGTAAAATCTTGAGAATTGTGCTGCATCAGAAAAACATTAACTTACTACAATTACAATCACTTTAAATACCATTACACAACTAAATAAAGAGCCTTTGAAATGTTTGACTAGATTAGGAACTCTCTTCTCCCCACTCTCAGCCCCCACCATACACCAAGGTTATCAAATGAATATAACATTAAAGATGCCTATTTTAAGAGATGTAGAAGTGAGAACAACTTGGAAAATAAGATAGACTGCCTCAAATGTCCTAAAACAAGATCAAAGAAATGGAAGAAATCTTGTGCTTAGCGCTATCTCTTTGACACAAAGGTTTATGGCTGACACAGTCTAAAGTATTTTCTTAAATAGCAAATACATTCTAAAATCTGAACAAACCAAAACCATGAAGACTCAAGAAACAGGCTTAAAATATTTCTGAACCGTATGTAAGGCAACCACTTACCACTGAGGGCTTGATATATTTATGAGGTCCGCTCCAAAAATAATGCCTCCCATTTTATTATATTGGCTCACAATGTCAGAGGCAGATGTTGGTGGTGTGGCAGTAGAGGTTGAACCTTCCTGCCAATATTCCATCACATTTTGTTGCCATGTGACAGATGGCAGCAGAGGGCAGTCTGAGAAAATGGCACTTGTCATGGAAGTAAAAGTGTGCCACTGAATTCCTCCATGTGGAAAAATTGCACTCACTGACATTCATCAATGCTTGCTAAACATTTATGGAGACCAAACAGTGGATGTAAGTACAGTTTGGCGATGGGTGGTGTGCTTCAGCAGTGACATCAGCAACGTGAAAGACGAGCCACATTCCAGACAACCATGCATAGCTGTCACATCACTAAATGAAGACTATCTCAATCAGCTCATCCATGTAAATCAGTGTATTATGACAAGGGAACTCTGTACAGAGCTGAATATTGGCTTCAGTGCATCAGAAACAATGGTGACAACATTACAATATTGCAAAGTTAGTGCCAAATGAGTCCTACAAATGCTCACAGAGGAATAGAAAGAACACTGTATGCAAGTTTGTCAGGACCTACTGAACCAGTGTGAGGCTGAAGGTGACCATTTCCTGGATTGCATCATTACTGGTAACGAGACATGGAGTCAGAGGCAAAACAGCAGTTCACTGAGTGGTGACATACGAATTCTTCTTCAAAGAAAAAGTTCCAGACACAGCCCTCATCAGGTAATGTCATGTGCCCTATCTCTTGGGATAGGAAAGGGGTGATCTTTCTGGATTTCCTGGAACCCAGACAAATCATCAACTCTGATTACTACATAGTGAAGCTGACTTAAGCTGAAGGCTCAAACTTTCAGCGTCAGATCAGAGAAGATGACAAGCTTTCTTCTGCAACATGACAACACCAGGTCCCAGGCTTGGGGCAGAGTAGCTGAAAGATTGTGTGAAGGAAACAGACCTGAGGGTATTGGTTGATGCTTAGCTGAACCTGAGCAAGTAGTGTGGCACAGGTGGCCAAAAAAGCCAATGGCATCCTGGCTTGTATCAGAAATAGTGTTGCCAGCAGGAGGAGGGAAATGATTGTCCCTCTGCACTCAGCCCTGGTGAGGCTGCATCTTGAGTACTGTGTTAAGTTTTGGACCCCTCCCTGCAAGAAACACATTGAGGCACTGGAGGGTGTCCAAGAAAGGGCAACAAAGCTGGTTAAAGGTCTGGAGCAGCTGAGGGCACTGGGATTGTTCAGTTTGGAAAAGAGGAGGCTCAGGGTAGAACTTATCACTTTCCACAACTACCTGAATAAAGGCTGTGGCAAGGTGGGAATCAGCCTCTTCTCCTGTGTAACTAGTGAGAAAATGAGAGGGAATGGCCTCAAGTTGCACCAGGGGAGATTCAGGTTGGATAACAGGAAATAATTCTCCGAGAGAGTGGTCAGAAACTGGCACAGGCTGCCGAAGGAGGTGATAGAGTCACCATCCCTGGAGGTGTTAAAAAAAACATTTAGATGTTGCAGTGAGGAACATGGTGGTTGGACTGGGTGATCTTAGAGGTCTTTTCCAAGCTTGGTGATTCTATGATTCAAGAACTGAGAGGGTAATTTGCAGCTCCAGCTGGGCTCATTTATTCTCTCATCGGGCACCTGCATTACGCTGAAGCTTTTCTGACAACATCAGCAGTATTCACCATGTAGCTTAAAACACTACTAGTACCTTGCAACTGACATGCAGTTCACTAGCCTCTGGATGATCACCCTGTTGTAATAAGACAACTAAAGTCCTTCATGTTATGTCAGTCCTAGTCTAGAAAGTCAAGGAATATGACCTGATTATTTTTTTTTTTAAATATTAACCACAAATCTAGCAACAGAGAGACAAAGAAGTGAAACCTCAAGAAAATGACTGAAGAACAGCATTCCTCTCAACATAAATACAATTTGTACATCATTGTACTAAAATACTAATTTGTACATTACTCTTAGATTATTGCATCTGTTAAATACAACAGATATTAGCAATATCAAAGATTTTCTTTATTGACTTTTTATCTGAATGCTATACTTTTGACATTTCACGTGATTCATTTCTGTGAAATTCTACCCAGAGATTAACCATCAATAAACAGTTAATTTTCACCCATATAAAAGCAGTAAACAGATTTGAATGTCATAAAATTCACATTTCCAGCATTGTTTGATTTTTCTCGGTAAATAGATAGAATATTGTCAGTAAAGATCTTTGATACATACTAAAGAATAATTTTAAGGTTTTTTTCCCAGTAACCACTTACTGAAGAAATTAATTTGAAGCAATCATTACATATTTGCAAATAAATTCATAAGAAGAGTAAGCAGTAAAATTGATTTAAAATATTAATTTGAAAGTTACTCAGCCAGATCCTCCTATTTTCACTAACTGGTGTGGCTCAGATTTCCACTTGAAAAAATTAAGAAATCTACTTGATTCACCTGCAGGTGACACTGTTGGTCTTAGCTATATAACCAAAGAGCAACAGCATTCCTCTCAATACATTCAGTTACAGCCTGGATCAATGATGTATCCAAAACACAATTATTTTTCTTGTATTTGTACACTACTACTTTTAAAGTTCCACTGCAATATCAAACCTCTGCAGAGACAGTGATTAATGCAAGTGCTTCAAGTACAGATACTTTTAAAATGAATTTATTCTGATAAAGCTTAAAGTAAATGAAAAAACGTGTGCAGTGGAGGTATAGCAAGGGCTTCATCCAAATTGAAAATTTTATACTTTCACATATGTGTTGAAGTACAATACTGAAAGGTTATATAAGTTTATTAAAAAAAAAAAAAAAAAGAGTGGGAGAGAGAGAGAGAGGGAACCAAGAAAAAACACTACCCAAAACTTTTGTTCCTAAGCAGTTTACAAAAGCTTGTAGAAAACAGAACTAAGTCAGGTACAAACATAATTACTTCCAATAAAAATGCAAACACAGTGAAGAATGCAATTATACATGAAAACCCATATAGTTCAACTACAGAACACATAGAGTATTTTATCTTGTTCAAAATTACTGTAATTATTTGGGACCATTTCTGCTACATTTTTTTTCTGCTAAAACTCCCCCTTTCTAGCCCAATCCAAATACAGATTTCAGACAAGTGAGTCATACCAAAGGACGCTGCCAGTCAGTTACACATTACACATTTTATCAGAGTATGTGTGATTATTAAACGCACAGCAGATTACTCAAAGTCTGTACTAAAATACTACAGATTATGCAATAACAGCAGGCAAGTAGGCATGTAGTATAATATGCCACTATATCTGTCTGCTTGAAAAAATAAATTATTTCAAATAAAGTTTAAATGAATGTCTCAGAGTAGCGATTCTAATTTCTAAAGCATAGAAGCTTGATTTCAGTAAAATCAAGATGGATTCTGTCATAAATCTAGAAATTAATTTAGGTCATAGGCAGCACCTACAGTTCCTTATAAATGACTACCATTTTTTATCCAAACTGCTACCGTTTGATCACATATAAGTACTTTTTCCCCTCTGGCAAAATCTTAGCTGTCACAGGCACATATATTAATGGGACAGCAGTAAATCAGAATGGCTTCCAACAATTCCACTAGCGTATTGGAAGACTGATGCCAAAAAAGAAAATTAGTACAACGCTGAAGGCACAGAATGGTAACATCAAAACACTGGAACAATCTGAGAGACAGAAATGAAAGACAGATTGCAGATAACAATTCAACTAACAAGAAGCTTATCAACTGAATTCGCTGAAAAGTTATTCAAAAATCTCTGTATAAGCAAAATTCAATTTTTAAATCATTTTGATTCTTGGAGACAATCAGGATTCCTACATGTGGAGTCACAGAATTAGTATCTTTATTTCTCAGAGCTAAAAAATTCGAAGAAAAAAGTTTTGCTCCGCACATTACATGCCCCAAAATGCCTCCCTGTTGTTTAACATTAGTCCTTTTTAACCTATTTTTACTATTTCCCAAAGTTGAGGTAAGAAAAGGAGAAATTTGTGGGAAAGTGCCACAAAAGTGGCACTCATAGAAAAATCTTATCTTTCAAGGGTCAACAAATACAATGAAATTGAAAATTTAAGTGTTCCTGAGGTGATACTATGAAAGTCTGCACAGCTGGGGAGGAGAAATGCTTGATTTAATTCTTTTCTCCACCTTCGGGTCCTACTGATTTACAAAGCAAAGGCAGGTTTCACCTAATTCAGTTTTTTTCTTCATTTCCTATTTTGTATTACCTGTTCTGGACCTACTATGTTCTTAAAAAAAAAAGAAAAACACTTGCTTTTTTCCTCTTTTTTCCCACCCTTTCCCTTACTTGCCCTTCAAAAACTTTTTGGATCTCCGCTTTCTGACTTCAACATCTGAGATTGAACTCTACTCATCTGAAGACCTGGATGTTACTGATCATCAGATTGTTATAAACTGGGAGCATGACTGCTTGCTGGTAAAGGAACAGACAAGATCAGAACCCTGAAAAATAGTATTTCAAATCTTTAAACATAATACAGTAGGTATTGGAATGTATAGAAAGACACCTCTCTTCGTATTTTAAATATTGCTTTTGAAACTAGATACTAATAAAAATATATCTAACATTTACAGAAAAAGTTAAAAAAGACAGAAGATATGCAACAGTCTGTGGAACTCCATCAAGCCTTAATACCCCAAAGATATCTTGGATAGTGATCTTAACATACAATTTATCCTGAAGGTAGCATGCTGATATAGTTCCGGCGAGGTTAAGATTAGTTTTTTTTCATAAATACACGTATGAGGCTGTGTTTTGGATTTTTGATGGAAACAGTTATACAGCAATTCTTGCACAAAGCCAAGGGCACTTCGGCTCCTTGTGCTGCCCTGCCAGCAAGGATCTGGAGTCGCACGGAGAGCTGAAAGAGGACAAAGCCAGAACAGCGGATCGAGACTGACCAAAAAAAAGGATATTCCATATCATACAATGTCATGCTCAGCAATAAAAGCTGGCGGAAAGGAGGAGAAAGAATGGGATGCCTGATGTGCTGGCATCTTCCCAAGAAACAGTGACTCATGGTGAGCCCTGCTTTCATGGAGTTGGCTGCATGTCTGCCTGCTGATGGAAAGTAACAACTGAATTCCTCGTTTTGCTTTGCTTGCGCACGGCTTTTGGTTTACCTACAAACTGTCTTTATCTCAACCTATGAGTTCTTAATCTTGTACCTTTCTGATTCTCTCCCTCACTACACTTGGGGAGTCTGAGCAAGCAGCTGTGTGGTGCTGAGATGCCTGAATCAACAATAAGGAGAAGACAGTGGGAGGATGGAGATGACTTTGGAACACAGAAACCATACTGAATAAAGATTTCAGTGTTTCCTGAGTCATAGAAACACAGAACATCCTGAGTTAGAAGGGACCCATGATGGTCTAATTTTACTCCTACTCCACGCAAGTCAACATAAGAGTTAAACCACCTACCTAGAAGCATTGTCCAAATGCTTCTTGAACACCAACAGGCTTGATGACACAATCAGTTCCCTGGGAAGCTTGTTGCAGTGCTTTAACATCTTCTCACAGTGAAGAGTTTTTTCCTAATTTCCAAACTGAACTCCCCTTCAGGCAACTTTAAGCTGTTCCCTTACGTCCTAAGAATGGTTAGGAGGGAGACCAGTATTTATTTTACTCTCCGCTCCCCCTCAAAAGGAAGTTGTAAAAAGCAGCAAATCCCCTCTTCTCTAAGCTGAACAAACCAAGTATCTTTGGCTGCTCCTCTCAAGTCATGCCCTTTAGCCCTTTCACCATCTTTCTTGCCCTCCCTTGGACATATTCTAATATTTTTATATATTTTTTGGCCACCTCAATGCTGAGTACCAGTGGGACAATCATTTATTTTAACCAATTAGCTATACTGTGCTTAATGCACCCCAAGATACAACTGGCTTTCTTGGCTGGCAGGGCACATTGTTGACTTGTATTGAGCTTTCCATCAACCAAAAGCTCCAGATTTCTTTCTACTGGGCTGTACTCCAGCCACTTTTTCCTTCATCTATATGTACATCCTGCATTGCACCATATCAAGTACGGAATTCATCATTTGTTCTTGCTAAACATAAGTCAGCAATACACATTTATTTTTTTCTTCTAAATCTTTTGGCATATTTTACTCATCTTACTCATCATCACTCAAGTGATTTTTTTCACTTCGTGAAGGTAGACTCATTTTGAAAAGAGCATAATTTAACAATTCAGAAGAAAGGAAATCTGCTTTTAGCACAGTTGTACTACTGAGAAAAACTCTGAAACTTTTGAGAAAAGAGAGACTAGTCGCTTCCTCTTGCTTTTTTTTGTATTAGATTTTGATGTCCTCTGAAAAGTTTTATCTCCCAGTCCAAATGCTGATCAAAAGAAGATATTCTGCTCCTGAAGCCATGGGTGCGCATTGAATTAGGCACTACTTTTCATTCTAGTCATACAGGAAGAGGGAATATTAACTAGATTCAACTCTTTTGAAATAAACAACTTAAAAAGAGAAGAGCTTCTCTGAATCTGTGAGCTTTATAATCTCTGGATCACTTCTGATGGCCACCTCATTTATCCCATTCTACGTCAAAAAAAGATTTGCAGAATTTACAATATCTAAAGCACCCAACATTTCAACAGGAAAGAGCCACTGTATTCCAAGAAGAAAACACACTGGTAATACAAGTGTTTTCGATAACTTCAAGAAAAAAAAAAAAAAAGAAAGAAAGAAAAGAAAAGAAAAGAAAAGAAAAGAGAAGAAAAGAAAAGAAAAGAAAAGAAAAGAAAAGAAAAGAAAAGAAA
>JAOWBP010001760.1:58881875-58908455 GCA_028571105.1 Tragopan temminckii | reverse complement strand
AAGAAAAGAAAAGAAAAGAAAAGAAAAGAAAAGAAAAGAAAAGAAAAGAAAAGAAAAGAAAAGAAAAGAAAGAAAAAGGGCATTCAATTAGAAACTACAGTCCCTTACAGAAGGCTAACATTAGAGTAACTGCCTAACATGCCTTAGGACAGACAAAACATAGTGCACATGGAAAGATATTAGTGACAAAGTAAAAAGAAGGCACATGAGACTGAATATGCTAGGTAATATGTAAGCAAAAGTACCTCATGTAGTTTTCACAAAACACTATATTAATATGAATGGGATAACATTTGACAAACTCAAAAGAAGTACTTGCCTATATTTGATTTTCTTATTTACCACTCCCTGAAAGATCAGCTCCACAGCACTTAATTCCTACAAAAACCTATGAAATGGACTAAGAGTACGTTAAGAAAACTAATCTTTAAAGCAATAAAACCTGTTTTACAAGATTTCTCTTTTACACAAGAATCCTTTTTACTGGAAAAAATGGACATTTGAAGTATTACTTACTTGGATTTATCACATTTATCACAATTCAATCTATTTATATGGTTTCAGAATTAAATAGGTCAAGTAGTCAAAAAGAAATCCTTCATGTCTAACATGATTTAGTGATAATTCTGTCATCACTAATTTTTGCCAATTCTTAAGTGCAAAAAAAAAAAGTCCTTTAATTTCAAATACTTTTTCATTATTTATCCTCTTTTCGTAATGCAAAGATGTCCTAATTTCTGGTTAAGCATAAAAGCACATGAAATGGGTAACTTTTAAAAATAATAAATAAATGTGTAACTAGTGTAGAGAATCCCGAGGTCATACATTTAGTATAAGCACAGGATTAATTAATATACATGAATATTCAGTTTCTAGCAGTGGTCTTTCTATATGCATGAAAGGGAAATCATATATGTACGGACACAACAGAATATAATAAATTCTGTTCATTTTTAGTGTATCTGTATCTCCATAGGTGGGAAAAAAAAGCAGCAGAAATCCAGTTTATTATTTGCTTTTACCTAGAACCATCTCTATATCTTATTAAGGTGCAGGAAATGAGAAAAGGAGTATCAGAAAAAGTAAGCTGTAGACGAAACAGAAACCAAGTTTATAGCCCTCCTTTGCTTCAAATAGTTTCAGACTTGATTAGTTTTATATTACAGATAAGAACTTAAGAAAAAAGCATTATTCCATTTTATTAGTATCAGATTCCAAAGGGGAATAAAGCCTTCGTGACTTAATATCACAGTCTATCAGCTGACAGAATCTATCACAGTGATCATCCATATTACTGAAAGGTCCTGATGCCATTTGCTGTTCTGAGAACTGCATGCCCTATTCAGCTCTGATGCTTTTGTGGTCTCTGCTTCACTTCTCACTTCTGCCTTGCCATCACAAGTACAATTAATCAGCTAATCTTTGAGATGTCAAAATACATTCAATCCTTCAGGCTATTTCCTCTCCTCAAGAAAAGCATTCTGTTCAGTAATCAGACAAATGTATTTGCCAATGCAAATGCAGCTTACACAAATTCTCTTTTCATTTGCAACACTGCTGTTTTCAAAAACACTTATCAGTACTGTTGAATTACTCATGCCCTTCAATAACAATCGACCTTTTGTTCTAAACTACTCTTATTTTTAGTATAATAGCTAGCTAAATTTTTTTAGAAACAGCTCTATGAGATTTGCAATAGGATAATAAAAATTTGTCTTAGATTTAAATTATCAGAATTAAAATTTTTACAAATGTACTTAATTTAAAAAGCAGATAAAAGTATGACAAAGGTATTCCTAAGTTGACCTCTGCTGGCTGCCAGATATTCACCTGGCCAGTCTCTCACTCTCCTCCCTCAACATGGCAAAGATAGAACGTAAGATGGAAAAGCTTGCAGGCTGAGATAAAGGCAGGGAGGTCACTTATCAATTACTGTCACGAGCAAAAGAGATTTGAGTTGGGGAAAATTAATTTGATTTATTGCCAGTTAAAAATAGAACAAGACGGCTAGAAACACAGACCAAAAAAAAAAAAAAGCAACCCACCCTAAAACAGTCTTCCTCCTTCTTCCAAGGCTCAGCATTCATTCCAGCTCTTCTACATCATCACACCTTGAACACTGAAGGGTGATAAGGAACAGGGACTGTGGTCTGTACCCAACACGCTTGGTAACTCCTTCCTCACACCTTTCCCGTTACAGTTTGGGTTTCCTTCTACATGACTAAGTCCTACATAAACTGTCCCAAATGTGGGTCCTTTTCATGGGCCACAATTCCTGCAAGCAGCTTGCAGGAATGGCAGGTCTTCATGGACCACAGCTTACTTCAGGACTCACCTATATGCTCCAGTGTGAATGTCTCCTCCATCATGGTTTTCTTTATGGGCTGCTAGGAAATTTGGCTACAACAAACCCAGGCAATGCTACAGGCTTGGGGCAGTGGCTGGAAAATTGTGTGGAAGAAACAGATCTGGGGGTGTTGGTGGATGCTCAGCTGAACATAAGCCAGCAGGGTTCCCAGGTGGCCGAAAAGGCCAATGGCATCTTGGCCTGCATCCGAAATAGCGTTGCCAGCAGGAGCAGGGAACTGATTGTCCCTTTGTACTCAACGCTGGTGAGGCTGCCTCTCAAGTACTGTGTTCAGTTTTGGGCCCCTCCCTGCAAGAAACACAACAAGGCCTTGGAGCATGTTCAGAGAAGGGCAACAAAGCTGGTGAGGAGTTTGGAGCACAAGGCTTATGAGGAGTGGCTGAGGGCGCTGAGATTATTCAGTCTGGAGAAGAGGAGGCTCAAGGGTGACCTTATCACTCTCTACAACTACCCGAAGGGAGGTTGTTGTGTGGTGCAAGTCAGCCTCTTCTCCCATGTAACTAGCAATGAGACTGGAGGGAATGGCCTTAAGTTGTGCTGGGTGGGGATTCAGATTGGATGTTAGGAACTGGAACGGGCTACTCAGGCAGGTGGTAGAGTCACCATCCCTGGAAGTGTTAAGCATTTAGATGTTTTACTGAGGGATGTGGTTTAGTGGGAAATATTGGCGGTAGATGGACAGTTGGACTAACTAATCTTGGAGGTCTTTCCAACCTTGGTGATTCTATCTTGGAAATTGTTTACGTTTTCATGCTCTTCAACATGTTCAGTGCTTGGCAAATTGAAGTTGTACCACTTCTAAAGCTATGATGGATGAGTTTTTATTTCAAAGATAATAAATTTCCTTCTCTGATTCTCCTGCCCTCTGAATCCCTTTAACTCCAAGAATATCAAAAGCAAGGGACAGAGATGGAGAGAGGTTTACAGGCTGGGTAAATTAGCCTGCTTTTAAAGGCGGACCAGATTTGTTTATAAACTACCACATAATTCAAGCAACACAGAAAGCACAGATAATTTGGTCTTAACATTAAGATATATCTGTAGTGAGCAGGGCTCACAGCAGGCTGACTCTGGGCAGCCTGTGCCAGTGCCTCACCGTCCTCTGAGTAAAAAAATTCTTCCTAACATCTAACCTAGATATCACCTTTTAGTTTAAAGCCACCCCCTCTTGTCTTATCATTGTCAGACCATGTAAAAAGTCAGTCCCCATCCTGTTTCTAAGCTCCCTTTGGGCATTAGAAGGCCACAGTGAGGTCCCTCCAGAGCCTTCTTCACGATAAACAAGCCCAACTCCCTCAACCTTTCTTCATAGGAGAGGTGCTTCAGCCATCTGATCACCATCATGGTGCTCATCTGGACCTGCCCCAACAGCTCTGCATCCTTCCTGTTCTGGGAGTCCCAGGCTTGAGCACAGTACTTCAGGTGGGGCCTTAAAAGGACAGAACAGAGTGGAACAACTACCTCACACTCCCTGCTGGCCACCTCTTTTGACACAATCCAGGATACTCTTGGCATTCTAGGCTGCAAATGCACACTGCTGGCTCATGTCCAGCTTTTCTGTCCATCAAATCTTGCTGATTTACTGCTGATTTACTAGTGTAAAGGTGAGGAGTATTCATAGAAACTGAATATGCATTAGAATAGTGAAATAGCTTTCCTTAAAAAGGAAGGAAAATAAAATAAAGCCTTTAACAGGCTGATTTTTTTTAATTATTAAGGTTTGTACAGATAGAATATTTTTTGATAAATTTCCACTGTGTTGTGTCAAGGATCTTATTTTTGTTTCATGCTGTTGTGTATGTATAAAAATAAATTATCTTCTACATGTTTTTGGATGCCTGCTATGTTAAAAAGTTATAAATTGTTTGGGCCAGAATAGAAACCCCTAATTGTTGCTACTGATTTGTACAAGTTAAGACATCATACTAATCATCCGCTGACAACACTCTGTGCCAGTGAAGGGCAGCACATTCAGAGTTGGTGATTACATTACAAATCCACACTACTCCAATCCTGGTTGTACTCTCTAAAGCTTCAGAGTATCACTCCTGTGCTTGTTGCAAACACCAAGTGACAGATAGCTGATCTGACAGCGCAAAAGCTGATTTTGAAGTTGTTATGAGATTTCCAGATTGTATAAAGCAAAGACAGTAGCTCTATATGTGCACACTTGACAGTTCAGAAGGTCAATCACTCAAATAATCCACTGTCTTCAAAAAGCCCAAACAAAAAAATTCAACCCCAGATTAAAACAGCATAACTTTGTTATCTCAAATGCTACTCAGCAAAAGACATAATTTATTACTGTATAGTATTTTCCATTTAAACACTAACATACCAAAAACAGCTTACCAAACAGATCACAAGTCAACTACACTTCTTATCAGTAGTAATGGAACTGATACCTAAGCATCAGATATTCCTAGATAATAGTAAGCCCATATACAAACATACTTAGAATAGAGAAGTGGTTGACAGAAAAAAATACCAACTGCAGGGGAATACACTTTCCTGGATTCTTTTTTAACTAGTTAAATTTAACACATCTTAATTTAACCACAAGGTAAGTTAAGACAGATTCTTTAAATAAACTCTCTAGGAGAGCCAGTACAATAGCTAGGGATATATTTTTTTTTGTAATGTTTATTTTCTGTGCCCAGGTTCAGTGAAACATTTATGTGAAAAGTATTTGTAAATGAACTATGGATATATTTTGTTTGAAACATTAAAACAACACAATAAATACTTAAACTTAATTAGCATGAAATCATTAAGAAAAATAGGGTATTTCAGATTTCCCTCATTTTACAGGTACACAAGTAGCAGTTAATTGCACAGTAGGCTAATAGACTGCCTGACGCATTAACAATTACCTTCATTTCTTTAAAGGCATTTTCATTTCTAAGGAAATTTAAAAATAAAAACTTTCCTGAAAAGCTTGGATTGCAAAATATGTTTTGGAATGACAGGAGCATTAGTGATTATTTAAAGCATAATATGGAAAAACATAGAAGCAAGAATCATCTCACAATTTCATCACAATACCATAAACTTCTTTTTTTTTTTTTTTTACTATTTGCAGATAAAATAATAAAGACAGACTTCATTAAGGATGAAGTTCTGGGAAGTGAGACAGTTAATGGTTTGTCAGATAAAACACTTTTTCCTTATCTGAATAAGCATAACAGATGGGACTAATGACTAACAAAATACACAAGTTTAAATACGCAAAGTATGAAGGATGAAGCATGAAGAATGGAAAAGAAAGGAGAAAATTATCAGCACTGTCACTGAAGCACTACTTCTAACTAACACCTGACAAGCACATCATTCTTCTTTCTTTCACAGTGACTGATCTGATTCACCTGACTATGAAAACAAAGACACTGAAAATATAACTGCTCAGAAGAGGCAGAAAACAACAGTCATGGAAGAATTATAGCAGGCATTCAGTCTCCTAGAAAAAGTATTTGCAGTATTTTGAAACAGCGATCCAACATGAAATGCCTGCATCTACTTCATTAGATGATTCTACTCCGCTCTTCTATCCCGTATAATATATAAATTATCCCTGTTAATTTAAATTATGTGCACACATCCACATGCTATGGATTAATTCTTAAGAAAAAAATGCTTTACCGTTAAACACAAGCACAAGATCTATTACAGTAAAAGCAGGGTAATGATTGGCAAACCAACTCTGAAACCATTAAAAAGGAACAGCAATTTTGAGAAATGTATACATTAGAGTGGCTGGCAAGTAAAATAGTTTTTAAAATGTTTTGAAGCAAGAATCAATTAAATACAGACTAAAAAGCAACAAAAGAGACCCACTGGGAAGAGGTGGATTGAGTGCAAAAGTTAATGAAAGAAAGTTGATTAGTTTTCACAGAAAACAATATATGCAAAAAGCAATAAACAAGGTCCAGCACAAGTCAGTGCCCCTTCCTCAATTAACATAATAAGGCTATGTATTTTTAGTGTGTTTTAATAAGCTGGGATAAAACAAAGCCTGCTGCTGGGCTCCTGAAGAAAAGGAAAAGCAACTACATCAGTAACTCTTGGCCTGGTGTTTTCTCTCCTCTGAGTCTCCTACAATTCTCATTAAACATAAAGAAAGGCTGACTACATATACGAAAATAAACAAAAACAAGAAAATAAGTCTTTCATAATCCTTGAAGTTTTGATCTTCATATAGTTTTCTTTTTTTAACCTTTTCAATGTTTGGAAGAACAAAGAAGCAAAACTATCATTGGTACAAAAGCTAAAAATAAAATTAACAAATGCTTTAGCTATATTTCCTTCGAAAATCTAAGAACTAGATTCTTGGTCACAAAAAACAATGCTTTTCACATTTCTTCTTCTCAATTCTTCCATTTCAATTCTCAAAAAAAGTTTGGGAACTATAAATACACTGTACTTCAGAACAGCGTATCTATCCTATTTCTACAGATGGAACTGTAGAACTCTTTGAACAGCATTTGAAGATGTAAATTTCAAAATATAAGTTTCAAAGCAATGAGATCTGTCTGTGTGAGCCAAAGAAATCATTTTTAATTCAGTCCTCCCCTTTCCATTTCTTCAAGATTTCTAAACATAAATTCAATTTAACTCCTTCCCCAAAAGAAACTTAAAATTTGTATTGTTAGTGGTATTTTGACTGCTTGATGAAGCAGTCCCTTTTTATGCTTAAGTTACATAGTAACTATGTTCTAAATTAATACTTAGCATATATTAACAATTGCACTAAAATTTCCACTGCTAAAAAATTCCAACTTCATAAAGTATTTTCCATCTACATTTTAACATTGCCTGAAATTACTATTTTTTGTTTTCTTCTTTTCTGATCTAAGCATAGTTTTAGTAATGAGATGAGATTTTATGAATTATATTGCAAACTAGGAGAGCTACAGAAAATAGCACTTTTCCATTCTGCATTCATACACTTCATAGATCTTTGTAAGGTAGGTAGGCACCACTAAGGATCACAAGCTGGAAATCAGGTATAGTGTTGTTCAAAGTTTATACAGAAATGGTACACTAGGGTGTATTCCAAAGCATAGCTGTGCAATTAAATGGGAGAACCCCAAAAGTTTGATGAGCATAGTTCTTCAGATATTTCAACTGCAACAGTGTTTTAATTGTTCTGAATCGTTCTCAGCTGTCACATTTTAGAACATAATCTACATAATTTGACTCAGTAATAACATTTCCGCAGCTTCACTAATTACTTTACAACAGTATTAAAAAAAAAGACTGGTGTACCTATGAATAGTACAGAAATAAAGAACGATAGTTTGAAATATTAAGCATACCTGCGTTCGCAGAATTTCACCTTTTGACAGCTGCATATCACCAGTCAGCTCTTTCACAGTAATACCCAGTGGTTCAAGACGCTTGCTGAAGTAATTTGTCATTTCAGCTGCCAAAGCCTTCATAGGAGCAACATAGACAATCTGCAACCAAAAGGACGCTAGCTTGATAAACGAGCAAACTCCAGAATGTCGTTTGTTTCATGGCAACTATTACAAATCACAACTTATTGAGAAATATGATGCTGGGCACTTACAGTGAAAAATCTTAATAGCGATATATGAAAAGTAGTTATCTTTGCTGGAGGAGTGTGCAGCTGTTTAAAGGACAATGGATTTTGTTTATACAGCCTCATCACTTTCAGAATTGGTTCTGCATCAAAGCTAAATGGATTTTCATAGCTTTTCACTTGCATAATAAGATTTTTAGAACTGAAACAAGAAGTGCTTTATCAGTAATGAAGTAAATTAAAATTAGCCTTATCTTCCAGTTGGAAAAGAAAAATATACTTGAAAATTCCCGATTTCATATTCCATGTAAAAATATAATGGGTTTTACCTTACAAGTTATAAAGCTGTTACTTGGTTCATTAAATTCTTACCTTGAACTCATCCTTTTTGATAACACCATGCTGAACATGCTGGCGAATTTCATGAAGAATTGTCAGCATGGCAATGTTAGTCTTCCCAGCTCCAGTGGGTGCACAGATTAGCATGTTCTCATTTGTGTTGTAGGCAGTCTCAAAAACTATAGATTGGATTCGGTTCAGTCTTTTCATGCCTTTAAAAGCAAGTTGGCCAATCTGTTAAAAACAAACAACACACGCATTTTCAATTTTTCATGTAAGTGTGTAGAAATCATAAGAAACAATGCATGGTAACAAAACTTGGGAAAACTGCCTAGATATATCTAGTATTATTCCATGTTTTTTATTTTGATGTTACCACCTCTATTCATCAAATTTTGTATTCGTAAGGAAAACAAAACATGGGAAGGAAACATCCTCTTAAAGTTAATCAAACTCTTCAGCTATGTGCTATTTCAGTATTTCACTTGTTCTTCACAAAACTCTCGGACTAAAACTAATATGCAGTAAAATAATTATGCATCAGTAAAACAGCAAAAGTCAGAGCAGTAGAATATATAACTTTAAGGTGGTAAACTGTGATCACTCGAATGAAAGAACACTCTGCAATACACAGGAAGCTGCTGAAGAAACAGATGGTCCTTAAAATTATTTATGATTAATTTTGTTAAAGTGCATAGAGACACAGAAAGTTCAGTAACAACCTTCTCTTTGATTCTGAGAAAATACACATCTTACATTTTTTAACTGTTTAGATCTCCAGAAAGAACACAAAAACTTGTATGTGCAGTCCCAAATAAACTTGGGATGTTTAAAAAAAATTGAACTTTAGTT
Source organism: Tragopan temminckii (assembly GCA_028571105.1). Classification (NCBI taxonomy): domain Eukaryota; kingdom Metazoa; phylum Chordata; class Aves; order Galliformes; family Phasianidae; genus Tragopan; species Tragopan temminckii. The sequence continues at coordinate 58,899,354 of JAOWBP010001760.1, read as the reverse complement.
AGTAGGTGATTATAGTTCTGACAGTCTGTTGCATGTTTAAATCTCACAAAAGGCAAATTCCACTATAAAAAAAATTAGTATTTGCTTTCCTAGTCTGACCAAAAAAAAAAAAAAATTTTTTTGCCAAGAAAGAACTGCTGTAGACAGGTACAATCCTGCATTTCAAGAACGTATTACTTTTGCAACAGAAAATAAAGGATCCTCAAGATATTAACTTGCTAAAAAACTTGCACCTTTTCAGTTACTTTTCATCATCATAGAATCACAAAATGACTCGGGGACCTCAAAGATCATGAAGCTCCAACCCCCACGCCTCAGACAGGGCCGTCAACCTCCACATTTAATACTAGACCAGGCTGCCCAGGGCAGTTATGTTAAGTTTTTCATCCACCAAGACCCCTAGGTCCTCTTCTGCAGGGCTACTCTCAAAGACTGCTCCTTCCAGTCTGTAAATATGTCTGGGATTCCTCCGGCCCAAGTACTAAACCCTGCACACAGCCTACTGTAGCCCGTGGCTACAGTAGGAGTCACAGAGGAGGGGAGCAGAAGGGCAGCACTGAGCTCTGCTCTCTGGTGACAGCTTCAGGACCTGAGAGAACAGCATGGAGTTGTATAGGTGAACGGCCAGAGCGGGGATTAGAAAAAGGTTCTTCACAAGAGGTTAGTCAGGGTAGTGCCAGGAGTTGGACTTGATGATCCTTTGGGTCTCTTCCAGCTCAGGATACTCTATATGATTTCCATTCTTCAACAGATTTTGTTACCCTCGCTGCTTCTATTAGTAATCCCAAAAAGTATGCTACTAATACTTTTGCTAACTATTATTTTAATTGTAGGAAATCAGAAAAGAACAAAATCACTGTAATCACAGTCCTGAAGCCACCTTATGAAGATCTCCTTCCGTTATTACAGCCTCTTCAGCTAACGCACAGACATTTGCTATGTTAAGTAGCATTCTTTCAAATACAGTTTTATAGAAAGATGTAAATTATCTGAACAAGACTCAATTTCTTGTTACCTCAAGTAATGCAAGCTTAGCAATGAGATCTTCAGTGGCTATTCAAATTAACTATTTTATTTAATTGTATGACAAAAATAAAGTTTATTGTTTTGCTGCAACTTCTTAGATTTGTGAGAGGCTGAGATGCAAATTCCAAATTTAATACCCCATTTTCAAAATACATGACAAAGTTCTGCTCTTAAATGGAGAAGAATTATGAATTTGATGGCCGTCCAATTATAGCTTTATTCAGAGGACTTCATGTCAATTAATGTTGTTCATTAATATTTAAAAGTTGATGAGTATGCTATGCAACTACATTTTCTTTTTAATTAACATTCTTCTCAGTTTAGCAGTATCTTTGTTTTCACAAAGCAATCAAGTTGAAAACTTGCACAACACCGAAAAAATACGTTCCATTCAAATCAAGTTTCGTGATTGTATTTGTAGGACTGGGATATCTGAGCATGTCTGAAATTTCTTAAAATAACTATTCTAAACCATTAAGTGCTTTTGGTGAAGAAAAAAAAATATATGCAACACCAATACTTCCTCAACTTTTCATTAAGTTAGTTCTATAAGTAGATGAATTTCAGCATTACAATAGTCTTTTTCATCAGTATTCTTTTACAGTTTATTTTGCTTATAAGAACGCACAAGCTTATTTGCTTTGCATCAGGTTTTGTATACAGAATGTTTAGTTGGTGTATCATCTTCAAAATTCCTTTCATCTTCATGAAGTAGACCATTATAAAGTGCTAATGGGCTTCCTGGAGATCTGCTGATTACATTAGTGCTATCATGGTTCAGTCGAATATTTTTATGGCCTCTTTAGTCATTTTAGGTTTGTAACTTGCCTGTTACTTCATTTTGAGATTTCTTTGCAGGTCTTTGAAAAGGGTTGCATTTTTTTCCCCTTCTATTCCACCAAATTGGTTTTAGAAGCTATTTATAAATACTTTGCAGTGTTTATAATAAATGATATAAAGAGGGAAACTCAAAACACAATCAGTGATTATGCTAAATTACCAAAACACTACACTGCACAAAACCTGTATTATTTAAAGAAGTAGCTTTTTAACTGAAACAGAAGTATAACTGTCTAAACTCAGGAGTAAGTATCTTCAGAAAAGATTTTTTCACAATCCCATAATTAATTCCTTAATTGTTTTTCCTTAATATTCTTAAAGAAAGTACGTCAAAGTGTTTTCTTAAAACTGCTGCCTGTAGGAATATACAGGTTCAACTTCTTTTAATCTCTAGGGGGGCAACATAAGAAATCTTCTTCCTCTTAATTTGGGAGAAATTAAACATACAGTCCTGTCCTGTAACATTAGGGCATGTAGTGTCTGATCAAGCGGAAATTGTTTTAAACTGGAAGAAAGTAGATTTAGACTACATATCAGAAAAAGTTTCTTAGTGTGAATGGTGAGACACTGGAACAGGTTACCCAGTGAGGTTGTGGATGCCCCCTCCCTGGAAGCATTCAAGGTCAGGCTGGATGGGGCTTTGAGCAATCTGGTGTAGAGCGAGGTGTCCCTGCCTGTAGCAGGGTGTTTGGAACTAGATGATTTTAAAGGTCCCTTCCAACCCAAACCATTCTATGACTTCTAAGCAGTAAGTTGGCTAACACCAGTAGCATAAACAAATATTGATGAGGACAAAAACACATCTCAAAAACAGGCATGGTTACTGCAACTAGCTTAGCCTGGAAAATCTAGTAGAGATGGATAGTACTGATAGAAAACAGGCCAAACCTGGAAAATGGTGACCATAAAGCAGAGACAAATCAGATGAAAGGGATCTAAATTTGAAGCAGGCCATGCTCCCTGGATACTATGAATGGTACAAGCCAAAATTAAGACACAAAATGTTCTAAAGGGCTGCGTCTGAGTATTTCCATTCAGCAAGTCTCTGAATTTGGGATCACGGAAAATTAGGACACTGAAAACCGCAAAGTAGAAAAAACTGAAAAGCTGATGAAATAAAACATTTCTTGCACTGCAAGCAGCACTACAGATTTAACAAAACTATCACACATACCTTGATACATGCTGCAGGATATAACTGTTCTAGACTTTTTGTTAAATTTATTTTCCTGCTATAGTAGCTATCAGTATGCAAAACAGTCTTTTCTGATGTGGGCAAATTACTGATACAAAACTTGAGAAAGGTGTAAGTCTTCCTGCTTGGCTTGAAGATACATTTGATAACAACTAAGCAAAAACATGTCCATCTAAGGAATAAGCATGGCAGGGAAGTAGTCTCATGCTTAACCATCCAGGACTTGGGACTATTCTTATCAGAGATAAGAGATTTCATCTCTCCAGGTCAGCAGTGAAACTTGCATTGATTAAAGACAAATATTGAAATCAGGCAAACAAAAATACCTGCAGTAAGAGTTATGCTATAATCAGAATTAGCATATGCTCTTCCCTCATTTTTGAAAGTTCTCGCTTTGAAATTACATTTCATACAAATAAAAATTAAATTTGGTCTTGAGTGTAATTTTAAACAGAATTTCAAACACTATTCTTCACACTGATGACTGATTACTCCTAAGAACAAAATTGTGCCTTTAGGTATGCTATCAAAGTAAAGTAGGTTACTGCATTCCTCTTCCACACTTGTACTTGAATTTCCATTGAGAAATGGCTATATCCTAACAGTACACAGAAGAAGCAGTTCATTTAACATCCAGTCTTAATCACCAAAATGACTAAAACCACTTTGAGTCGCTTTCATTAAAACATTTGCAGTTCCTATGCTTTACACCAAAAAAGCGTTTATCTTTAGTTAACACAGCAAAAATGTATCTCTCTCAAGAATGAAAAACAAACCTTCAGTAAGTTGTTTTCTCGGTTTAAATATTTCACTTATTATTCTAATTTAGTGAAGTCAGTAAACATGATAACTGCAATGTCAGCAGGTAGGTACAACTGGATTTCAAATACTACAGTGATTAAATACAAGAGGGGAAAATAAACCCACTACCAACCAGAAAATTGGATTTCTCTGTGCTACATGCTGCTACACTGTGGTAGAACATGCCTATTTGAAATGCCTCAGGAATTTTTATTGGCAATGGGGTTTACCATATAAAATTTAAAACACAAATCACTGAATTGACAACCTGCCCAATATCACAACTGGTAAACTAAATTTTGTCTTCCATTGAAAGCAAATTTAAAAATACAGTCTTTAGGAGAGCAGGGTGACAGCATTTCATGTTTTTATATAGGTCTAAAGTACAGATATTTTTCAGTTTTTTTTTTTTCCCCTTTAAAAAAAATAAAACCTACTTAATTCAATCCTATTTTATGCACCTCAAGATGTCAGTTCTAACATTTCATATTTCAGGATAATATTCCCAAATTATTTACTTATATGCTACATTATTACTTATGTTATACGTTAAGAGCAAGCTAAACTATTTCTTCCTAAAAACATCTAACAAAAAAGGCAAACTAAAAGAGTACTCTAAAGGGTAATTACAGTTAAAACTAGTAATTACTTTAAACCACTGAGTAAAAATGAGAGAAGAATATTCCTGGAGGAATAAATATTGGTGTCGTAATTTTTCTGCAGCTCAACTTTGTTCTTCACTTCAGTTAATTTCAAACTACTGCTAACCAAGAAGGGAGTACCTGTTTTACAATATAAAAGTTAAATGATTTTTTCCTACATTGTGCTAGAGAAGACTGTGAGCACAATCAGTATTTTTTTTTCCTATCAGCATACAGCTATTTCATTCTCCCAAAGAAAACAACAGCACTCCCAGAAGTTATTCTGCTTGATCTACTGTAGGAAAACAACAGGTAGATGAGGGAAGCTGAACTTTTGAGGTAAAGTTACCATGGGTTGGGAACTGCTATAAAAATATTTAGGAAATATGTTTAATGGCATCTGATTTTAAAAAAGAAATTGTATACTATCATCCTCAGCAAATCAAATATGCTGTAATGAATCAGGAAACACACACTCGAGCCTCTCCAGAGGCTCTTAAAATAAGCCAAACAGTAGCATTACCTCTTTGATACTGCATGCATCCTCTAGTAAGAGACTGTACAGTGTAACTGTGACTTTTGGCTGCCACATCTGAGCTTGTTTTTACTAAAATATTGTACAACAGCAGTTCAGTGAGGACCTTCAACATACTTCTGTTGAACCCTTCCGCACTTTTTTTTTTTTTTTTTTAAAGGTATTCTAAATGATTTTCATTGGTTGAATCTTTACACGAATTAAAGTACTGACAGGTGTAAGTAGGCACTTTGTTTGATTACTTTTAGCTACAGACAGATGTACCTAATTCCCACAGTGGCTCAGCAGGTGTTTCTCAGCAGCTGGAGCCCTTTACTGGTTTGCCTTTGTAAGTGTTCCCATCAGATTTTCAACAATTTCAGAGGCAGCACTACACAACATACACACACTCAGCAGCTGTGTAGAAAATGAAACAGGCTTAATGGTTTCTTCAAGTCAATTTTACCTCACGTTAATATTAAGACGTGTATTTTTTATGTACACTTGTTATTTGCATGAAGGAGACAGAAGCAACCCCAAACCCAAATAACTACAACAATATGCAACAATCCAGAGAGAGTTGCATAATAAAAACAAGATTTTTCGGCACATTTTGCGTAATTCATACACAGATGAGTTTAAAAAACTGAAAGAAATGAAATTCTCTATATTCACTAATATAAACAATGCTCAGTATTAGGCTTTGCCCCATATAGCCAATGAATTATTCTTGTTATTAAAACTATACTGCCTGAGAAATGTTAACCCAGATTTTACACAGCTGCTTTCAATAAAGAAAGTTGCACATTACTAATACTTAGACCAAGGAGAGTATCCATAAAATGAGAATCTGTTGAACTTTCAATTAAAACATCACTAAAGAAAGAACATATGAAAACACTTCAAATTCTAAAGGATTGTTGTCTTGCCATACGTGTTTATCAGTGTTTTTTTTTAATATTTTCATTAATATCAAACCACTGAAAATAAAAACACATTCACACACACAAAAAGAGCACATTTATTAGATTTTCATAACATTACCATCCATGGCATATCTAGTACCTTAAGTGCAGCTTGTTCAGATAACACAATAACCAAAACTCTTATGTGAGTATGTAAACAGATAAGCTGACACTGAAAATACATACTGCGATAATGTATTATATAAAATACTTCCCTAACAGCATTTAGAAACTGTTTTTTTTAGAGAAAAACAATGAAAACTTTCATGATCTTAAAAAGAATAGAAGACTAAGAAAAATCTTCAATTAAACCTCACATGACAATGCAACTCAAAGAACAAATGATCAGATCATAATGTAAGCAGAGACAATTTTAAGGCACTACAAAATAGGTCATAACTGAAAATTAAAGAGAATCCTACAGGCCAAAAAAACAAACAGACAAAAGGTATCGCCTTTGTGGGAATTCATCTTAAAAATCTGTGTAGATGATCTGAAGAAGCCCATATTACCAAGGACACCTATAAGTAGTCTGATTCTAGAAGAATCAAACCAAAGCAAACATACCTGCTGTCAAGCCTATGAGAAGAGAGATCTATGACGGAGGTAGACAGGCAACATTGTTTTGGAATAAGAAAAAGGTTAATCGCAATTTTTTTTTTTTTTTAATCAAGGAGACACTGTACCAGCTGAAAATGTAGATGCAAATGGATACTTGTGAATTTCTCCAGTAATACCAGTACCCTAAAATTTAAAGTATCTTTCTATTACTTCCCCATTCTCATGCCATGAAAATAAAAGCTTGAGTTCATTATACTTCTCTGTTGAATATCTTCTAATTTCTAAAAACAATAGTCTGCTTTTAAATGAAAACAATATAGTGATTCAATCAACATAATTATACCAAAAATAAAAATGACACTATATGAACACGCTAAAGAGTATATAATTTTAGCAAATACAGGTTTACTTACATCTGATCACATAATTCCTAGCTCAGAAAATCACAAGCAACAAGACACATTCCTTCCTGTAGAGGAACTTTCGTATTACTTCCATAACGGTGTATTGACACAGATTGTTTTAGTACGTATGGTCTGCTACTCAGTGAAAGATGCTTTCTGTTCTTCATAATTATCTGACAGGATGACACTTCTGTTTATGCCCATCCCCAATAATTCACCATGTTCCCCTCTCTTTTGCATCCCACATGCATCTATATAAATCTGGGTTTTTTTGTTTTTTTTTTTAATACAAAAAAGGGAGATGAGTACGTAGGCAAATCATTTCTTTCCACTACAATTTTTTTTTTTTTTTTTTAAAGTAAAACTCTGAGTCGCTGAAGGACAGAGAGGGGAAGGGGGGGAGGATACATAAGACAGTGGTGATGGCTTTGTTAAGAAGCATCTTGTCATGGTTTTATGATTTTTGGTTATCGGTATTCCAGATCATAACATCATGTAGTGCACTGGGAGTTGAAGTGTTAATGCTCCAGTTCTGGGCACCTATCCAGAAGAGAGGAAGAACGACATACCCCAGGGGGCTTTGTGGTCATAGAGGAGATATAGCCCCTGGCAAGGTCACCTGATGTGCTTTTCTTCGTCAAGCTCTCCTCCCTGCTGCTCAACCGGACTGCGCATCTCACCTCAGTGTTATGGTGAGGCCTATCCACCTTTTGGATACTCTCTCTCATTATAGTTGATTTAATAGCTTCAATTCTAATTATATTGTATTATAGTTTGTTATCTTGCATTCCAATACCATATTTAGTAAATTAGTTTGTTTCTCCTCAGATGGTTGCCACTGTTTTTAATTATTTTGGGGTCCCCTGTTTGCCTTTTCTGGAGGCGCAGATCCGTGGATCCCTCCCCACTGCTAGTCACGGAACCGGGCCGAACCAGCCTGTAAACTGTCAACACATCTTCAAAAAAATCAACTAATAATTAATACGCGTATAGGATCATAGAATCACCAAGCTTAGATAAAAGACCTCCTAGATCATCCAGTTCAACTGTCCACCTATCACCAATATTTCCCACTAAACCACGTCCCCCAGTACAACATTAAACGTTTCTTGAACACCTCCAGGGACAGCGACTTGACCACCTCCCTGGGCAGCCCATTCCAGTGCCTGACCACTCCTTGGAGAATTATTATTTCGTAACGTCCAATTTGAATCTCCCCTGGCGCAACTTGAGGCCATTCCCTCTAGTCCTATTGCTAGTTACATGGGAGAAGAGGCTGACTACCATTTCACCACAACCTCCCTTCAGGTATTTGTAGAGAGGAAACATTAACACACCATGTGCTGTATATGTGTTGGATATGTACATACAATAAATATATAAAATTTAAGTATTACTGCCTTTTTTTTTTTTCCCCAAAGTGCCTAGGATAATTTTGGACTAAGAATGGAAGCAGCATCACGCATTATGAGCAAGATGCCAGTCATGTCACATGCAGTGATGCTTCAGAATAGTTTCAGTTTCTCACCCTGTGTTGACAGGTCCTCTCAATGACAGTGTCAAAGGTATCTTTATGACAAATCCAGAATCACAGTTCTCAGATGTTAAGAGTATGTCACAACCCTTACCACAATTTCAAAATTTTTTTTAAAATAACTTGCTAATTACAAAACAATGTTCTAGAAAAAAAACCCTCTAATTTCAGGAGACATATATGTATTGAAAGAACCATTGTATGGTGAAATCAGATTATCAGACAAAATCATCCATCCATTAAATATGTCTTAATTACAAATTCATTCACTGATTATATATCTACTTCTTCTGTAATGTTTCATTTTAGTGATAGTTTCTCCAACTTTGAATTACGAGCAAGTACAGACCAGAATTGCATTGTACAGGTTGTGTGCCATGGCAACAGATCTCTTTGATGATGAAGTAATTATTTATTTCTAATAAGAAACAGGATTTTCCTATGCAAAAGATAATAATTTTATGCAATACAGATCACAGACTACTGGTGTGTTATTGCACATTTAACCCCTTTAGAACACTCACTCATGATTGTCATTGCACATTTAACACTCACTCATGAAAGTGAAGACACCCCAATTCCAAAACTAATACCTCCTATTTTATTATTTTGGCCCATGACATCAGAGATGGAGTTGGTGGTATGGCAGTAGAGGCTTGCCAATATTCTATTCCATGTTGTTGCGATGTGAAAGATGGCAGCAGAGAGACAGTCTGAAAAAATGGCATCTGATATGGAAGTGCACATGAAGCAAAGGTGTGGAACTGAATTCCCTCATGCGAAAAAAAGCTGCACTCGCTGGTATTCATCGATGCTTGATTAACATTTATGTGATGACACATATACATTTATGGAGACCAAAGAGCGGATTTGAGCACAGTGAGGTGATGGGTGGTGTGTTTCAGTCACCTCCACTGGTGCAGATTTCTACAAGCATAGCTAACAGTAGTGACTGTTGAAAAATAGTGTTTTGTAGCTGAGAATTTGCTCTATCAAATAATTTTATTGTGTTATTAACAGCTCTTTTAAACATTGTATAAAGATTTTTATTTTTTTATTTTTAAGTTGGGAATAACATTTGTGGAACTTGAAGGCTTTCTTTAGAGCAATTTCCTAGTATGCTTTCATTGGATAAGTGACAAAATTTCAATAATATGAGAAATATTTTTAAAACTAATCAGTCCAGTAGTCAATTGCTATTTGGATAATATGCAAATGAAATATACACTGAGATCAACTGTAGAATAAATGTTCAAATACTCAGGATGTGAAAAATGTAATTTATGCAACAGCATCTACACTTTGATTCAGTGGGTCTGTTTGTACAATTCAAAAAGCAAGAAAACATTACAGGAGAAAAAGGAAATATTGATTTTGTAATAATTCCTTCATATAATGTAGAGGGAAAAAAAATCTTATGTGTTAGTAGAAGGAAATGGCTATGGCATGAAACAAAGAAATAAATCCTGAAACCCACTTTAGGTAAAAACCTGAAGTCATTTTTCACCAAAAGCAATTTGTTAGGTAAAATCTGTTTTCACAGTCTTGAAGAACTTTCCCTGACCTGAGTTTATGACTTTAGAAGTACATTTATTTGGCAAAAAGTCTGGTGCAAAACCACCTTTATAGTAAGTACAAAACTATATTTCAGTAGTAGTCAAACTGCATGTCAAGCAGCCAAAAGCTTATACATTTAAGCTTGCACTTGCTCTGTATTTTCACGTTCTTGTTACTGAAACAACCTAGCTAACATGCCCCTTTTGTAAGCAACAGTACAGTAATTCTTCAGACCAAACAGATGTGACCAACTAGTTACAAGCCATTTGTGCTTGTACTGTAGTGAAAACACAGCTCTCCAAATACCCATAAATGCCAATAATAATAATCTACAAATTGAGTTGGAGATGGGATTTGCTGCCTTGGAGTAAAGCAAGTACGCTTTCCTTCTCTGTGCAACTCCTCCTGTGGGATGCAAGCACCTCACTTCCACTGACAACACAAGAGATGCTCCTGAGCAGCAGCACGGCATCTTCCACTCAACAGGCATTGGAAAGAAAGAAAATGAGATGACACCCATGGAATCAGACTGTGGCAGGAGGAGAGGCAGTACAAACTGAAGCAAAGAGAGGTAGGGGTATTAAAACTGCTGCTAATGTCAGCAGTTTATGACAGATGGTACACTGTGCTTCTATAGACGATAAATCTTGAAAGGTTGGCCATCTCATCTCACATTTGCAATCAGTACATTATGAGATTAAGCATCAGCAAGAATTTGGATTTTGCCAGTTTAAATCATGAGCTTTACCTTAGTATCTCTCTTATAGCCAATCTAGCCATAAGGATTCAGATAATGCTTTGCTGAACCTAAATATAATATTTTAATGAAAATACGTTATTTATTTATTCTGGAGTGGAGCTCAAAGTGTATTCGGATTACACTGCCAAGCTACAAATAAGAGCTTCCAACTGAGGCTCGTGCTAGTTTGAGGTACTTTTTCCTCCTTCAGTGTTGATTCTGTTTTGCCATTTTGCCCCACGTTTGTGCAAAAAAAAAGAGTCTACAGTTTTGTTAACGTGATTTGTTAAAATTATTATTTAGAGGAATGTATTTATGTCCTCAGACAATGTTTATGTCAACCTAAGTAACAGAAATACAAATAATCTAAATCAATACTTAAGATATTTTAAATGAAAGATTACTTCAGCTTGCATGATCCAGAGGTTTAGCTTTTGCTTAAAAGGTCAAAATATAAATGAACTCCTTATCATGATTTCAGATCTATACTTAAGAACTTTGAAGATTAAATTTAAACAGAACATTTACCTATGTAAATATTACATAGTCAAAGATTGCACCTTAACACCTGTGACTAAAAGCATAACTGAAGAGAAATACACATATAGTAATTAAAATCACTCTTGTGCAAATGAAAATATACGGACTAAAAGCTAAAGCTCCTACGAGACTAAATACTTGCATAAATAAACACTTTATAGGCAGATTTAGTTCTTTTCAATCCTCTGGGAAAATACATTCAATAAATGCAGTTCAGGTTTTTAACCTTAAATTTGTGCAGTTAGCACTTGAAATTTTCAAACCAAAAAGTAGGCTCCTTTATAATACCACCGTGCTGAGTGCTACAATCTGTGATTGTTAGGCCTGTGTTGGACTTGATGATCCTATGGGTCTTTTCTAGCCTAAGTGATTCTATGATTCCCCCCTCTAAAAAAGAATCCACACCAGCCGTTAAAAAAAAAAAACTTGCCATAAGTCAAATCTAAGAAGAAGCAACACTGCTGAAATATGCCTATGTTTAAATACGTAAGTATCACACATTCAAAATTCTTTGCTGCTGACAACTTGTTAGATATCTAGTAAGTAGGAGTCATGGATGTAAAGATTGTTTCTATTTCAGAATTTCACTTTAAAACTGAAAAGTATACATCTTCATGATACAAAGCCTAAAAGGTCGTGAAAGATTTATAAAATCTGCATAATTGATGCATTCCATAACACTAATATATTGTATGTATCAGTGAACTATTTCTTTTAGATGTTTATTTTTCTATCAGGTCTATATTTTTCTGGCAAGTTACTGTGTCTCGAAATATTGGTACTTCCAGCAAAACTTTACAGGTTAATAGGTAATATTTAGACCTGTGCTTAAGGGAGAGACATTTCATTGCAAAAAGCTGTCATGTTGAAAACTGTCATATAAAATGTCACATTTTACAACTGCAGTGGCTCAACTTTTCTATCTGGTTAAGCTGTCAGTCACTTCATAACATGGCAGTAGGTACTGTCACCCAAGCACAAAATAATAGATTCCAGTTTTAAAATTAAACTGTCCTCTGTTTTCAAAGAGTTAAATCAGTGTAAGACAATCCTCACTAAAATCTCAATAAAGTGCTCTGTGTAACTGCAGTAGATTTATGTACTCATTTCCTGTTTTCATACATACGTATATACATTTTTTCATGCTGTATGCCACTGAAGAACTAAGAAACAAAGATTTCTTCTCAACACATATGGCTTGCTCTTGGTGTCCCCACTGAAATCAGGAGCAGACATTCCATTCTTCAACTGATTTGATACATACAATGAAAAGCAAGCAAGTACATGTGATAGAATACTGCTGGTTCTAGACTGTGAATACTAAACCACATTTATTGCTATTTTTCTTTTTTAATTAATTTTTAATATTTTTTTTTATTAATAATGCAGCCTTTTTGCTACTCCAGAGCAGTATTCCGGAAGGTTTTGCACCCTGTACAGTACACAGTACTCAATATTATGCACCAGCATCATGCTATAAGACTAATCTGCACAATAGTGCAGAGCACTCACTAGCCAGTCTTCAGAAGTCAACAGAAAGAAGCCCAGACTCACTTATCTGCACGGCCTACAGAAAGAGAACAGAATGGCAATAATCTTCTTCCCTTGTTTCTTTATTTTTTAAGGAACATTTTAGTGATTCAAGTCACAGCTCTAAACCACAAATAGCTGAATAGGTAATGACAAAGGAACTGAGAACTGCAGCTCACAAAGTAGTAGTTTAGAGAAGGAATTTCCTTGATCAGATTCGTCATGAACTAAACAACATCCACCAACAAATATTATCAAAATTAGTGATGAAATTAAATGGCTACATTTGCACATTACAAACCACATTATTAAGTGGTAATGTTTTCTCCTAAAATTTTTTAATAGCAAAGTAAAAATTAATTTCATATCTCTCAACTGCTTTACTCACCTCATCTAAGTCTTTTATGTAAACAATTTTCTCTTCAATGCCAATAGGCATTGGCTCACTATGGGGGATCTTCACCTCTTCATACATTTTGTTGTTTTCTCTCTGAACTGATTCTGGTAAGAACACCTAGAACAGTATTACAGAAAAATTAATTGAAAATATGAAAACAGGAAATTTAATTACTTAAAGGCCACTTCAAATGATGTTTCATTACTTTCCTTCAAAAAAAGGAATCCCAAATAAAAGCAATTCTCTTTGATTCATTTTATAGATAGCATAGAACCTCCTAAATGGAAAATAATCAGTTTTACTTCTCAGAAAATGGTTTCAAAAGGATTTCAAAAAAAAGAAAAATAAAAGATAACTCCACTTTATTACATTTCAAGAATAGAAATTTCATAAAGTCAATTCAATGGTTTACAAAAGACAGAAGGAGAAAAACATTATTTTAATGACTTAAGTGACTCTAGAAATAAATATAATCTGTACTATAAATATGAATGTATTTATTTCTTTTAGGGTCAAAATAAAAACAAAATATGTGAGCATTGAAAATACTATGTAAGGAAGCACAGCTTGATGCACAAGATTCCCATTAGTAGGGGAATCTCCCAGAGAACAAAGGGAAACTTGCTGCACTTTGCTCATGGGGATAGCTGTATTGCTGTGGAAGCACCATGCATCAAACACGTACCTTTGCACCTCCAATGAACGCTGATGTTTTCATAGCTTCAGCTCGGGAGTCATAAACATGTGGATAATGAATTCTTTCAAAGTCCACCTCTCTCTGCCTACCTAGGATAGGCATACTTCGAGCATTCAAAAGTGCTAGTTCCCTGTAAACATCAAATAGCAGCAATTCTGCTTATTGTAGGCAGCCATCACAAAAGCTGGGCATGGTACATTAAAGTCAGAGCAAGAGTTAGGGAAACATAAGGAAAAAAAGCATTCTATAAAATTATTAACAATGGAATTTTACTGTGTTATTCACTGGCATTAGTTAAACTATGTCCTTATAGCACACTTGTTAACTAAAAATCAATACAATCACTGCAAGGCCGGCGCTCTAAACTAATGCAGCTTTGCATCTTTTTACATAATATAGCAACAAGTATTCATAGTTAAATACCAGTACCACTATATTCTTCTCAATATGAAATGCAACACCTTATTTGCTTCTTATTCCTACCCTCCCTTATTTTTCCCACTACCTTTAGTTGATAACATGGAAAATAGTACCCATTAATCTGGAGAAGGAAAAAAAAAAGATAGTTTTGATAGATTTAGTACAGAGTTCATAAATCTTAAGCAAGAAGTATGCATACAGAAAGTAAGAAAAATAGCCTGCCCCTCCAATCTGCATCTCCAACCCACAAAGATGAGACCAAGAAGATTCTCATTAAGCAGATCACTGCTTTCTTTTCCTGAAAATTAGGTTTTCATATTAAACAAATTCTACACTTGTAATAAAACGTGACTTGAAGTCAGAATCACCTCATCCACAAAGCAAACTAAAAGAAAATAAACATTTATGATAGGTTGAAATAGCAATTACAACAGAAGTATTTTTCAATGTTTGGCATTTATTACCTTTGCATTCTCAGCTCTTTGGGATCAAAGCATATAAGTCCTTCACCAGATACTTCTCCATCTTCCCCAGCTTGTTTTTCTCTTCTGGCATTTCGTTTTTCTTCACGACGATACTGTTTCATTAACAGCTTTTCTTGTTCAGACTGAATTGTAACTTGACAGCCGTAAGTGGGCTTAGCATTTTCACCTATAAACTTCTTGCATTGCTCTGCAACATCAAAACAGGTGTGCATCTTCCTAAGTACTGGATTCCATCATTTTTGTTGCCCAGTTTTCTTCTAAATATATGTATTATTAGAAGGCTTAGCCTTACTTAATTATGCAGAAGTTGGTCTTAAGAATCCATAAGTAGTAACAGCTCAACACTTGTAGGCAGGACACTTTAAGTCACCATACAAGAAAAATTCTTAATCCCAAAGCAAGAGGGGGAATACTGCAAACTAGCAGCAAAAGGAGGGGCTACCTATTTGGGACTTAAGATAATTTCAACAACACTGGAAAAGTCACTTATTTGTCGCCTTATGCGCATATGCTGCTAAGCAAAAAGATTGTGCATGTAGACTAAACATAGTTTTTTGTTTGTTTGTTTGTTTTTTAAACAGCCTCTTCATCTAGCATCTACTGTGTATTTACCATATAACATGACTGCACTGAAAGCATACCAACAGCTTAATTTCCCTGAACAACTGAGAAAAGAAATCTTATTCTGTACAGCCACAAGGACTCCTTCCTTTTATGTGGAAAAGCTGTTACAGTACACAACTGAACAGTTACAGTACACAATAAATTCAAGGAACTTGATATAGCCCAAGCACATCTGTTTTTCCAATGCCATTATTGTTATTTACTCCAAACTTAAAACAAAGACACAATCAAGTCTTCTATATGCAACGTGGACAGATTTTTTTGTTTGTTTTTAACTGTATCAGTATTTTTAAACATCTGACTTCAAAATTCTGCAGATTATTTGCTTATAGAGGTTTGACTGAATATAGCATACTCAGCTGTTCTGAATGTACTGCTGCAGTCTACACCCGAAGTTGAAAACTGAATACTTCTTTTTATCAAATAAACTCACTTGAGTGATGTTTTAAAGAATTTGTGCCACTGATTTTTTTTTTTAACCAACAGTAACAGTGAAAATTGTACATCTCAAGCACGCACACTGAATAAAGTATCTACAACTTGTTAGATATTCTTGAAAAAAAATCTAATAAACTGTCAGAATGCCCACAGCAATACCATTAACTCTCTCTGTCTTGTATTTAAAGGGGATAGCAATGGATTCAATTTTCTGCCTAAATTTAATTCAGACGTAACACACTAGGGCTACTTTGTCTGATAAGCACAACAATCACCTTTATAGCAGTGGAAGTTTTATAATAGTCGTGCTATAAAAAAAATCAGTATATGCACACTTCCTTGCCTTGTGCCTATTTTCTCAAGACACGTAGAGCTCAAAGTTGACTGTTTTTCCAAATCTAAATGACTCCCTTCCCCACACACAGTTTTTGGAAGCTGACACTTCAGTGCCCATTAGGGATTACACTTCAGTCGAATGAAAAGAAGAGAGCCCTACTAAAATAAACAAACTGAACTTGGGACAGAGCATCTTCAGTTTCAGAGAAGATACTCAAACATTATTGACTTCTTTACTACAGTGAAAGAAAAGCTAGGACATCAGCAGAAAAACCTCTTCTTGAAAGTGCAATACTGAAAATATTCTTCCTCTACATTCTAGCAGAAACATCTACTAATGACATACTGAAGAATAAATTTACAGTATCTTCCAAAATAATTTTATTAAATAAGAAAATACTTTCGTAAAAATTTGCACATTGCAGAAAGTCTATTATAGTTTAGTTTCTGATGTATATTATTTTTTCCTTGTGATTATTTAAGAAGGCAAAAAAACTCCCCCAAAAACAACATCTTGTTATAGTTTCTGCTTTGAAATCACTAGCAAATAAAACTTATGCTTTTTCTGATGAGTTTAGACAAATCATCAGTACAGCAGAAGATGAACTTCCAAACATTTGCCTAAGTAACATTATATTTAAGATAGACAAATTATGGTTTATTTACACCTTGAAATTATTGTGAGGATACAAGAGTCCAGCAGTATCAGCTTTAACTACCTTTTTTTCTACATCCACACGTTGTGAACACAGTGGATTCACGATGCTTCATCTTTGCAAGATTTATCCCAATTCACAATCTATTCAGTCAGATTTACTTTTTGTCAGGACAGAAAATGGGAACACTTGTTTTTAAGCAGCCATTTGTAGAACATTTTAAAACTATTACTCTGTGTTAATTATTACTCTTATAAAAACAAAATCAGCTGTTGGAGAGGGTCCAGAGGAGGGCCATGAAGATGATCAGGGACTGGAACACCTCTCCTACAAAGACAGGCTGAGGGAGCTGAGCTTGTTCAGCCTGGAGAAAAGAAGGCTGCAGGGAGACCTCATTGCAGCCTTTCAATACCTAAAAGGAGCCTACATAGAGGAGGGGAATCAACTCTTTAAAAGGGTTGATAACAACAGGACAAGGGGAAATGGTTTTAAGTTGAAGGAAGGGAGATTTAGGTTGAATGTCAGGGGGAAATTCTTTACAGAGAGAGTGGTGAGGTGCTGGAACAGGCTGCCCAGAGA
>JAOWBP010001760.1:58867566-58881775 GCA_028571105.1 Tragopan temminckii | reverse complement strand
GCAATGCATTAATAATATATTTTTTACTCTCATACAAAAGTATTTACCTTTTGGAGAGAAAAAAAAGCTACATAGTAGAAAACCCGCAACTGTTTGTTCTCTAAAAGCAAGCTGACTATGCTGTATCAAATTTACAAATAAGTATATTACTTTTTTCAAATGCTAAGAAGTTTTGGCATTTTGATAGGAAAAACATCACTGCAGTTTCTTCAAGAATTGTTAGGAGCAAGACCTACCTAAACAATTGTGAAATAAAGCACTTGTAAATATTAGGGATTCCATATGAGACCAATTTCTAATCTGTAATAATACATAACATCAAGATTTAAAATCAAATTCAACTTTCTGAAGGTAGCCAGGTCCCATCAGAAAAAAAGAAAAAAGAAGAGAGAATGAGATAAAGAAAGAATCTAAATGTAAACAAAGAAAATACAAGTGTCAGATACTTCATTAAGGACCACTCGATAATCCTCATGTCCTTTTTTTAAAAACCACTATGTGAAAGGCACAGCCTATACTGGATACTAATCTTGTATGATGAAATTGTTTCAGCTACTTATCTGGAAGTTTCAGTTCCTATGAGAGAACAGGCTACAATATGAAATCCACCTCCTTAACAGTTTTACAAGTTGGTGCAGTAACTTCTTTCCCAACAGAGAAAAACATTTGTGAGAATTTAAACAGAAGTCAATGAGGCTGGATTACTGTCACTAAGTGCACTGATTTCTGTGAAAACAAATTCATCAGCAATATAACTGCTGGAATTTATAGCACAACAATATAATTCTAGTAAAAGCGAAACTAGTAACTAGAGACCAGTAAAAAATAAAATAAAATAAAATAACATAAAATAAAATATATATAATAAATCGATGTGCAGTTGAATTGTCTGCAGCTCTAAGTCGCCAGCTAAACCAAGCTTGCTATCACTGAATTTGCACAGCAGCATATACACACCAAAGATGAGCACTGATTCGCCACAGACGGCAGCCAATGTTCACATCTGCAGGACAAGACCAGCAGAAAACTCACAACCTATCCTAGCAGACAAAAGTACTACAACTTCCTGGCTCACCAAAACAGTAAACAGGAGTTTTATAGCTTTGCTGCTATAGCTGCAACTGTATGTCCTGAATAAGGAATTTATTTCCCCATTTTTCTGACAATAACAGTTACTACCACAGTTGTCTGAAACAGTCTCAACCTACCGGTTCTCACTATCACAGTTATATACACTTCCAAAAGGTTTTATGTTGGATGCTGCACTGCAACAACAACAACAAAATAAATATAATAAGAAATCAAAGATACTATATTACTAATAGATAACAGTTCTTGTCCTGAAGCCCAGTGGGATATGTATGGCAGAAACCTTTAAGTTCATCTTTAAAATAGGTTTTAACTTGTGTGAGTATTGATTCAGTTTTTCAGACTGGCAAGCAGTGACAAAAATTGAATTAAGAAGATTAGAGGAGAAAGAAAGGAGATTTGTTAATCAGAACGTCATGTGTGGAGATGGGAAGGGTTTATATGCTCTGGTTTGAAATATAATTCTTATTGATGCTGTAAAAATGTGAGACTTAGGCCATATTTAGTTAGCTGCCAGTAGTGGAGACTGTCATCTTGATTTACCAACTGATTGCGCTCTTCTGGGAAGGAGGGGAGCATACAATGTTTTCAAACTGAAAATCAAACAATCACTTGAAAAGAGAAAAATAAGAAGCTGTTGTGCCATTATGTTACAAAGATGATTACATTCAAGTACTACAATATTCAAAACTGCTCCACCTACTGGGATTATAAAAAAAAAAAAAATCAAGACAAATTTCACTCTGCTAAATACAATATGTTTGGAATACAGTGGATAAGGTTAGAGAAATTTAGATGGCATTAAAATTCACTACAGAGTTTTGTTCTGTTGTCATGAAACCAAACAATTTTCTAACTATTTCATCTAACAGTTATACTCTCTGGATGTTCTAAGTGCACGAGTACTGAAGCGTAAATATTCTTAAATATTAAAATACAGACAATACAGGCTGTATGAAAGTTATGTATGTGGTCTTGTAAATGATTATGTTTAGGATGAAATTTATGCAACTGAACAGCCCTAGGCAGGGCTTTATTGTAAAGAAAATATTTAATGGTTAGAGGTAACAGTTTTCTACTGCTATCAGAAGTCATGCTAAATGGCTGAGGCCCATTCCTGGTTGTATTCTGGCCACAATAGTCACGCTCATATTACTGATGATGCATAATATATGTGAAATCAAATATGTAAGTTGTCTAAAAGGTAGAATGTAATATAATTGCCTTTCATTTGATATAAAGCTTATGATGAAGTATTTCTATTCTTGACAATTAAATACCGTATTTAAAAAGATCACTGTAATGAATATCGTCTTGCTGTTCTTTTATGCCATGAAGAAAAAAAAAACATTATAGCATAAACATATGTTCAATGTAACATATCTGTAAAACAGGAAACGACTGACTTAGAAAAAATGACCCGATTTTTTTTCATTTTTTTCCGAAAAGTTTCATAGAGCAGAAAAAACAGTTTTATATAGAATTTCAAAACAATGCAAATTCAATGTCTCTGCTTACAGAGTAGTATTACACAAAACAGTTCACATGAGCCTGCTCTTGGACGATGTTTTTGTAACTTACTAATTTGTCATGGCATCTAACTGAAAAACGGTTGCAACACAGTTCATCCCTGAGTCAAAAACCTTTGTGGCCCCTTCATAGGAAACGACAGCTGAAAGACAGAATCCTGCTTAGAAAGTAAAACTGTTTTAGACAGAGAGGGTAAGAATTTAGAAATACCTGAATGTTTCCCTGATTAGAATAGGATGCAACAATGTTAATGAATAGAAAATAAAGCTACAGATTAGTTATTTATAATCATATAGTACAGGTAATGAAAGACAGATAAGGTGTTTATAACTCCACTCTTCTGTTATCTATGTATCTGAGATGGAGAGTCCTAATTTCATGAACCTGCTCCTTCCACCTTCCAAATCTTTTACTTCAGTGATGCCAAATTTTTGGAGTTTCAAAATACTAACAGAAGTCACTGTATCAAAGGTATTTCAGACATCAGATAAAAATACAGGAAAGAGGCATGTGGATACCTGACCGCATTTATAATATGGACAGGAAGATACATATGCCCCATTACAACACAAATACCAAACAGTTCTGTCTCTAAGCAATCCAGTTAGAAGGAAAACAATCTCTTACAGTCAGTTTACATGAAAGACATGACAATAAGCACAAGCAGACCAACCAGTTTCATCTTTTAGATAGAATACAAAAACAGAAATAAGGAGGAACACGGGATAAAACAAACACTGAAAGATGCTATCTCCTTCACTGCATGGTGCAAACAGAAATTACAAAGTATGTGCTCAATACCTAGGAATAATCAGATAATCAGTAAGAGTAGCAGCAAAACACAAAAGATTCTGAAGCTAGTGGATCTAATGAACATAGTTCTAATTCATCACCAAGACAGACATCCTTTTTTCAAAATACAACAAACCACATTTGATTTCAAAAAAATTTGTGCTGGTTGCTACTTTAGCACAGGAAATAACGAAAATTACACCAAAGTATCTTCCACTGATTTTCAACTTGATCTTTGTTTTAACATCTGCATCTAACTCAAAGAATAAGAGAAGACAGTCTTTATGTACCTCAGGAAACTCTAGCCTGCCAGTAATAATTCACAAACACTTTTTATTCAATAACACTTAATTCAAGAAGCACCGTAACTCAACGATGATTACTCTTACTACTGCTATTTAAGACTACTATGTTTAGATTACTACTGCCTGAAGCACAGCTAGGAAAGTTTTAAAGAAAACTCTATGGAAAAGCATCAAACATTTTTTCTCAGAAAAAATTACTGGCTCAACACAAACCAGTTACAAAGGTAACTGAATCTGAACTTTGCCTGCAAACCCAAAACAGGTTAAACATCTCAAGTACAGATTTACTGAAAGACAGTAAAGCATAAGAGAAGGGTACCCCATTTATCTGCATCACTTATTACTGTGTAATTCTAAAATGTCTGCAGGGTAGTTGCCATGTGCCATTTTCCTGTTTATGAAAAAGAAGTATCAAAACCCAACCATAATGAAAAAGAATCAACACATTTGATCTCGCAAAACACTACCAGATGACCAAATGAAAAGATAAATTAAAGATAGAGAAAAAAATGGATACTGGAGAAGACTATGAATGGTGTTGACTACTAAATGGAAACAAATCTTACCATCAAGTGACTTTTTTGAAAAACTCATCAGTAGTGGAAACAGAATGACTAAAAACTATGTTTTCATGTAAGTAGCAAAGCTTCAGTGACGATTCATTCCTACGCAATTCATAATTCTCTCATTAGTATTACAGGATAACAATCTGAAACTCAAAATTCCTTCATCACGCTCAGATTAAAGCCTTTAATGTGATCACAATTTTCTGAATTCTTGAATGCAATTTTACTTTTTTCCTGGTTTTGATTTAAACAAACTGTTGCGCCCTTTCAAGATACACACTGACAATTCAACAAAAAAAGTCCACAATGTTAGGATTTTGTTTGTTACAGTTGGATACTTCTGCCTTCCTTATATACATCATGCCAACTGGTATATATCTAAAAGTTTGCAAGATCATGAGCAATGCCATATATCATGTCTACAAAATCCTGCAACTACATTTGAGAAGTTTTTTGGACAGTTTTTTTTAAACAATACAGTCCAAAATTCAAAACTTTAAAACTGACTGATAATCGGAATAATCACAATTATAACCATGTTTTGCAACAAGAAGTCTTTTTTACTATAACTACAGCTTTCAGTTCCAGCATCATTAAGAGATTCTTCAAATTACTTTTTAAATATCCTTTTCCCTCAGGATTTTCACTTATACCTAATTAGACTACTTACCCCATGCCATGTAATTCCCCATTGCCAAAACTGCTAAATGCTTCAATGAGAAGGAGGAGGGCACCAGTGGAGCAAGGCAGATGTAATGTCATTGGTTAACAATAGAGGTGTGAAGCAACTGCCGTAATTATAAAACTCATTAATTCACAGTGTTTAGTGGGAAAAAAAAAAAAAATCCTTGGCAATAACTCTGCTGAAATAGCAATTCCTTTCAGCACTACATCGAACTGAAAAAAACCCTTCCAATTTACACCTTTAACAAGAACGAACACTAATTCCAGTAGTAATTATGAAAATCAACATCTGCATAGAAAGGAAAAACTGTCAGCTATAATGGCATCCAGTATTCACACATGCTTGTCATCTTTCAAATCAACACATTTGGCATGCTTGACCCCTAACTGATTTGTAGTTTCATTCCTCTTAAGATTGTAAACAGACAATTCATAAGATTACTTTTCCAGAAAAACAAAAACAAAAACCAACAAACAACAACATAGAACGAACTAATACATTTTCCACTTTAAAATTTCTGCCCAACACTAGGGTCCTAGGTTTTGTCTGCAATATTAGCTATTTTTATTTGTGCTTTATAGATGTAAGCTGTTTACACGAATGAGGAACCCTGGCATAAGACGGACAGCACTACGATCTGCTTGTATCATTCATCTTCCCTATGCTACTCGTTAGCTTACGCAGTGTCATGAAATATCCCTCCATCTCTGCTAATCCTATTCTCAAGCTTCCCTCTCCAAAAATTTCTGAAAAAAAAGTTTCTATGTGTAGACAATTTTCTCTAGAGAGAAAAAGATACTTTAAAAAAACAGCAGCTGGAGTAAAGCCCTCACATTGAATACTGAATATTATATTATTTAACCTGTGATCCCTGTGGAGATTTCTTTTTTAAAATTCAATCATTTTAGACATAGAATATACAGGAATCATAGAAGACTACTATTTTTAATTCAGCTGAATATACTGCATGTTATTTCATAGAACTTACAATGTTTCCTGACAACAGAAGAACAGATACTGCAGGGTCAGTGACAGTAACTCCCCTATTTAGATTGTCTAACACTTTCCATTACAAAAGATTACTGAGGCCTTTATTTCTGAGCTGTAACACTCCGAATATTTGCAGCAGGTGATTTAAATTTGCCTGGAAGAAAGTCCTTCTACTAGAAAAGTGGCTTTCCTAGTGTCATAAAATGCTGATTGGGTTTTTTATGATGTAAACTGTTGAATAGCGCTATTTTTTTTTTCTTTTCTGCTTGTATTTCTCCTCGGAAAAGCTTTGGCAGCGTGTAAAACCATAAACATACAAGTAACATACATAAATGGGACTCCTGACTTGGAGGGTCAACATTTGGAAATACGGGAATTAAAGAATTCAGGTCACTAGTATAATACATATAGCAGAGACTTTAATCAGATATGGGCAGAAATACATTTTAGGTTTTCCTGGATAGTGTTGTGGTACTTCTTCCTTCCAAATATATGCTTGTACAAGTGGAATTACGCCACCTTGAAACAGAAGATTTTGTAGCTATAAAAGCGTAAACTCTTAAAAATACATAAAATATGATTCCTTTATGATGACATGTAATGCTATCATGCTACACTGTACTCTGTACCTCTGAATTTGTACCCTGAGACCTTTTGCCTTGCATTGCACTTTGTTACTAAACAGTCACCAGAATAACCATCTGAGCTGGCAGTATTGCAGAGTAAGACTTCAGGAAATGTGAGGTGCCTGGGAGACAGAAAGGAAAGCAGTATAGAATATGGACCTTCCTCAAATGTCCCCACATTTATTAAAGCTGCTCTATCTTCCACATTGCCCCAGAGCAAAGATATGGCTCTGGTACAAATATGAGATGATCATACGCAGTTATTACTCTGGGATTTCAGTATTCTACCAAACGAACAAATACTGGATTTGTACATGTCCTGAAGATTACAAATGGACAGAAAAGAAACAGACGTGCAGAATAAATTTGACATACTGATTCAACAAAGCACCTGAAGATCAAAAATGATTCAGTTATATTACTCAAAACAACGATAATAACAACAAAAAAGAAATTACAAATCATGCAAGAAGGGCTATTCTTAATTTTAGGATGTCTTTTCATACACTTCTAAATGTTTCTAAGAGTCATCAGTTACACATAAATTAAGAAAATATCATCACTTACTGTCAGAATTAAGAGCAATTCTTCAACACTGCTTTCAGGTTTCAGCTGATCTTTGAACATCCCAATAGTTGGGTGCTTCAAATAGTAATAGGAAGCAATGCGGCCATATGTCAGAGGTTCAATACTGCGGTTATCCTGTTAGGAGAGTAATCAAATATATGTATTTTTACATAGTTCAATATGCATAGTTACTAAAAAACAGTAAGATATTTTAAGACCACTTTATAGCAGAGAACAGTAAAAATGGCTTAGCATCATAATTTAGCTGCCAACCTGATTAAACTGAGTTTTCAATTAAGTCTTAGAATTAGCTCCAAAAGAAACTAACCCTCCAAATAAGAAGCATGCATCCAATTGTTCCCAATTTTTAGGAACATGTATCTTAATAAACATAGTGGTCTTACCTCCCCAATTTCAATACAGTAGGAACATTCCAAATCAAAGAGGGATTTCTCAACAAGGCTTGAGAGGTATTTGTTCATAGTGTCATGGCTCACATTGTCCAAGTTATAGTAACTAGAAGAATTGAAAACAGATGCATCACACAAGTACTTATAACACACTGAAAATTTTAAACAATAACATATTGTAGGAAAACTTACAAGGCTGCTATAATACATACACACACTTGGAGCAAGAAACATGCACATTAAACAATTAAACACAGAACTATTCCCTGATATATTCTAACAAGAAATTTATGATTATTAAATAGAATGTGTGAATAACAAAAATAATAATATAATATACATATGGAAATATGGTAATTTATCTGCTTATTAATAGAAAGGTTGACACAAACAGAGCTGGACTGGCTACATTTTATTAATGGGAAAATTTTCCTCATTGCATAAGTATAATTTCCCGATTATGTAAGTTTGAAAATGAATAAGCAATACTGAAACAATTTAATTTAAAGAAAAAAGAAGAAAACCCACCCAGGATAGCAAATATTATAAATATATTCCTGGAACTCTGAAAATAAAAGCTAGGCATATAGTAAAATCTCTTGAAAAAGTAAAGCTACACAAATCCAAATGTTAATATTTGTTTTATATTTCTGTATCATTTTATTGTCAAAGTTAAAATTAGTTAATTACTAATACTATGGAATTGGGTATTTGTCAGTGTGTTTATTTCACATGTTCTTTTGCAGGTGAAAACATTGGGGCAAACTATATGTACTAACAATGTTTCTTTGTCATCTGTATTAGGGAAAAAAGTTTATAAAGTGTGTTAAAACATTTCTAGTTTATAAGAAAGACAACGTGACCAAAGTCAATGCACCTTAATGGTAGAACTTAAGATATACTTATAAGATTCTTACTCACACAAACAAACACAATTTCAGGGAGAGCTTTTACCCTGGAATCCACAGATAAAAACATAATAAGACCTTGAGCATTAGCTCCAACAAAGGCACAAATTCAGAAAGTAACTTTTAAACTCAAACTAAAACCTAGCATGCTCAGAAAGTTTCAAAATACTGAATTTAAGAAATGTAAGTACACTGTGCAATTTCAAAGAAGAAATTAAAAAAAAAAAATCAATGATCTATTGGGTTATTAAAAAGCACAGTAGAAAGCTTGTCCCTGCTCATTTAATTCTGAAGTTACTGTCACTGTCATACAGACTACTGAGACTGCTGCAATGATGAAAGATGCTCCTTTGTTCCTACTGGCTGCTTTACTGCTTCCTACTGTTTCCACTGTGCACTCAGCATCTCCACTGGAAACAACACCACACGCTGTAATGAAGATTACCTTCTTTCAGTGTTATTTTTGTGCAGGTGTACAATAGGTTGTATAACAGTGTGTTGAGATTCATTTCAGTTGATTTCACATAGTTATATTTACACCTGAGTTAGTCTTTTTAACTCTCCTTACCGTCAGTAGAGAGAAGCATGCACTTAGAGAATTCTATTCAACTGAGGTATTTCAGATTTCTGCTTTAGGATGAGTGGAATGTGATCACTGACTCAAAAAGAGAGTTTAGATTATCAATTCAGTTGTTGATGCTGTATTTGGGGCAGAAGAATCCCATTCCTTCCTTGATTTAAGCTCTATTCCCTTTACTATAATGCTGCTTTTAGCAAATTTCAAAAGACAGACTTGTGATTTAAATACTGGAAGCACCCTTCCATGACTGTTTTTTAGTATAATCTGATAAGCAATAGTATTTTCTTAACAGATTTTAAAATTCCTTTATCTAATTTTGGAATCGCAGTAACATAACTGAAGAAAAGCTGCATGCTAGATAGCAATACAGTTATTTCTGTTTCTTTTCTTCTTTTCTTGTTAAATTATGGGGCTAGTTCACCGAATGTTCACTTATAATTGAATAAAGTTGGAGTAAAACACTACTACAGTGAAAAAATTACTAAAAATCTGTTCCGCAGAGACAGTCAGATACGTTAGACAGTAAAATATCTATTTGACAGTAGAGTATTCAGCTCCACGTATTTTATATCAGTTCATGATAAGATGATCTTAAATATTTACATCACAGTTGCTGTTCAAAACGAAACAGAACGAGTAACTACATTGACTTAAAAGTTTTATATGATAAACAACCACACATTCCTTGACCTTAGGAAAAGAAAACTTATTTGCAGCAAAAGTAATTAATTTCAGCAACTTAATTTTCATGGAAGTCACAAAATCTTCTGAAGTAAAACAGCAATGACATAAAAAGGTCACTTGCAGTTTTTCTCCCCCTGACATTTTAGCAAAAAACATAATAAACTCTGTTTATTAATAGAAGTCACTCTGCATCATTTTGTTTACCTTCTGAAAGCAATCCAAGCAAATTAACTGCATACATTGTTTATGAGTGTGGAAAGATTTTCTGTTTTATAGGTGTAAACCACTAAAGATTCATTAGTATTTTTCTCCAAATTGAATTTAGCACTACTTAAATGACTAATTAAGGCAATCTGTTGTCACGGTATTTTAGACTTCCACTGTATTGTTTCCACACTATTATTTGCAGTATCACAATACTGATGATGAATACTGTTAAAATTAGGGAAGAGATATGGGCAATACAATGAAATGATTTGTTACAATTGTAATTCAGACACTAATTCAAGGAGATTTTATTCTCTAGTCTAATTTTCAATACTGCATACTAAAGACTTAAGATAGAATGCATTATAAAGCCTTTTAAAACTGCATTAATCTAAAATTCGCTGATTTTCGATAAATTATTGTCAGATGTCAATATCTAGCTGCCTAGTACAAACAAAACAATGTGAAGAAAAATCTTAAATTATTTGTAATCTTGAGTGAAGTGGAACCGATGTGTTTTAACTACTATCTATAAGGGGGTAAATATAATTTTGAGTGCACCCACAGAAGCTTCTTGGTCATTCAGCACAATTTCCCTTAATACAAAGCAGAATCATTTATCTAGAAAAACTATGTTAAAATCATTAGCAAAAACAGAGATATTGTATAGCCATTAGATGTCATTTTGAATGCGCTGAAATAGAAGCAAGTAGAATTTTGCATGTTGGTATTCTCCAAATATAAATACTGCTTTGTATGTAAGTTCCTCTAGGAAGCTATATTACCTAACTATTTAATTACAGATAAAGAATAAAAACAATGCAGTTTCATGCTCACTGCATTGAATCATCTAGTCATTATTTTCCCTTTGCTATAAACAGACAGCCTACCTTTTTATCAGCACACCATTTCATTTATTTCACAGTGAAGCCCAGTTTCACAATAATTGACTTGTCAGAAGCTCTAATTTATGAGGCTGGGCTCTGTAAGCCTTCTCCTATATTGGACTCAACCTGCACACAAGCAGGGTTGAATATTTACAATGCTGTTAACAGGTGCTGAGTTGTTTAATGATTCTAATAGCCAGAAGCGTACTGAGAAAGCCAGCGGGATCACAATTACAGGCTGTTTGAACACAACAATTACTCGTCCCCTGAGAGGTGTGAAAGTCAAAGGCAGTTTTATCCTAACAACATCTAGCACATGGGCTAGACAGGCTAACTTCCATTAGTAGTCCATTGGGAAAAAGCAATAACAAACCCCTAGGTATCGTAAGAATTTACAAAGTATGCAAAATATAAGCGATCAAAAACTTCTACAAAATAATACATTTAAAATTCCCAAACCTTGTAAAGCTCAGTAAGAACAACAAACCATGAAACGTAAACTTATTTCTCTAATCTAAGGAAGTCTGGAATTTCATCAGCTGAAAAAGATAGAGACATGCAGGAACATAAAATGTAGATGAAGTTACACAAAACATTTAGGACTTAATGTGAATGGTGGCAATCATTTCCTGTTTAGCTTATGTAAACCTGACCTGAGATCTCTCTGGGAAATTTTTCACCAGCCTTGAAATGATCCTGCTATAACTGTCAATGCTGTGAAGTCATTTGTTACAGCACCATGTTTTTTATGTTCAGATTATACGCTAGTAATAGGGACACACATAATGAAAATCAGTGGCAGAGTCAGCCAAAAATATTAAAAAAAAAGAAACTTGCTACTTGGAAGGCCATTGGAAACAAAAGCATGAAATATTGCATTCACATTACTTCCAGAATGTGTGCTTTCTGATGCTACAGTCCTGAAAGATGAATTTTCTTATGAATAAGCATGGGAGAAGCAGATAGCTGCTTTCATAAAAATCTTTTCTGCAGTTCCCAATTCTGTTTAATCTCATCTGCTTGTAGCCTTTGGTGGCTGCAACATCTAAAATGGCACCATGCAAATGGTACTGAGTAGATGTCACAACTGATGGACTTTCATAGGTGGAGCCATGTGGCAATGTACCAACCTATTTCTGCTATTAAGGCATCATTGACTGTCTGCAGTCTGAGACTGGCTTGCTAAAACGCACCAGAGCATGCAGAAATACCACAGCTGGTAATCTCCATCTGTATTTTACTTGTACAGATTAATTTATTGCATTCATATATTTGCTTTAGCAAATATTTTTCTTTTCATTTTTTCCTTTCATTTTTTCTTTTCATCTTAGTTAATTTAACTTTCTTCAGCAATCCACCTTCTGATATAATTCCAAACAAGTCTGTGCTTTTGTCACTGTATTCTGTACAAGTCATTTTACTCTGACTGGCTGAATACGATTTCACTTTTGACCAGAAACTATTACGGAACAATGTTGATCATCATTTTTATTCTGCTGTTTTATTCATATTACAAGGGTTGCTCTGAAATTAGTGCCTCCTATTTCATTATGTTGGCCCATGAAATCAGTGGCAGATGTTGGTGGTATGGCAGTAGAAGCTGAACCTTCCCACCAAAACTCCATTACGTTTTGTTGCAGTGCAACTGATGGCAGCAGAGTGCATGAAGCAAAGGTGTGGCATTGAGTCCCATGTTGAAAAAATTGCATCCATCAACACTCATTGACAATTGTTGAATGTTCATGGAGACCAAACAGTATGAGGTCAATGAGGTGGTGGGTAATGTATTTCAGCAGTGGCATCAGCAATGTGAAAGACATGCCATGTACTGAGTGGCCATGTACAACTGTAATACCACAAAATGAGTGTCTCAATCAGCTCATCTACATGAATCACTGGATCACGGCAAGGAAACTGCATATGGAGCTGAATACTGGCTTCAGAGCACTAGAAATGATAGTGGCAACATTGAAATACTGCAAAGTTTGAGTCAGGGGGTTCCCAAAAATACACAGAAGCAGAAAGAACATTGTATGCAAGTATGTCAGGACCTATTGAAGCAATACAAGGCTGAAGGTGATAGTTTCCTGGATGAACACTTTCCATCATTATGACAGAAAGATGAGATATGGCGCCACCACTACTAGTGAGAGTCAAAACAGCAGTCCATAGAGTGGTGACATGTGAATACCCCAATGAAGAAAAAGCTCAAGATATAGCCTCATCAGGTAAAACGATGTGCACTGTCTTTTTGGGTAGGAATGAGGTGTTCCTTCTGGATTTTCTGGAACCCACACAACCCATCAACTCTGACTGCTACATCACAATGCTGACTAAGCTGAAGGATTGAACTTCCAGAGCCAGGCCATAGAAGACAACCTTTCTCTTGCAACACATTAATGCCAGGCCTCTCATCAGTTTGAAGACCAAGGAATGCATTCCCAGTCTTGGCTGGACTTTTCTATCACATCCACTGTATAGCCTGGATTTGGTGCCTTCTGATTTCCTCTGTTTGAGCCAACGAAAAATTGACTGCATAGGCAATATTTTCCTAGCAACGACACCATCATAACAGCTGTGAACAGGTCAGCTCTGCTGGTGCAGATTTTTATCAGTGTAGCATACAGGCTCTTGTTCACTGCTGGTGAAAATGTATAGCTAATGTTATAAAATAGAGTTTTGTAGCTGAGAATTTGCTATTTCAAATAGTGTTATGCTCTTTGCATCTATTATAGTTTTCACTGAAATAAATAGGAGGCATTAATTTTGGAGCAATGTGTATTGGACAAGCTCAGCTAATTATAGTGAGGAAAGAAAATTTAAAGTAAAATATAAATGTATGATAGTGATAACAGCATCGGTCCGAGATAATTTCATTTAATTATAGTTCATGCTACACTCTTTTGCATAAATAAAAAAGGACCAAGACAAAGTGAAAAACATTAATAATAATTACCAGAATTAATATTTCTTTCATGTTGTCAGAAGGAATTTACACAGAAAATTAATTTTGCAAGTGCGTATGTATACATACACACACATATAAAAATACATAAAAACCCACACATTCTAAGAGTGGTATGACGTATGTTCTCAGAACATCTAAAAATTAACATTCCAGATGAAAGCTGATTCTGCCCAGCTTAACATATGTTGTAAATTTCTATTTCCCTTTTACTGCATATGTATCTGGAAAATATAACCTGATTTACAGAAAACGTTTCCCATTGCAATTTTTCTTTTGTAGAACGTTGCAGATTATAATCTTTTATAAGGGTAAAAGAATGAAATAGTCAAGAAATTCCAGCCAAGGAAAGAAGATCTGCCTAAGTCTTCAATCTGCTAGTTATGACAGATGAGTCTCTCAAAATAGACCCTTTCAA
>JAOWBP010001760.1:58839618-58867556 GCA_028571105.1 Tragopan temminckii | reverse complement strand
CAAAGAACAAGGCACTTAGTTGATCAATCTTTAAACATGATCTTGACTAAGTAGAGAACATGAAGGTTAAAGTTGTATGTGGAGAGAAGAACACGTTATAGTTCTTGACTGAAATACTACGGAAACTCAGACTTAAACTACAAATTCAGAAGTCTGCTTTGGGGAAGTAAAAAAAAACAAACAAAACAACCCTCCATATACTGAAATTGACATACTTTGCTAAGTTTTATTTGGATCTCTCTTCTTTTTTGCACATCATCTTTTGAACATGAGCATGCACATGGGTATTCAGCATGCCACTGACTGAAACTAGCACTCAGTACTCCACTGTCCCAAATCAGTAGCTCAACCACTCCTCTTAACCATACATTTCACAGACTGCAGGATACGGAGATTCATCAGATAGGAAAACTAAAACAGTTTGATGAAAAAAAGTGTTGTAACATGCAAAGATTTTTTTTAACAACACTATTTATAAAGCTGTTATTACAAGACTAACAAAGTATCTTGTGTGCCACAAAAAACATCGTAATTATTTACATCTTTAGAAGAAACTGGGCAGCTTAGAGAAAAAGGATACTTTCATGTTTATCTCACTGTAAAAGTAGATTAATATTATTTAACTAATATAATTCAAATTACTTTAATTGTAAGTAAGGCACTTGATGGTACTGGTTTGGAATAGAATGATCCTAGATTTGTTTATGCAGCTTTAATATACACGTAGCTTAAACTGGCAGTAAATAAGATTATAAATCTTTGCATATTACCTAAGACCATTATTTCGGAGATTTACAACATCACATGCAATGCCTTTCATGCCAAAGAATCCCAAGGCAATTTACCAATCATGCATATGGGAATTACTTATTTACCACTAAGGTACAGTCAGTCACCTGCTGGCTGGAAAATAACTTGTTTCATGATGGAGAGAATGTCAACATTCCGAGTAGCTACTGTGTAAGTACCCAAAACATAATGTAGTCATTGTGAAAAAATAACCTCCTAAAGCTCTGAACTATTAAGGACCACAAATAGTTCTTGTCCGGTATTATCATATATTCATTTATGGGACAGTAAACACCATTACTGCACTGCAATTTACTATAAGTTATCTTAACCAGCACTGACTTCATAAAACTCTTCAGTTTTCTTTTGATGTATCTCATTCAAATACTGATTCAGTTAAAATACTACGTATAGCATGTAGGTTCAGGAATGCTACTAACTGGGAAGTTTAGTAAATTTGGATGAAACTTTGTAATAATTATTAACACATCAAAGAAAGAAAAAGTGTGTACATCCATTGCATTTGTGCTTGGTATCTAGAAATGACCTCTCCGGCAGAGTCAATAATGTCCTTCATTTTTGTCTCTGCATGACTGAGTACAAAAGGAATGCTGAGTACATCTGTGTGGATGAGACGCTGCGGAAAGCAAAAAACCTTGTGAACTGTTCCAGCCTGGTTGTGTGGTATTCCAATAAAAGACTCCAAATTCATTAGAAAATTCACTTTGCATTCCTATCCTGCCATTATGGACACGACTAGTCAAGATCTGGTCAGATTGCCTTCCACTACAATGACCTTGCTAATCACTATGAAATAATGGGTTAGATTTTCCCAGTTTCCATAGAACACCCTCTGAACAGCACAACTTGTATTTAAAAATTGATACTGTGATAACTTCACATTTTACTTCCCATACCACTACACATTAAAGAATCTGCTGGGAAAAAACGTCCATTAGTGAACACATCAAATCCATTTCAGTGGGAACTCTCTTTTACACTGAGGAGAGCTTGCCTATAAGATCAAAACTACATTTACCTATGAGCCATATGTTTTGTCTTAAAATACTACCTATCACAGATACCACATAATTAAAGCTTGCTGAAAATAAATCAACAATTCTGTAGAGCAGTGCAATAGTTAAGACATTTTAAAATAACATCACTTATTCTTCATACTAAAAAAGAATATGCCGTTTTCTACTTCAGTTGTGGTTTGGATCACAGCTTTACCTTCATCTAACCTAGATGAAAGAGAATTTAGCTGTTTGTCCCTCTCAGACAGAAACATCTTTCTCATACATTCATTCATTTTGTTAGTTCTAACACTGCATTTTTTATTTCCGAAGAAGATCAGATGGAAATTCTGTTCTGTGAAAGATTCTCAGAAAGCAGCTAGATGTAGAATTCAAAACTAATGAAGACAGAAAAAAGAATTAAAGGAAGTTATTGTTCCGGCTTTTATCACCTGCAAGTTCCAGCATCAGTTGCCTGTAAAGAAGTCAACTGAAAATTCACCAAAACATTATAGCAGTAGCATGATTTCAGAAATACAATACTTTGTAATTCATCAAGAAGTGCCTAATTCTTTATTTGACACATTATTTTGGTGGTTGAATGATCACATGATGCACAACATACCATTTACCCGAAACAATATTGTGGCAAAGGCAGGCTAGTTGCTGGAATAGCTCAGAATGATCTGCATACCAGCTGGAACTAGGCAGGATGATATCAATCACTGAAAATATTGCACACATGGTTTCACCAGGAACCCCTAATGAAAGTAAACTTTATCACAGACAAACAGCTGATAGCTATTCTCTCATTTATTAGCAAAACTCAATCACTGTAGATTTTCTATAGAAAACTGGGCATACCATATCAATGTTAAAAAAGTAACACACTATAAATATAATATCTCAAAGAATGTGATAACCTGCAGTTTTATTTTAGGGATGCTGATACAGCCCTCTCAATAATGCTATTTTATAGTTGTTACTAAATTGTAACATAAGTTATCTGCCAAAAAATGCATTTATATTTAGAGGAAAAAAACCATGCACACAAGTTTCATTCCATGTGTGGGCCAGTAATGCTCCTACAGTAGAGGCTGCTAACTATTCCAGGCTCCACCAGCAGCAGGATCAACTTTGGATCAACTCTACCCTAAAGCTACCTTTAGATTAAATTGTATTTGTATTTATACTCACGTTGGGTTCATTATAAGTCGTCGGAAGAAATAAGTCCAAGTGATATAATCCATTGCATCCTGCTTAGAAGTAATAGTTCCAGCAGCAATTTCAGCATTCAAGTGGTCAGCCAGCACATCTAACAAGCTGAATAACAGGAAACAAGAGGATTTTGCTAACTTTACAATCACAGACAGGTAGTAAATATAGTTTGTAGACTTGTGCATTAAAAGGTTTATTACTTTAAATCTGAAAATATTATATATTTATTTTCCAGTGAAAGAGAGGAAGAGAAGAAGGGAAGATGGGATGTAATTGCAAGGTCAGTCATCTTCTTTACATGATATTGGTATGAAGCTCAAATTATTTTTTGATTGGACCAAGAATGCACATGTTTAAGTAATTCATGGAATGCATTCAGATGGAGCTACTCAGTGATAACTTCTGAATGCTGTATGTTGACCATATGATTGTGTTGGTTTAATCCAACAGAAAATCATACAGAAAGACAAACAGGAAATGAAACAGTGGCAATAGCTTATCTAATACCTGGCAGATACTTGAGAGGCTATTAAAATTACATCAAAATTGGTACCCCAGATTTTTCCTCATCTTCACTGAATGTAGGGAGAAAACAAACAAGCAAACAAACCTGATTTTACCCAGAAAGGTCTAAACTCAAACACAGAAGAGCAAATACAGTTTAAAATGATTCTTACAGAGTAAAATACTATTTTAGTTTCCTTAAATGGAACAAAGATCTTCACTTCAGTATCTAATGAGATCATGCCTGGCTGCAGTTCAGTCAGGGAATGGTAAATATCTTAAAAGATTAGCCTGATTTTTCCTCTATTATAATCCTTTTATTTTTCTTACTGTTCTTTTCCTATTGCCAAAAGTAAACAATAATTAGGAATGAGTGCTTTATTTCAAACCCATGACCAGTGAGAGCACAAGGCCTGTCATACAAGTTGTGTACTTAAGTCTTACAATGAATGCATAGACAATCTCTTACAGAAAAAATCTGTAATTAAAAAAATCTGAAATTTAATTTTAAACATTGGAAGTACTACACAGAGCTGATAAATCTGCTCTCTGGTAGAACAAGATGAGAAAGCATTCCAAAACTAAAATACTTCAAAAAAACCCTCCAGAGTTCATCTTTTGAAGCTATGAAGCTCTTCAAGTATCTTTGATGATCATAAAAGAGCAGGACAACCCTCTGAGTCAATCAGATCACAACCTACACAAAACTTAATGAGATTACCATTAACATGTGAATATTCATCTGAAAGTTCATGAAGCATTGCTTTTATACAGTGAAGGATATAATATATAAATCTGCTGATATTAATAAATATATAAACACAAAATGACCTGTGAGAAGTATGAAATAGTTACAGTATTCCAAAGAGGAACAAGATGTGACTGCTATACTGAAGATATGATTTTGTTATCTACAAACATTGCTTACCTTCTCATGAGTAGATTTCCTGGTTTATTCTAGTGCCACGTAGTCTGGATATACCACAAATTTTTTAATCAAGCTGCTCTTCTAACTAGCTATTATTTTGAAGAAGTTCAATTCCTAGCGTTTTGTGCTAAGTGGAATTACATCTTTATCGTTCTTTTTTTAATTAACAAAAAAAAGAAAGTATGGCTTGGCTTCCTAAAGAAATGCTTCCACATACTTTGCAAAAAAATTATAAAAGGCCGTCTGTGCAGCACAGAATTAACCTCCAAATGCACCTATCCATTTCAACTACATTTCACAGGTGGATAGCACTCTCAAGCTCCTGAAAATTTCCTGATCAGACAGACATCCAATTAGTGTTCATATTGAGGGAGGAGAACAATACTGTGAATTCTTCATTGTTGAGAAAAGTTTTCATTAATGCTCATGCTTAATTAGGAGTCTAAGAATTCCTCCACAAAACATGCATGTATAGGAGATCGATTTAATTGGTCTTGCTTTTTGGAGAATAACTGTTGTAAGAATCAAGACACAGGTCATTTTACGCTGGACAGAAAACTCAGCTATGTTCAAAAAGGCAGCGAAAAGGTAGTTTTTCTACGTTTTCTGACAAAAATCTTGCAATTCAGAAGTGAAAGGTGTTGAAGTTTAGTGCAACATCTATAATGGTACACATTTTCTAGGTGAAAAGTACTAGAAAGCCACCTTTTTTTTTTTTTTTCTCCACATTAGGAATTTGTAATAGAACTTCAGAGAGAGTTGTGAGGATCACAAATAGTTGTCCTGCACACTTGCCTTGAAAAACAGTTTATTGTTTGAGACAACAACCAGAGGCAGGGAAGTGCTTGTAATATCTAGAAATGAACTAAAGAGTTCAACAGTGCTTCAAGACTTATGGAAGAAAGGATAGAAGGATAGGTAACTTTTTTTTTAAATGATTTTACTCTAGGACTCTGATGTTTAGAAGATGCTCAAGAGAAGAATGTTTTATTTTTCTGTATCTCTCATGTGTATTACTGTTGACAGTTTGATTAGCTTTTCAGATTGATTGCACTTTACCTGGATTCCACTGGGAAAGGTTCATACAGGAATTTTTTGTAGAAGTCTTTCTTGATATCATGAACTAGAATTACAGCTTTGCCTTGGTCATCAAATTGTGGTCTGCCTGCACGTCCCATCATCTGAAGTACATCTGCCAAAGAAACAACAATGTATAAAACAAATGTATTTAAATAAAATGTAGAAATAAAAGTATTTATTTCTATATAATGTGTAGTAAAGGATTTTTTTTTTAATTATTTCTTTGGCCTTATATGGTCTATTGGTTTTGACATAGCTATTTTTTTTTTCCATTTCATATACATTTATGATGGACCTACTTCTGGCAGAGACTATCTTCCTGCGTATTTGAAGACCACCCATTGCTATAGTACCCAAGCCTGCATCTAATATAAATTCCTCCATTTTCTCCCTCCATTTCACATACATCCCTCATCTGATATCACAAAATAAATAATAGGAGAACTCGTGAAGCCTACAATGGCAACTGCATATAATTTCCTAAATTTCTAGTACTTGCCTTCACTATAAAAGATGCTCCTTGTATAAGCCTTCCTGCTGTACATAATTTCCTTGGTTTTTAATGTTTTAGAGGAAAAAAATGGTAAAGGGAAATTTTAATTGTTGAAAGCTATGTTATCTGCTATCCAAACATCAGGACAAATCGTATTTGTTAAAAGTACTGGAGTAGAGAGGGTTTCACCTCATATGTTGTCCCTGGATCACAATATACAAATTTAAAAGCAGGTAAGGCTAAAGCTTACCTATACCACCCTACCTGCAAATACTAGTTAGTGATTTCTAGAAACACAGAAAATACTAGTTTGAAAAAAACATAATCAACTTGCTAACTGCCCACCAATGTAGGCATGCTATCATTTATTGGTCTCTTTTCATAATCTGAGAAATGCATCAGCATAGGATTTTCTTTGTCTCCCTCAGAAGAGCTCTGATCCCTTTCTGGTACCTTCAGCATTTAAGTTGGAAGAAACAATAGGAATTAGATCAAAAGTAAATTTTAAATCTTTATGTTAAATCTTATGTTTTGTGCATTCTCTGGGAGATCTATCCTACCTGAAGGATATGTAGTTTGCAGAACTTAGCATTTTAAAAAAGAATTTATTTGGCCTCAGAAGCAAAGTAACCTTTCTGGCCCAGTGGACATCTGTGTATTTGGTTGAAAAAGGACAAGTCAGGAAGTATAGAACATGGCATAGGAATGGACAATAATTGGAGAAATAGCCAATGATGATAAACAGAAGTTTTCAGTAACACATTGACTTGTTATACACAAAAACTACATTAGACACTAATTTTTTTTTTTTAAATGAGTTCATTTGTTTTGTAAATCTAGAAGCAGCATGAAATATAAAATGGAACTAGTTTGAAAATTATATTTCTGAATAGTTGTGTGTAAAATGGAAGATGACACTTCTTGTTATTCTAATATGGTGATTTAAATTCTTTATAATACCACATAGAAAATGGATTTACAAAAAAAAAATTAATCAGGATATGACTTTTGCCATATATATACATAACATATACACAAATATACATAATATATATATACACGATTACTCAAAATCTATATTTTTTCTACTGACTCTATGCTACTTGGCTGCTTTTAACCACTGAACTAAACTTCCGAAATGTCAAATACTATCCAACTGGGTGAGTAAATGTCTTGTACTAAGAGCAGGTCCTCCCCAAAACCTCTGACTCACTGAAAGAAGCGCTTTTATTTATTTTGAAATTATGAGCACTCCAGAATGATTCATTCTGCACTCTGCTGCTTCCTTGTAGTCAAAACATCCCTAATACAAAAAGGCAAGTTCAGCAGGGAGAAGCCAAGTTAATGATGGAACAGCGAAGGCTTATTTGAGGGCACCACTAAAGACAGTATTGTGAACATTTGGAAATATTTCCAAAAGAAACTTCAAATTTTCATTTAAGTACTGCTGAAAAACGGTATTACCAATTCATAGGACTTCCAAATAAATGAATAGTCTCTAGAAAGTTAGAAGTGCTCTAAACCACAGCACGTTTCTTCATAAAATAAGGAACCTACACTTTCTGTTGCAGTGCAGACAACAAAACCTAAATTGTAGATGGTAACTTCTGTTAGTATTCCCAGGAAGTCATGTATAAAACTCAAGACCTGAACAACCCCCACTATGCAAGTAATCTCAAATCAAAAAGGTAATGAACAATGAAAGCATAAACCTTTCCTAATGCCTTTGTGAGTACTTGTACAAAACATTTCTAAAACAGCACAGTAAGGCTCCAGTGCTTACTGAGTTTCCAATTTCTTTTCAAAACATTATTTTACCTATTACTCTCTATTACAGTCCCACAGATTCAATGTGAAATCTAAAATATGCGTTGATTTCTTTCCTCAGCACTTTTCCCCATCCAGTAATAAAGTCAGTTGCCACTGTTCTTCCAGTCAGGAAGTATGAAATACCAGTTCTCTACAGAGGCTGTTTGTACGCGGTTTACATGAGCCAGTCTGTCACAAAATGCAAGTATGTATGGCTAAGCTCCCAGGTCGTAACAGAATCTTTGAACAAGAGAGTCAGCCTGAAAATATATTTCAAGCTTCCTGAAGAGCACTAACCACTAAATTAACACCATGATGGGTTATTTGGAGAAGTAACCTGTGTATTATTTTCAGTTTGAACTTTTTCATTAGTAAGCTTCTCTTGCTAAAAAGATGTGAGGCTAAAAAAGATGCAAGATCTCTATTTACATTATAGATAACACTTAGATTCTCTTTAGGTGTACACATCTCTGGCACAGTGCTGGATTATATAATAAACTTTCTCTTATGAAAAGAGAAAGAGAAAACAGAACAGGAAACCTGGAATAAATTTAGCTTGTCTTCATTCTTCAAGGTTTGTAGCATCCAGACAAATATTCTCCCTGTCTGAACTCTGAAATAAGTTCCTCAAGTGTTCAGTTTCGTAAGCTTGTTGAAAGCACTGCAGAGCAGCTTATAAAAAGGTGAAAATTACTGGAGGGTAGGAAGCAATAGAAGCCTATATCAAATGAAGAATTCAAATATTTAATTAAGTTGATTATTTTTGAAGTATTACTGAAGATACTACACTAGTTAAAGTTTCTGTATACTGTCAAGTAATGACATAAATTTTATGTTCTCGTACATGTATGACTCAATTTTTGCACCACAGGTAAGTTCATTGTTAAAAATCTGTTTCTATTCTAGAAAAATGTTTCAAAAATGAAGAATTATTATTTGTGAGAAAACTTCCTTTTATCCAAATTATTAGACAGCTAAATACAACTCTGTATTGTCCCTTGATATCTATTTTGAATGATACACATTAACAGTACTTGAAAAGGAAAAAAGATTTACAAAATGGAAACTTTTTTTTTATTACATAAAACCTTAAGAGTCCTCTTACAACTCACATTAAACAAAGAAACCCATCCTCACAAATTTTAGCCTCTACCTAATTTAGGTATTCTCATTGGTTAATTACTAAATAATTCAGATCATTTGCATGTACTTGAAATACATTTCAGCATATGAGCATTCCCATAATTTATATGAGTACCTGTAATGGGATAATCCACATAACGCCTTGTTTTTCCATCATAGTATTCTGTTCCTTTAACAATTACTAAATGAGCTGGAAAATTTACACCCCAAGCTAATGTGCTTGTGGCAATAAGAACCTAAAACAGAAAGAAAGATTAATGAGATACATGTAACAAAAAGCCAACTTTTAAAATTCCATGTAAAACTCATTATGGCAGGATTCGAAGAACAAACATACCTGGATTTTACAGTTCACAAACAATTCTTCCACAGTTTTCCTGTCTCTCTCATGCAGACCGGCATGGTGCATGCCTATTCCAAAAGCAAGAGTCAGCTTCAAATTTGAATCTCTAACTGTCCCTATAATGTCATTCATCTGTAACAGAGGAGATAGTTACATATTTTAAAAAAGAATACTCAGACATTTTTAACTTTTAGTGTTACTATTTTCTTATTTTTACAGCAAAGATAATTTGCCCAACTGTTTACCCACACAGGAAAACACGGTCTGCTCATTGAACAGTCTTTTTCAGTCTAAAAAAAATCAAATACCATATTAAGAGTGGGAAAAACACAAAGCTCCGTAACTTTATTGATACGCTAAGCAGAATGGATAAGGAAATGAAAACGCTGAAAAATTTGTGACAGTCTGCAAAACGCTGTGTATTCTGCTCTGTGTTAGTGTAGTGCAATTCCTGGTATAAAAGTATAGGAAATCCATGCAGCCAATAACATAACAAACCTGAAAAATAAACTTGGTTTTCTCGTGTCCATGAGAAGATAGACACGTCTCTACATTTTGATAATTCTGCAATTATTATCTGTGAACAGAGTTCTTGATTCACATGCTGAAATGCAAATTCAAGTTAATGTTTTGAGAGTAGCAAAATCCAAAATATAGAAAATGTTTTCATTTGAAACTTAAAAGTTTAGATAAAAAGTTAATTTTTCTACTTCTTTCCCACCTCCCCGCACCCTCGCCCCCAATTTCATGTCTATGACTACCTGGAAACCTTTTAACTACTGTCTACATTTCTTGCCTAAGTTTTCATGTAATAAGTTCCATAATAAACTCAACAATTTCTGTAGACTACTTCTGTGAAAAGCACCTCACAAGTAACAAACACAAGCTCTGTAACTTCGTCTTCCTTAGTGACTTTACCCCACAACACTCTTTCCATTGTTGTATTTTGAAGACCATTTATTATGTTATGTGATTTTCATATTGTTATAGCCAGGAACCTTTAAACTCCATCTCTTATTAGTGGTTTCCTGGTGCCACCAGCAGTGGCACGGTGATATTGCATACTTATAGGCAGCATTTTTCATAGTTAACCTAGGACGTATAGCCAAGATTAAGGAAAATAGTCTTTAAACTTCTAACTTCTAAAGTCTTCTTTTTAAAAGAAAAATGTCTAACCTCGACTGAGTATCATGAAGCACTGAGTTTTGATAGCTGGGCAACTGCAGTGATACAGTATAATTTCCACTTTGAGGTCTTGCACTTCTCAAGTTCAGAACTGTAAATTTCTCTGAATGTTTTCTAAGTTTTATAATTACCAGACCTTAATATCAATACAATTGCTTCTGTACCTAAGCCCAATTAACATGTAGCATCCCCTAAAATTACAAAAAAAGCCAGAGACTATAAGAGTCTATACAGAGCATTTAAAAAAAAATAAAAAATTGTTAGGAAGAGCAAATTACAAAACAGTTTAAAAAGTCTTTTGTTGAAGTGACAGTGACTGAAATAGGATATATGTAACAGAGAACAAAATTTACAAAAATATTATTTAAGTTTTGGCTTTGTCCAGTCAGTCTGAACTAACTAATGAAAGCCCCAAAACTTCATTTTCTTTTGTAATGCAGTTGCCTGGATGTTCTTTACACTATCCTCTATCCTGGCTTGTATAAGAGAAAAGGATGTACAGAAGAGACTAAAAAGGACTGAAAAGGACTGTAAAACTTTGAAAGGAAAGGAAGCTGGAAGAAAAAGCAATAGACAGAGAAGTGAAGACGGAATAAGTCTGTTTAGGAAAGGGAAACAACAAAAGGGGTACATAAGCAGAAGAGAATAAAAATAACTGAATGAAAGGAGGATATGTTAAAGGATAAAGTCTATCTCTCTAGATAAAATCAGGAAACTTTTTATTTCTCTAGTAAGCATGTAGCCATGACAACATCAATTATGACCCATCTTTAAGATTTCTACTTCTAAGACAAAAAATAACTGGAGAAAACGAGAACCTCTGTACTGTTTTTCTCTACAGTTATGACCACCAGCTATAGCAGTAACTGTAGTTGATCGGCAATATTAGTAAGCATATATTCAAATGTTTTAAAGCTTAATTCCACCCCCCACCCCCAAAGACTTATGAAGTGGTTTTAGTATAGTGCTTACAGTTTTATGTATACATTTCAGAGACGAGCATGTCAGAAAAAAAGTGGAAAACAGCACCAGGAAATATCAGGAAAAGACATGGAAACATAAATTAATTTATAATTTACTTAATTTATGTGTTTAAAAATTGACAAAAGATATTGAATTGCTTTTAAAAATTAAATTGATTTAAAAAATAAATTTTTATTCTCCCCACCAAGAATCATCATCTTATGACAATCACATCTTTAATGTAAGGGAACAAGTCAGTTACAATGACATTCATTTTATTATTCACATGATTTGATATTGGGAAAATAATGAATAAAATCCCTTTTTCTCCAGAAAATACAGTGATCAAATTAGCTGATTAGGATTCGTCTATAGCAATTAGACTGCTCCTGCAGCACATGCAGTTTTACAGCGTTAGTTTTTTTCAGCACAAAACCTGAGCTAAACCATTTTGTCATATAGCTTCAAGCATATAACATCCTACATTCACACAGTTGGGAATTTATTCAAAGATGTTCTTCTTCTTTTACAATCAGCGGTGGTTGTTTTTTTTCCCCTCTGAGTTGTATTACAGCAGTGGCCTGTGGTGCTGTTAGTCATACCTGCAAAGCAGTGTAATTTACCACAAGAAAACTAAAAAACCCTTAGCAGGAGAGCTGGCACATGTACTACTATCCTGTCATTTTAGCAGCAGGGAATCCTAGTCATTTTTAGCTGACCTCTTACTTTCACATAAATCAGTGTAATAAACACAACTATTTTACCCATAGGCACAATCCAAGGCTTAAAATTCTCATGACAGTTTATTTAAAAACATAACTCCCTCTTATGTCAATTTAGTTTTAAGAATATTATCATTTTTTTATTAAGAAATGCTGGTGTAATTAATAGTTTCATTAAGCAGAAACAGACACACCATCTTGACTATAAAACAAGTCAAATGTTTCTACAGTGTTACATCTTCATTTGCTCTTTTTGAAAAAAAAAAAGTATCATCAACTCAAACAAGGTCAAAGAATTACAGAAAATGTATTTTAAAAATAAGGAAAAGTACATGCTACTGACATAAAAGAAACAAACACACAAAAAAACCCAGCAACACAGAACACCTGTAACACTGATTCAGGGAACCCATTGCAAGGAGGGATTTTCCCTGGGCTCCAAAACAGGCAGGATTCGGCCCATGCAGAGAAGCTTCTGCTCTTTTTCACAAATCTCCCGATGAACACAAAAAAACCCCCTTCTGTGCTCTCCTCTAGCATCAAGTTGACTAGAACTTCACCTTTTTACTAAAAATCTTTGAAAACCAAGAAACATTTACTGCAAAATACGGTATTGCAAAGTATTTATTATAGAAAAATAGTTCATTTTGATCTTGTAT
This sequence comes from Tragopan temminckii, assembly GCA_028571105.1. Taxonomy (NCBI): domain Eukaryota; kingdom Metazoa; phylum Chordata; class Aves; order Galliformes; family Phasianidae; genus Tragopan; species Tragopan temminckii. The sequence continues at coordinate 58,854,704 of JAOWBP010001760.1, read as the reverse complement.
ATTCTAATCTCTGAACAAGCTAGATTTCTCTCAGACTAGTAAGTAGTCATTTTCTTTGTTCTTGCACATATGTAAACTGTTGAACCATTTACTTTAAGCTAATAGAACTTTTTTTATTTTTTAAATTTATTATACTTAAAAAGCTTTTGTAGAAAGATAGGATTCCATTTAAGTAGATACATTACCCTGTGCCTGAAATAGATTCCAGTCAGAGTATAATTCAGCAAGTTGATGACAATGCTGGCTCCAAAAGAAAGGAGGAGACCAGATTGGACAAGAATGAGCTAACAGATTGTGCAGCCCAATTCTGTCCCTTTGAGTGTGATATATTGTTTCAAGATGCTAAAAACCCATACTTTCTCAAAGCATATCTGTTGTGCTGGTTTTCCCATTTTCACAGAATCCTCATTATTAGTACTCTGTACTCTTTTCAAAGCACGTCAGACTCAGACCATATGCCACTGAATAATGCTTATCAATTGTCTAAAATGCCCAATAGAAGAAAGATGTGCCAAACAAAAGAATCATGAAAGTTACGGAGTGTTTTAAAAAAATAATTACATATTTCACATCTGCTGCAGATGTTAAGTGAAATAAAAACATCTCCTTGTTATAACTAAATGTTAATTTTTTATGACACACTTTTGTGTCATAAAAACAACATCTTGTAGAAGGAAGCTGAACTTCTATAATGAGCATAACACTTAGAAATCATTCTTGGTACCTTCCTGATCTTTAAAGACAAGAAAAATAAGTCATCCTAAAAAATTAAAATCTGACTTCCCATACTCCAGAAATCTCCCACACACCACAAAATGCTCAGAACACTTCAGATAAGATTTTTCAAGAAATATTAAAGAAAAGCTTTAAATAGTTGAAATACATTATTAAAATCTATACTTTTAAAACTAACATTTCATTAGAAAGATGGCAATATACCCATTCATAATACAGACCAGATACTTCTGTTCCTGTCTGATAGCACAGCACTACTTCATAACAATAATGTGGAGATAACAGGTTATTTGATTTAAAAGTTAGAGAAGAAAAAGTCATCTTTTGTCTTTCCTACAGTTCTTGATTTTTTTTTTTTTTCCCCAGCAATACAAAACACAACTTTATGGTAAAATTTAATTTGCTTTCAGGCATATGTCTGTGCGTATTTTCACATACTGTAGGCACACACACACATAATTAGCACACATGTTTATACACTCACATCTCTAAAATCTTGAGATCAGTATGAGCCTGATTCATTCTTTTGGAGTCAATGAATGCCCTTCAGTCAAGTGCCCTTGTGTTCAGTGGGAGCTGAATATTCCTTGGTATGGATGCTATTGAATATTACAGCAGGTATGCTTGTGCTAAAGGATTTTGGTTATTTCTAGAGGTCTCATAAAGAACATTAACAAGATGCAGATGGTAAAATGATGCACAGAGTAGAATGCAGAAATCATTGTGGTTAAAGTTAAAGCTGTAAACGTAGGTACATTTATTCTGTTGCAATGCAAATATCAGAAGAAAAAAATCCAAATATCTGGCCAGGAAATAAATTTATTTAAAAGCAACCAAGCAAACCAGAAAATGCTTTGCTTGTTTGCTATTAAGAACTGCATTCTATCCCCAAACAATAAACAATAAATACTACTTTGTACTTTTGTTTTAAGTTTAAAACAAAAAGCAGTAAAAACATTACAGAAAAATAAACAAACTAAAAACTTAATTCTAAGAAATTCTACAAAGATTGCAACATCTACCACCACCACCACTGAGAGAAAGAGAAGAGCTTGTTCCTCTTCAGACAGTTCCAGATGTAGAGCAGCATATATCACACACAAGCTTACCATCACAAACTGGTGGCACTCTGTTTTAAAAGGATAATCTGAGCTGTTGTCCCTTTTAACAAGTCAAGTAATGGGTCACAAGCTTGAACATGACAATCTTGGCTGACAGCTTGAAGTCTGAATTTTAGCTAGTAATTGCAGATTTATAACTCATGCAGATTTATAAATCATCTCAAGATTACACAAAAAAGCAGGGTAAACATAAGGTTTCATTTTTTCATTCGCATCTGCTGGCCCACTGACACGGATGAACTATAAAAAGAAGAGAGGAATTACTCAATTTAGAGGGGCAGTCTTCTCTTTGAGATGCACTGCCTATTCACACTGCTGTCATGATGCACCTGTGCCTCATAAGTAATACTGAGGAAGATCTTTACAGAGTGATGCCTACTGAAGAGTCCTTGAAACTAGAACAAACAGTCAAAAATGGCAAAGGCAGCATCTTCAACTGTTTCTTTGCTCTGGTGAAAAACAAGCTCTGTGTTGGACTACACATTTTAAGAGGGATAAAAAGCTGGTTTTGGAATGTGTATGGACAATGTGTTTTACAAAAAAAAAAAAAGAAAAAGAAAAAAGAAAGAAAAAAGGCAACACATCTCTAAGGCTCTAGGATAGGTAATTATTCTTGCCTCTTCAAAAGACTCAGACTCTACTTTCAGCAAATTGTGAGCAGTTCTGCTTAAATCCTGAAGAACTAACTGCTACAACAGAATTTTTGCATGTGCTACGCCTAAGCACATTTTTGGAGGTCTCCTTGCTCAGACTAAACTAGACATGAGATATTTAAGTGTACATTTTTTTAATGAAAATCATACACACAGCCTGCAACTAATTTGAATAGAATCTACTAAACTAGATCTAACTGTTTTTGTGAATTAACAAGTCCAGCAGAACAGGGTAAACAATCAGTACTAGAAACAACAAGCTTTATCAAGTACTGTCTCATCTTATGAAGACTGACTTGTCTCAACATTTTCAATAGCTTTCAACAAGTTGAGTACTGTGGGAACAAGGGTATGAGCAAGAAACTATACATCAGACATGAAATCCAGGAAAAACATCTAGGAAGAATCCTCTCCAAAACTGAATGGAATTGTTGGCAATATACATTTTCCGTAGATGGAAGTAGAATAAAACTCCTTTTCAACTATAATTCAATTGCACTTGTTAGACCACTGATTCCTTTAAGGGAGAGAAGATCTGTGATTTCCCCATGATGCAGGTATGCTTCTGTCTACTTTGGTGGCAATGGATGAAAATTTGTTCCTGTATGTAAACTTATATACACAGATATGTATTCCAGAAGCTTCACATAAGTTCATGTCTTTTGAAATATAATTAATTAAAATATCATCTGAACTTGATACTTGGAGCTGTGTGGCAGAGGAGGTGGCTTTGCCTGTTACTAAAGAGGACTGGGAAGAGAAGTAATCTTTAGTTTTATGAATAGAAGTCTTGATGGGCTTCTACAGATAGGAGATGCAAATGAAAGTCTGTTTGGGGCTACCACAGCAGAGAGAAATTCAATAAACTACAGGATCTACAAAGAAGATGAAGGAAACTAAGATGATAATCCATGTAATAAACACACACCAAAGACAAAACATTGGCTTCTCTCTCCCCCACAAATCCCCCAATCCCCCACAAATCCTGAATCTCTCTGTTACCACAACTAAAAAGATGCCATACTGGCTAACAGTTTTCAGTGGTTCTAAGAATCTGTGTCTACCTCAGTATGATTCTCCCAGATGTCATTATGTATAGCATTGCTTAGAACATTTGAAGTAGCCTTACGAAACCTGCCTACCGGGAAGGTAACATAAGCATAGAATAATTCTTGGGCATCATGTAGCAAAATAAATTACACAATCAAATGAATATAACCAATGTTTTCTTGACAGAATTTTACATTGGTCTAAATTAATATCATACAAATAGGGATGAATGAAAGAGTGCCAAGACCAGACAAGATATTTGTCTGTAAGTCCCCCTCAATGAACACTGGTCTACAAAAGACAAACATAAACTGCCAGGCTTTAAAAACGGTTAAAAGACAACAACAATTTCTTTTTTCTAACTCGTCCATTTTTATCTCACACAGACTTGAGAAACACTTGAATTATGTGAGAAAGTTTTGAGGATAGGCAGTGTCTATTGTACCTTCTGTACAGAAGGTATTAACTAGTTCTAGTACGTAAAAAATTATATAGCAATAAAGAGATTTTTGCCTATTTCACCTAATTCAAGCTTGAATTTAATATAACTTCAAGTTAGAATATTTAAATAAAAATATAATATATATTTTATATATATATATTATAAATATATAAAGAAGTAAGCAATACATGCATGTTGCATTACCATAGCTTTGTCCTTTGCTTCAATGATAAATGAAATTCAGGTTAACGTTGCTCATTTGAAACACAAAACTATGAATTGGTTCCCTGATTACCTAAAGCAATGTCCACTTGATCTTGTAGGTACTTCATAACTTCATACAATTATTTTATGCAAGATATTGGTAAGATACAAGAACTGTGGACATAATCCTCAGTCTTTTGTATTTACATAACTGTAACTCAATAACATGGTAAGCATCTTTGTTATGCTCCAAACATTCAGGTTATTAATTCAAGTACAAATCATATGCAAATGTTATCAAACTAGTAAATGCAAAGTCTGTTTGCCCTTGTCAGCTCCTATTTCAAAACCTTCAGAGGTATATTCTGAAACAGATGAATTTGTCTAGCCCCTGACAGGGTACAAGACAGGAAGTCCCATATTCAAATACTTTTATAGAAAACCCTTTTCCAGAAAGTCTCTCATGCAAAAGTGAAAAACCTTCCTTCAGATACGGTTCTTTTTGGGACAGCAGAGGGCTCACAGGACTTGGGGAAGCTACTCAGATGAATGCAAGTCATATAGAGCAAGCTGCATGTTGTGTATTCTAACTTAGGTGAGATTACCACAGCAAACCAGTTCAAGGTACTAGAAAGCTCTATTAGGCAGTAATAATTTTGATATGAAACATTTCTGTTACACTCAAGAAAGCAAGTTAAATGGAAGTTGTAAAATTAGAAAAGCAACATCAGTTTAAGACATGTTTTAGTACTAGCAGTTTGTCAGCCAAGACATCCATTTTCTCCTATAAAATCCATCCAAGGTAGGCAGGATATAAATGTTATGCTTTATCTCAGAGAAAAATATTCTTTCTCTCTTTCTCTCTTTCTTTCTTTGTGAAGAGCAAAGGAAAATGTTCTTTCTTATCTAGAAATCTATACTTTTGGAATATAATTATTGGTATACAAATATATGTTTCACATAACTGTTGAATATTCAGTTTTTACCTGGTACTTATCAGCCACACATTTTGCTGTGTTTTGGTTGTAACACAGAAATTCTCATGCAGAAGGTGAGAGAAAGCTAACTTCCAAAATCTAGGAAATCTGAACAACTTTTTTTTTCCAAAGCAATGATGGAAAATAGAATCAGTACTACTAATCCAGAAGGAAATAAAGAGTTCTGTAACCAGAGCAGGTGTGGAACAGAGATATTTAAATAAAATTTAGTATACATTTTGTAGAATGCAAACAAAACAGAATATTGAATGGATATTTATTACTTGAACATTTTCCTTTCAATAAATTAAAGAATTGTTAGGAGAAACAATACAAGAAAATGTAATTAAAGATTATATTGCATGAAAAGAAAAACAATGAAAAAAATTGGTTTAAATTCCTATTCAACAGCAACATGCCACAGTTTTCTGGCTGTAAACCTGGGAGAACATAGCCCTGCTCCTTCTATTCTTTGTATTTGTGTTGAAGACTTGTATCATGTGATGTAAGTTGTATGGGACAATGGAACTAGCACTAACACATGAGCAGGAAAAACAAAATAATTTGCTTTCTAGAGTTCAGACCTTGCAAAGATGTTTAAATGGCCTTAATGCTAGTTTTAATACACACTTGAAACACCCGTTTCAAGATTTACCCTCAAATCACCCTTGTTTTTAAATTAATTTATCTTCAAATAGACATCAATAAGACAGCAGAAAATCAGAATTAATTCAAGTAATATTATTCTACCTCTCTTTCGTCCATCTTCAGCCATTGTTTGGGATCATCCTCAGTAGCTAGGAAAGCTATCAGATCTAAGGAAGTAAGCCTTGTTTGACGTCTGGACGACACAAAAATAAGAACAGGCTTGGCTGGAGAATGGCTTCGAATTGCTGTTGAGGAAAACAGAACTTGAGAATTGGACTCTTTAATGACAAAACCCCCAAAGTCTGCTTGTAATACCTACACAGTTGATATACTCTGTAATACCTCTGCTGATATACTTTGTTCTGACAGACAGAAACAACTGAGTATAAAACATCTCTGAATCAGAAATGACACAACTGCTAGCTGAATCTGAGCTAATTTGCCCTGTTATTTTGGTGATCATTTTAATAAAAAAATTTAAGAGAAGCAATTAGAAAAGAAAAAAGAAAAAAAAGAAAATGAAACACAGAAGCTGGACAAGCTTTCTAGACTTCAAAGAGTGTGCATTTCTCTGTCTTAGCCCAATAAATAAGTTATGTTTTTCTAAGCTATTAGGATATGTTGTCTTTGGCTAGGTGCCATCAAGGCCCAAAACTTGCTTTCTGTTTGATTTGATTTACAGATTGCATAAATTCATGTCTGCCTGCAAAATATCATTTCAATGCAGTAAAAATAGAAAAAAAGGTTTAAATGGCAGAGTAACCTTTGAATAGCTTACGGTGGACATCATGGAACAAAGAAATGTTGTTTATTAATTACTGTGACACATTTAAACCAATTATGCCTTTGAACTTTCTTAAAAAATATTTTCTTGCTCTGCCCATGTTTCAAAAGTTTCAGGTTCCAGCAATTTTTAATGATCTCAGGAATAAGGATTAAATTGAAGTGCTATGACTTTCACTACATCATGGCAAACAGGAGGGGGAAAAAGTCCACAGATTTTTTTAACATCAACAAGCACTAGAAGTATAGACAGTTGTATGTACTTTGAATATGCTCTCAGCAAATCCATTTCTGTTTTCTCATGCAATCCTCATTCTACCAATTTTGTTAATGAATTATTTCTGAAAATTATTTCATACTATACAACATTACATATCATTCTTCAGTTTATGAATACTATCCTGTATATACACATACTATATAATCATGAAGTTACTGAAAAAGGATAATTAATGTGTATTTATACCTTACAATTATATATGCCAGTATATCTATAGATTTTAAAAGCCCAGCATCTAATGGATTTCTGTTGCTTCTGGAACAGGTGTGGCATAACAGCCCAAGACAGATTTATTGTTCATTAGTGTTTTTGTACAATGCTCTTGTGGAGGTGTAAATAATCTGAGCTGCCAAGATTGGTCTCTAGTCCACAATCAATACTTTGTTTCTGTCATAAGGATAATTAAAGCAGCTAAAAAGTCACCTCACAAATGTCACCTCAGAATCAACAACAGTTCACATTAGAAAATTTATACTGGAGGTTATTTTTAGTTGATATAATAAATATTCCTTATGCAACCAAGATAAAATATGTTCCAATAAAATATAAGAGTTTTTCTTAAATCTATCCTGCATGCTAGTTTTGTTGCGAATAAAAAATTGGAAACAGAAGCATATCTGGATGCACTACAAATTTTGAATTTTATGGTTATTGCTTTGAAACTAGAATTATGTGAGGTTAGCCTGACTTGCAACTTCTGTTTACAATTTTTTAATGCTTACATACAGTGGTTCATATGAAAGTGCCTCAGAAGATTAATAATATGAGTGGTTTTACTGCTTTCTAAATTTCAAATATTTTTACACAAATGTTTCTTTATGGTGTCAAACACTAAGAGGAAACATGTTTTATTTTCCCTTCATTAGTACTAATTTTATTCTTATGTTCTAAGTACACTACATTCCGCCGTTATATGTTGCATGTGCAGTGCTCTTTACATTTCAGACAAATAGCTTTGGGTCATTAGCAGATGCAGATTCCTCGCACACATGCCAAGAGGACAGACAGTAATACATGCCGTAAGCGTGCTGCAAATGTACTGCGAAAAGTGCTCAGAATCTTGCTTATACATAAAAAGGGAAAACGTTTGGAAGCTTGCTTACCCTGAAATGCAGGCTTGTTCATGCGAGCCATGCGAGGACAGTAATGCTGGCCAGGGAATCCCTGAATGTGCACCTCTAGAGGAACTGGACGTACTGAAGGTCGGAAGTTGAACAGACCCATCTACAAGAAAACATTTTTTTCAAGTTTAATCCTGAATTATCTTATAAATCACTGTTTTGCTTTCCTGCAGCACAAATACATCTTCTGAAACATTTCTCATACCTGATTAATATTTAGCCAATCAGCAAGATCTCTGGCATTTGCTAATGCAGTGGATAAGCCAACTACTCTTACAGGCTTCTCTGTGTGAGATGAGATGAAGTTTGTTCGAGACACAATGACTTCCAGTACTGGGCCTCTCTCGTCCCCTAGTAAATGTAAAGTACATTGAAAAACAGAGATAAAAAAAAGTGCAAGCGCAGTTCTTCAAATTTAGCAACGATTCTGATAAAAAATAACAAGAATTCACCTAGCAGATGGATTTCATCTATGATGAGAATGGAAACTTTCTGAACATAGCTTCTGTTCTGCCAGCTTCTGCTGACACCATCCCACTTCTCTGGGGTAGTAACAATCAGATCAGCTTGAGCGATAGCTCTCATATCAGGAGTCACATCTCCAGTCAACTCTACAACCCTGTAATCAAGAAAGATATTTTTTCAAACTACATAAAACTGGCTTCATAGTGCTTCAGAACATCTTAACATTCAAACACTAATGCTTAAAAGAGAGAAGAAACAAAATTATACAAAATCAGATTGTTTCTGACTTCTAACAAGATTTCCAAAGCTGTTCCGAGATAAAAATTTTTTCTAACAAATACCACATAAATACCAAATATCATTCCTTCGCATCACTACAAAAAATGAAGAGGGTGAATATGAGTCCCAAACAATATACTGCTTATTTTTCAAAATGAAGATACTACAGAAATATTATGTTACAACGTGATTCATAACATCCTGTCATAGCACAAAAGCTTTCTAAAACAAGTTGCTGCCTGCTGATGTGTGTAGATCTCTGGTTTGAATAATGAGGCTAGACTGTAGCATATTTGCATTTGCTGGTGAAGCTCCATCAAGAGTAGAGCAGAAATTATGCTGGAGTCATTTTTGGGGGAATACTAGTGGAATTCTTCCAGCAGTTTTACTTTATTATCCTTTCAATTTCTAAAGACATTATTTGAGATCCATCATTTTAGACTGAATATTTTTGACATTTCTGTAACACATTCTACATCTAATAAAAATCCCTCAAATTAAAGTGCCTCTTCTATTCAACAATTAAGTCACAAATACTAAAATCAATCCCAAAAAGGAAATACCACCTGAAAATAATTTAAAATGATGGAATGAATAATTTATTCTCACACATCGTTAAATAACAGCAACAACTAAAGAAGTGCTGCCACTAAATAAGTTACTGCTATGATAACAGCAGGAATCTCACTGGTAATTTTGTGTACACTGAGTAGTACCTCCTTTTATTAAATAGTGGGGTATGCTTTGAGTTTTAACTCACAAAAAAATCTGTATATAGGAGAGTGAAAGGCATTATATTCTATACTTATATTTTTTAACTCAAGAAAGTATAACTTTGGAAAACATCAACATGACTGATGCTCCTTATATGCCATAAAGTAACAGCTGATCTCCAACACCTGTGAAGATCAGCAAGAAATTCATGAGGCCAAGGAACAAATCTATATTCCATACTTTATATAAGAAAGATAATATATGAATGCTGGTATATAGTTCATGTAACTTCTACGAGATCTTTGATAGATGAGGATTCCATTGAATGCTTATTTTGAATTGCAGTTTCAATTACCAAGAACACTGCTGAGAGAAATCTCAGCTTCATATTTGATATACTGGCAAGTAATGAGAATGAAAACATGTAGATACTGAAGTGTACCTCTTTTTTCACTTTTGATTTTGCTCTCAAAATGACTGCTGATAGCATTTTAAAATTTTTTAACTATTAGAAATTTGAAGGATTATATACAAGCAAAATCTATTTTGAAATACTCAAAAGTATTCTGTAGATTTTATCCATACTTGATGGGCTTGTCTTTTGCTTCTCATTTCTTTGATTAGGTAAGGAGAAACATACTTTTTACCAAGTTTTTCTTCAATCCTAACTTTCCAGTCCTCAATTCTCTCACGAACGAGTGCTTTTAAAGGTGCAATATACACTGCCTGCCAATAAAAAACACAAGATACTTCTATTAAATTGTACCAATATGAAAAGAAAATATTACTTGCAAGATTTTGTCATTATCTGCAAATGAATTAAAGCACATATTCCTCAAATTACCTAAACAAGGACTATATTTAAAACAAACCTGAAAACATCACTTCATTTACTGAGCCATTAACAAACAAATAAATTGAGAAACAAATGAATAACTTACTGAATTGGAAGTATTTGTTGCACTACTTAATATAAAAATCCACTGAATATATAAATAAAGCCATATTTTCCAGGACTAGAAAACCTGGAAACATGCATTCTAAAACAAAAACAACCAGAATTTCCAGCATGTAATATCTTACCCGATTTCTAGATATGTCACTTACTTATTAAAAAAAAAATACAAGTGAAATTATAAAGCTGATTACTCTGAGTAAAATGACGTAACATTGTCCTACAAGAAGCTTGCTGTGCAGGGTGGAATACCTTGACATACAGATATATTTACAGATTTATGATCAAATATTCTGAACCTCTAGGAAGGTCTAAGCAGGAAGAGACTGCTGCACAAAGAATTCACATATGTTTTTTAGAACATATAGCCAGATTTTTGTATTTATTAAAACTAAAAAAGTATATTCCTTGAAAAAATGGCTACTTCATATGTCCAGTACATAACCCGAAAATAAGTCTCAGCTTTATTTATCATAGCCAGGACTAACAAATTACCTGAAGATACTAAGATTTCAAAGACAAATAAGTGATTTATATACATTATTTCTGATCAATTCAAAGGCTATTCTTTGATTAAATCTCACAAATAGACGTATTTTCCAAAGACTTAAGAGCTAAAATGTGGGTACCTAAGACGAGATGTCTAAGTCAAGATACAGTCACATATTCACTTTGGAAACAAAAATCCCCAAAGCAGAAATGCTGAGCTTTAGGCAATTTGTTTTAAGGTGTAACAGAGAATAGCCTTGTAGTAATTAATTACAATTTATTTATCTAAATATGAGAGAATGGAGCTAGCTGTATTGACATGGAGGGTAACTAATTCCTTTAAAACAGAATTACTGCTAGTAGAAGATTAAAGGCTAAGCAAAAACAACTTAGGTAAAGCAGGCAATTACAGAAAAGGAAAACTAGTATGTTGGTATGGTGTGTTTTCAGATTTAACAGTAATTGCACACTGATTAATATATAAATTTGAAATAAAAGTATATGCATTTTGTATTCAGACAGTTATAAATTGGAGAAAGCAAAATTTAGTTTCCAATAGTCTTCCTAGGTTTCTGGGCTGCTGAAAACACATACTAAATGGTTCTAGGAAATCTATTTTACAAACCTTTGATGTGGGATACTTGTTAAAAACTCTAAAGATGGCTAATTCAGCTGCAACAGTCTTTCCAGAACCTGTAGGCGCTCCAAGAAGAACATTACAGTCTGTGTGATAAAGTGTATGAAATATCTGGGTCTGGATAGGATTGAAGTGCGTGAACTTGTAGAGGACTTCATATTCTGGATGTCCTAAGGCTGTGACAGGCAAAGGTTGAAGATCTAGAAGCTCTACAAACACAAAATAATCGTGAGTGCATGACAACAGATGCCATCACATGTTTACTATGAAGCTAAAAATATTAATATCTTAGCGGAAAGCTTCCACTGGAAATGGCTTTACCTAATGTCTCATATCACATAGAATTCACATTGGGCTACTGTTAACTTCCATGAGGAATACTGAAAAGTTGATTTTACAGATCAAGTATTTCTTGAATTATTATAGTTAATATTCCGACAGCTACTTTTTTTCAGTTGTAATAAGTTCTAAACTCACTATACTAGATTATATGTGTGTGTCCATCTTATGATAACAGAATGAGGAGTAAGAATACAGCAGTCTGCATATTTCAGATTCATGAAAAAAATCTTCATAGTAAAGAAGGAAGAGCTAAGATTCTTTGGAGCTTCTAAATTAATGGAGTAATGCAAATCAGAGGAGAACAATTAAATTCTGAATTTAATTCTTTAAACATGTAATTAAAGGTATAATCTCAATAAATAAACAAACAGCCCTTCAATACATGATTCTCAGTATATCTTGAGGGCATCTGCTATCCAAACAATTAGACTACGGAATTTGGAAGATGACATATATAACCAAATTGGATTTGGAAACCTACCAAATTAAGGAGACTGCACTGATTCTGCTATGCAGATGCTTGCTTTGAAGTTGGTCTTCTAATTTTTTTCTTCTTCTTCTTTTTTTTTTTTTTTTTTTTTTTTTTTTGTGGCTAGAGGTCTCATTTTCTTTTCAGGGTGCTTCACATAAAGGTATGATATGGGAGTTACGAAATCTACTGAGGCAATTATGCCTAATATTCTTCACATGCTTTTCCCTGATACCTTATGGCTGTTTTATCATTCCCACTAAAACTGATTTCTTGAGTTCTGTTGAGGAGAAAGGTTTTCTGCCTAGCAGGGCCTCTATGTACTTCATTGTTGAGTGGGAACCAGATGGGAATTGAAATCAATTATCGTAAATCCTAGAGGCTCCATAACTGGTGATGTGTAAATATCTTTCTGTTTCTTCTGAATAGTAGTCAGTGATCAGTCAATTAGATAAAAAGGTTACACATGCTTTTCCAGACAGTGTAGGTACAGTATAACAATAGCTAAACACTTCACAAACACATGTGAATTTATGCATGCCAAAGGACAACATCGTATGAGAATGAAGTATTTCTGAAGGCAGTCACTTCACAGACTGCTAGATGAGCCAAATGTAATTACAGTGGAAAGGTCTTACAATGACATCAGGCACAATGAATGTACAAAGCAATTTATATATCCAGAAAAAAAGGAGCAAAACACAAACACATGCTTCTGTGCCAAGTGTTAAAAAGGAGGGGGAGGGGAAGGCCATGACTTGATCAGTAGTGCTGAGTTGAAATTAGATGTTCTGTACGGTAACAATGCTTGCTGTGATGCATTCATGTTAGTAAAAATAGTGAAAAGTTGCCTATTTCCGAAATTTTAACTATTTTTCCTTTCCCAAATACCAATTACAACGTAACCTTCCATGTTAAAATTATTTTGAACCAGCCCACAAGAAATGTAATGACTGCAAGTACTAAGACATATTGTAACATACATATTTGCCTAATTTTATTGTCAGTTTCAATTTTCCTCTGGTGAACCTGGAATAACAAAAGAGCTGCTATAATGCTGAGTCAAAATAAGCCGGATTTTAAAATTTTAGAAAGCTCTAAAAAGAAATAGTATCAATAATACAATTATGACAAAATGAAATAACATATACTTCTCTGTTATGAAGAACGAGTTAGGTATTTATTACATTATTGTAAGGAAAATCAATGCAAACAAGAATGGAAAGAAAATGATCAAATTTCAAATACCTGTGTGAGGTGGATGTCTCTCTGGAAGAATCAGATGTTGAAAATTTATGATACACACAGCCTCTGCTCCTAACCATCTATCAGACACAGCTCGAATGTAATATTGAGAAGGCAGAGGTTCGAATATTGGGATTGTAAACACCAGTAGTTGAGGTTCTTTAGTAATGACCTAGTGAAAACAGTGTGTAGAAAATAATTACTGAAAAGAAAAATCAGTAACTTGACAAATCATATAGATTGCCTCACTTTCATAAGTGTTACTAATACAAAGTAATAATTATGTGTACAACTCCAAATGCAAGATATTTGCATCTATAAGATAGTCCATCACTGGCAATAGATTTTGCTTTCATTTACCTCAAGGCAAGACTAACTCTTCATCTTTTCTTTTAACAGAAAAAAGCATTATAGTCTTTCCTTTTTTTCATCTGAAAAAAACTGTCCCACCAAAAGAGTAGGAGAAAAAAGGGACAGCTAAAATAAGAAAACACCTTTCTGGAAGTCCAGGCTTAAAATGAACATCTGAAACTGAAACTGCTTCTGTTTAGCACAAAATTCTGTTTGACCATACAAATTTATTTCTTACTGAATTTACTTTTGTCTTGCTATGAGATTCTGAATAATATACATTACCTGTTTTTTCTGAACAATGAAGTACTCTGAATGATAAATGTGATCATTAGTAGGGTCTTCTACCCAAATCCACCAAGGCTCTCCAACAGTGCCATGTACCTTTAAGAGCAGAAAACACATCTTTATTGTAGTTGTAGTCGTAGTGAGGTTTCCAAGATTTGCTGGGCATATCAGGTGTATTTCTAAACTATGCACGTTTACAAAGGAATATAAAAATAAAGAAATCAGAGATATGAACAATATAACATTTCTAATTAATCTGTCTGCTTAAAGATCATATTGCAATAAGAGTTTTCTTAATGTGCATGTTTCCTTAATGGACATAATATAAACACACCAAAACAAATGCCTCAGCTGTCTATAAATAGACTGAACTGCCAAGGTTTTTACCAGGATCCTAAAAAAGGATTTCTTCTCTTTTCTCCACTGTACTTCAGTGTTTGAATTCTGTGCATAGAAACACTGTCTTTTGCTGTCTGTCAGAAACATTCTTTTAGCAAAAGTTGTAGTGAATTCTGACACCCTTCTCTCCTCCTCTCTCTTACTCCTTTTTTTCGAGAAAGAAGCAGTTATCGGATTCAGAATATTGTAGCTTGATCTAGTCACTGCTATAGGATATGTGAGAAGAACACAGAAGCATAGAATCACCAAGGTTGGAAAAGATCTCGAAGATCATCCTGTCCAAACATTCACCTACCACCAATATTTCCCCACTAAACTATCTCCCTAAATGTTTCTTGAATGCCTCCAGGGACATTGACACAACCACCTCCACAGGGAGCCCATTCGAGCACCTGACTACTCTTTCAGAGAATAAATTTTTCCTAATATCCAACCTGAA
>JAOWBP010001760.1:58816026-58839518 GCA_028571105.1 Tragopan temminckii | reverse complement strand
CAGCCTGTCTTCATAGGGGAGGTGCTCCAGTCCCCTGATCATCTTCATGGCTCTCCTCTGGACCCTCTCCAACAGCTCTCTGTCTTTTTTGCACTGGGGGCTCCACACTTGAATGCAATAATCCAGATGGGGCCTCACAAGAGCAGAGTAGAGGGAGACAATCACATCCCTGTCCCTGTTGGCTACCTCTCTTTTGATGGAGCTCAGGATACCATTTGCCTTCTGAGCCGCACATTGCTGGCTCATGTTAAGTTTTTCATCTGGTTAGTACAATTAACTGTAATATTAGGTTATATTTCGACACGAGTTTTATGAGAATAGTGTAATTATTCAAAAATTCCTTGTATCATTTAAGAAGAACATATTTACTTCTGTTCCAAAATTAATACTAATGTCACTTACCAGTAGCAGTTGTAATTATTCCCATTTTAAACCTAAGGTCTAAAATAAATATCTCCTGAATGGGACTAGACAGAAACCTAACATTTAGCTTAATGGGCATATCAAAGTTTTGTTCAACACTGAAGATTACAAAATAGCTAATAGATTTTGCAAGTTGAATAAGATTGGTCAGAAATAACAAGGATTTCAATTTTTGTATTACATACAGCTGTCTTGAGAATGAGGGATGTCTGGCTGTCTCTCTTCTGGTATCTCTGTTCTGAATCTGAAAGGCCTTCCCAAGTAACATAAAAAAACAAGGAAGCAAACAAACAAAAAAGCCCTGTCCAGCTACACATCAAACTCCGAAACTGCTAGTGGTCATCCTTCCTCTCATGTCTTGTGAGTTCCTGTATCATTTATACTTCTAGCTGCTGTGCCTTAGGCAATGCAAGTAAAAGATATGCCCTAAGTATCATTAGCATAAAAATCTAACCCTGCAGTATTCATTAGAGTATGTACGGTGAGTGGTCCTACTGATATGAAGAAAAAAAAAGGTTGATTTTAAAGAAAAAAAAAGCTGGAATGAAATTTGATATGATTAGTCTGAAAGAGAATTTAACAGTTCTTCCAAAGGAGAACAAACTGAACATGAGCTTTTGGTTTCAACGCAGTTTTTTTAAATGGAGTATGCAGTTCTTTGAATAAATGCTATATTTTCATACTGTCTACAGTACATGAAAACAATTAATATAATTTATGGGAGCATTTCACCTGGTGAAGAAAATTATGCTATATGCTCATTCTCCTGCTAATTTTGTTGTTTAATACCATCATCATAACAATAAAACTTGGATCTTCATACCGCAGCTCTCTAACTCAGTAGAAAGTCACATATTTAAAAGTCGTTTGCCATAGAATAAATTTGCAGTTTGATCAAAATACCGGAAAATGATTTTTTCAAGAAAGCAAGAACACATTCTGGTACACTGAATAGATTCCACACTTCTTTAAGTACTGTCTTCTTGATATTAGGAGAACTATAGTTTGATTTCAGGACTAGGATTATGTTTCCACGGGCTTTTCTTTTCAAGACAAATTGTATTCTTTGATACTTCCTTAGACAGCACATACCTGCATCATTTTAACCTATTTTCCAGACGCTAGTGTAATGACGAGGAGCTGTCTATGTAAGTCTTTATGTTTAATCAAATGTTTTACAGACAAACAAAAGGCAGCATTTACTTAAGGCAAACTAAACAGTGAAATCTTCTTTAAACAAAGGAGTTGTTTACACATGCAGAGCTATTTCAATTAAATTACACTGATTCCGAAGAAATGCTGAGTTTAGAGACACAAGTTAGTTTCAGTCATGGCCCATCGCACAGTTTATCTTAGCAGTTTATAATGCAATTTCAACAGGTTTTATTTCTGATCAGGAAGATAAGATCAGTGACACTTAGAAAAACATTTAACCTGTAGTCTTGAATTACACAAATGATGTCACATTTCTTTTGAATTGTGGATAAAGTGCCTTTCAGCTAATAATGATCTAGATTTAACATTTGTCTTTTTTTTTATTTTTATTTTTTTTTTATTTTTTTATTTTTTTTGGAGAACAGCCATAGCATTCTGAAACATACATTCCTAGTTACCCAAATAGTACCTCTCAGTTCAACAGTGATAGTTTTCTTGGCTGGCTGAGGTAATTTCCAGGTATGATTATTGTTAAACATTAGAAAATAAGATTATATTAGAAAACATACTTGAAAGGAGCAGTTTCATGGGTTATAGATGTATGGAGCAGCTTACACAATTTTTAGTCAGATGAAGAATTGTTCTCAGAATTTTTCAGAGTGAATCTAACATTTTAAACTTACAGGACAAGACCTTCTTTTAAATTTACAGGATGAGTCAACTTCCAAATCTTGAAAGATAGCAAAGCCTCCACATATGGTACTCTCAGTGCCTCTCTGAGCCTGGTGTATTTCACCTCCCTCCTGTTTCCAACCTACTGATTCACACTTTCTCCTTTCTGCTATTCTGAAATAGCCTGAAACATCATGCTCCTCAGTCATGAAACTGTTGCATATACATTAGTAACAATAGGTGAAGAGATATCCTATCTTTTTTGTGAACAGCAAGAATATACTAAGCTGTATATTTAGTCAGCATAAAGCAGTGGTGTTTTCATAAAATGCCTCTGAGGATACATGTACAACACTGTTTTCATTGTTTTCTGTTTTTTCTTTTAATCTTTTCCACTACCCCCACCTTTTTAATAGAGGCTTGAAAAGGGGAAAAGGAAGAGAGAAGACGTCAGAGAAAAATAAATCTAAAACAAGCTATACACTGAAATTAACTGGAGGATCCTTTCACATAGAAAATCTCCTAGAAATTGATAGAGGCCTGCAGATAGATATCCCGTAGGGAGTAAGGAAAGCCTGTGTGTGTGAGACTCTGTGTTCCACATTGTTATAATGAATCCACATGGCAAATCCTCTTTTCCTCCTTATTTTCTGCTTCTTCACCCATAGAATTTATTCACAGCATCTCTATCTGGATGTGAAATCCAAGACAGTGACATTGTGAAAAAGTCAGAACAATGGTAAAGTTGGCTTGTTTCATCTACTGCCTTGGAAACCTACACACGCTTCATTTTCTGCAAAGTGCAAAACACACAGATGCTTGATACTCAAGTAATCATTGAAATTCCTATAAAATCAAGGTAACAAAACAAGTTATTGTCCTCCCTTCTAGTCAGTGCTTTTTCTTTTCTTCTTCTTTTTTTTTTTTTCTTTGAAACTGATTAAGAATTTTGTTCTAAACTTAAAATGGCACAAATTGGTTATCTACCTAACTACCTTCTGAATTTCTTGCACAGGATAATTTCATAATAGGGAAAAAAAGTAAAAGGGAAGAAAGAAGTGAACAAATGAATATAAGTGAAAAAAGATAAACTATAAAAGTGCTTTTACTTTCAGAAGAAAATCACATGTTTTAGGAAACCAACAATTAAAAACAAAACAATGTCAACAGCTTTTTAATTTAAGTTTGAAATGATGGAGTAGACAGAAGTAGTCAAGGGATATATCACTTGATACAATAAAAAATGTTACCATCATCTTATTTTGGCCTTTTCCTGCACTTAGGAAAATAAAACCAGAGGCTTATACTGAGATGGTTTTGATGGAAGAATCAGGTTTTAGCTCTTAAGACTTTACAGTGTTACACTCTGACAAACATGAAGCAATAACAGCGATTATTAAATGAGTCCTTTAGCATTTTAACCATCATTATCATTTCTTGACTCGTACTGAGAAGAGAAGCAGCTTTCTGTAAACCATGGCAGGGCTAGAATGGAAATGTTGATGTTCAATAAATGAATGATATAGTTTATTAGGTATGGCAAAGATTTTCATTTAGGTGATAGGGCTGAATGTCAAAATGTCTGGATCAGAATATCTTGCTATGTCTTTCCTCATACCAGGAGTCCATAAGTAGGAAACCCTCAACATCTACTATCAGTTTTCCATCATCTTATTTTCGAGAGCAGTGGTTAGTTCAACTACTGAACTTTTAAAAATTATCAAATAGTAACTCTCTGGTCTAAAATAAATCTGAATTTTTACAGTCTGTCTTTTTATCCAAAGTTATTACTGATGCTTGGAATTTGAATGATGCTGCCTTGAGGGAAAGAAAAGAAGGAGGCAGAGTGCAGAAGAGGTGCGTGTATGGCAAGGAAGAGAAGTGATAGTAAAAGGTTCTTTTTCTTTGTTCTTTTTAAGCACTCTGAATGTGTATTTAAAAAAAACACAAAACTAAATAAAACAAAAAAAACCTGAACTAAACTGTTCTCTAATTAACACTCTTTCTTCCCTTATTTAGGAGATTTGTCTAGCAATAGAAACATCCTGATTGCAAATCTTATATTTTTGAAACTTTTTGCAAAGCTGTAACATTGTTTTGGTATTAATTTCACATCCTTCATTTGAAAGCCAGACATTCTGGATCACTCTTGTATGACTGGGTGGGTGGCAGGGGACCAGAGACTGCACAACTAGCAGAATTTCTGATCTCACCATATGACTTAAATAGCTTTTTTCTTTAAGATAAGTTACTGAAGTGTGAAAATGGTACAGCGTGCATCTTAAAAGAAGTTGTATACTGCTTGGAGTAGTTTACTGAACTCACCTGTCATATAGCTCTGAATATACTAAGCAAATGACTTAAATACTGTAAATATCAATGTAAACATTGTATATATAAATTTTGACATTTATATATAAATATATAAATATTTATATATTATATAATAATATTTATCAACAAAGCTAAATGAACAATGAGAGTTGCTCTGGATACAGGGGCTAAGCTAATTTATGAAATGACATTGTGGCTGAGAATTGCACCTGCTAAAAGTGAACTGTCTATAGTGATGCCATGTTTTGGTAGGTGAGAGCTGCAACTTCACAAATACTTAGGGTATTTGAGATATAGGGCTCAAATTTTTCCACCATTTAAATGTTCATTTTACTTTTCATACCAGTGCATTCCAGCCTATGGTGCTTTCTTGAGTGCCTTCATTCAGGAAATTGAAAGTTTCTGTACTATTGCATACAGCACTCTAGGCAGAACCACATTCACCGTAAACTACATTCACCTTAAACTTGAAAGTTTACATAAAATAAATCCAACACTTTCTCAGACAAACACTGATTCTGCAGTGATGCTTTGAGAAAGGAAACTAATACTGAAATGAAATAAGTTCTGTATGCCTAAAATACTTTAAACTTACTGCATAGCTATGTCAAAAAAAGAGAGGTAAGGCCGGATTTGGATTTTACACCTATTTTTGTACCCAAATTTATTAGGTACTGTATTCCAATATCAAATAATCAAAATATCCCCATCCTTGTCTTCATGACAGTGTAAGTTCTGTTGTCTTCAGTTACAAATAAAGGTTTAAATCTATTAAAATCGTTAGAACTGTGCCTAAATACAACTGCTTAGACTACAATTTATATGAAAAATATTTCTAGATAATAATATGCAAAAATCATCCCATTTCACCCTTTTTTTCCTGAAAACCACTAATACAGAATCAGAAATCTTTTTTGCATATGCTTCAAACCTAGGAAGCCTTCCAATGTGTAACTTTATATTACGATCACAAGTGACTTGCAATCATACTAATACAAGTAAAATATTTTCCCGGATTTTAAAGCGTTATATGTACTTAAGTTTCATGTTTTTATCTAAATCGTGATTACAATCCTTCAATTATATATCCCAGAAACAAGAACTGAATAGTCTAAAAGTTGGAGTTTATTTTAAAAAGTCTTATAGAGGATTCTAAGGTCACAAAGTTACAGATTGGTACAACAGGTACTTCAATGACTGCACTTTAGAGATCTAGTCCAGTATTTCTTTTTAGAAATGTATTAACTATGGGGAGGAGAGAGAAAAGAGGAGTTCTTTCAAATCAATATCAAAATCATTCAGCTGTACAGTTTCAGCCTATAGAAAAAAATTCTTCTATTTTATCAGAGTGATAGTGAATAAGCTATAATTGATCCTAGTTGGGTACTCCTTTTATACTGTCCTCTGCATCTTGCCTCTCTTCACTATATTTTTGAACAAGCACATTCAGCTCCCTCTTCTCTATGCTCTGCTACCCACTATGAGAGACTAATTCTCCCATCACCATAAAGGTCTCACTGACGAATGCAAATTACGACCTTCCTAGCTGCTTTGTAAGATTCCTATCCCTGTATTCATCCTTTAGCCTCCATAGTAACATTATTAGTATGATCAGAATCAGGGAGAGGACAAATCACTTACTGTCTACATTTAGTGGAGTGTAACCCTTTGGCTCTTAGTGATGTTTTTTTTTTTGATAGTATTACAGAGATAACAGCAGCCATGGAATATGATACTAGCAATATAGACTTGGTAGGGCATAACCCAACATGTTCAAAACTTGTTGAGTCCCAATATCCAATTTATTTTCAAATAGCTAATTAATAAATTGATATTCCATACTAGGCTAGTGAACTGTAAATACAATAAAATGTTTTTTGAGAAAAGTCTCTTCTTTGGCAAGAAGTCCCAGTTTCTTCATTCTAAACAATGCCTTACAGGTAGCATTTATTCCCTAGCTTGCACAAGTCAGCCAAGCCTATGAAAAATACACAGCATCTTTCTCATGATGATAAATCTGCCCTCTTTAAAGTTTAAATTCAGTCTCAAAGTAGTAATGTAGTATTTTGTCAATAATTAAATTTTTTTGAGTGCATTCACTAGAATCCTTTTCAACAGCAACAGTTATTCCCAGTAACTTTCTCCTGAACTTTTAGCCCTATAAGGTTAGCATTCAGGAAGCTCAGCTGCTGTCTAACAAACTTAATTAATCAAAAAGTCATTTCCGAGCTGTAACTATGAGTAAAAGTGCTTCAAGTGTGCTAGCAAGCCTACAAGTTAATCAAAATGCTAATGCAGTACAAATTAAAGTTGTGATTAACATTTCACAGTAGCTGCTTAAGTGAATTGATCACACAAATGGGTTAAGCATTACTCATTTCCTATAGCCCCAACTGGGAAAAGGTTTGTCATGGGTGGGGGAGGGATTATATATAAGCAACATCAAATCATCATTAAACTGTCACCAAGACGCTTCCATAAAGCAGTTCCCAAACTATTTGCAGTGAGCAAAATCCCTAACACCACTGTGACAAAGGTAGCCTCTCCTTCCCCTCCTCATACATGCCTATAAAACAGCAAGAATTTCCGTCCCAGTATTTCCTATGTCCAGGCACTACCACTACAAAGATATTTATTGCTGTTATTATCTATAAATGAGCATCATTTCCAATATATGTTCCATAAATCTTTTTTGTTATACTATTATTTTTACCCTCCTGATGTGGAATAATGGCAATCCAACCTTGTAACCAACTAGTATTTAAGTAAAACTGCAGATATGGTACAATCACTGGAATACTACATGTATACAAAGAATGTGTGTAGGAGCTAAAGAGACATTGGCCTCTGCTATTCATTTGTTTCTGAATACACTTCTGCATGATGAAGTTGATTTGACTGTCTTCCCTTCTCTGAAGCTGCCCACTTATTTATAGTTTCAAACGCATTTACTAAACAAAGCAATTACACATTTGCCTGAGCACTTCTGGACAAATCTTGCATGTGCAACCACAAAACGTGCCACTTCTGTAATTTTTACCTTTCAGCTAGACATCGATACGCCTGCAATAACAGGAGATAACACAAGAGCTCAAAGTGTACTTAGGATCTTTTCCATTTTCTCACAGGCAGGAAAACAAATGACCCAAGGGGCATGGCTCCCCAAGCCAGCAGATTTAGTGGCTGTTAGGAACTGAGGACATCTGGGGAGAATGGGAAGTCCAGTGTGGAGTGACATTTGCAAAGCCTGGGAACTACAGCTCAGGCACCTCTGCTGATTGCAGCTGTGCTTGCATGGGCAGAAACTAACTTCTGCCTGAGGACTCTGGACACAGCTCCCACCATCAGCCAAGAACTGCCTGCAGTTTACTAGCTTAAATATTTCACCCACAGAATTGTAGAATCACAGAATCATAGAATGGTATGGGTTGGAAGGGGCTTCAAAAATCACACAGTTCCAAACACCTGCTGTTGACAGGGATGCCAATCCCTAGGTCAGGCTGCATCCAATCTGGCCTTAAACACCTCCAGGGATGGGACATGATAGCTTCCCTGGGCAGCCTGTGCCAGTGCCTCACCACTCTCTGAGTAAAAAACTCATAATCCATAAGCTAGCTCTTAAGACAGTTGAATAGCTGTGCAATGTTTGAAAGCTCTAAACATGAACAACAAAGATGATACTCAGAATTGCATCAAAACCTTCAAATTAAATGACCATAAAGAACCTATTTTAGAATGAGCAAAGGGATGCTACACATATCACTGTCCAGTTAATACGGAAATGCAGAGCCTGACCTGAAGAGCTTTTTATTTCATATCAAAATGAGATTCTCCAGGGGTGTAGCATGCCTGGAAAAGGCCATCCATCAGCAGCAGAGGTATTTGGGCCTCGTTTTGGGGATGTGCATGTTTCCCATACAAACTGCACTTCACTGTGCAGTGCAGAACCTGCCTTCCTGTCCATCTTCTCTCAGTGCACAGATACCCTACAGAGACGCATTTAACACATCCATAGGTAAACACTTCTTAAAGGTTAAGTCTGGGCTCCATGGCAGTTCTCCTTCTGGCAATATTAAAATATTTTATCAACGATTATACTACAAGTGGAGGCTTGTGGCCAATCCCAATGCAAAGCCAGCAACTGTCACATTTATTTCATAATATTCCTTGCTGAATCTGAAACTGGTAGTATTACTACCTCATTATCTATTTCAATTAATGCAAATATAGGCAATAGAACAGCAGAATAAGAACTGATCGCTGAATACACAGTCACAAAAGGCTTGACAAAAGAAGTAAAAAAGGGATTAGATTTAGTCCATTTCACATAATTCTAAATCAGAGATGGGGAAAAAAGATGGGGTATTGTCTTTACAGTAATGATTTTATTCTATAAAAATATTAAACAGATCATTTCATGAGATTCTTTATTCTTTCTTTTTCATGATCTTCTGCAAGTGGAGAAATGTTTGAATTCAAGCAACAGCTGAAGTGCTAAGCACTGTACTACTGATATCTCTATCTTTTCTCAATAAACATAATACAGACAGCGTGCTAAGATTAAAGAGAATACACTGCTTACTGTAATTCTATTAAAGGTAGCCAGGACAAATAGAAATTAAGTGACTTGCCCAAGGTCTCATAAGAAGCACTGGCAGATTTTTTTGAGCCATGGGAACCTTCTATACATTATCAATGGCAACATGTCAGTGATTAACAAACTCTTTAGCTTTTCACTCAAGCTTTTCAGGTTCACTGAAAATTTGAGTGTGGAGGTAGGGCAGCATTCACCTTCCAGAAGATTGCATATTGCTATTCCTCATATTTCTGCAGTAAAAGGGAAAGAATTCTGTATTTCATCCTGTGTAAATACATATCAAATTTTATCTTGCTATAACAAACTTTTATCTAAACAAAACAAATTCTAACTACAGAAAAACTGTAACAGAGTGTATTTCTTCAATTTTCTATGGCAATAATTACATTCTTCTATTGGGTCAGTCCCATGACTCCTCAAATTCTGTTAATGCTGTGTCATCACAGCAACGTGCTCTTTTTGAACTTAGTTGTGACTTCATAGCTCATGACTTCTATGCTTAATTATAAGTATAGATCAACAGAATTCTAATATAAAAATATAACAGAAATCTCAGCAAATGTAATTTAACAGTGGTTGCCTACATTTCTTATTAGAAGAGCTTGGAATCTTACCAATGTCACATAAAAAAACCAAACCTGTTGGTCTCTCCTTTTGCCTTCACAAAAAGAGACTTCAGTAACATGAACTTTATGTTTCTGTAGCAAACATAGTTGGAAATTAACAGAGCTTGATTACACTAAAGCAGCTGATCACTGTTAGATTCTTATGGATTTTACTGCAACCAACAAAAATGGTCAAGAATTGCAATATATTATATGTATATCTATTATACACATATGTATATATACATATATACACATACATATATATACACACATAATTGATATACGTAGATACTATATACACACAATGTTTAAGCAACCCTGTTCAAGAGCCCTGTCCCTGAAGGAGAAGGAATATGGATGGGATTCCTACATAGGGCATTTTAAAATCATAAAAGTTTGTTATTTAATACATTTTTTTTATTTACAATACGGATAATACTTTTTTTTTTTTTTTAATTACAGTGATCTTGTTTCAGAAGTTTATGTATATATGCTGAGGAGAAGAGTGATAAATTATGAAAGACAGTACACTACAAATATTTTGAATTCTGATAATTCTGACATTTGTTCTGAACAACTACTGCAGACTGAACAACTTCACTGGATTTTGCCAGTTTTAGTTGGTGATTTTACAAAATCCATCAACTACTCTTGGCTCATGCTATTATCATTGTTTTCTGACTATAAACTTTACCCAGCCTGAAGTTAGTGGCAAAGAGGCCCAGAGGACATCAGTAGAGTCAGGCAGTGGGTGAAATGTGAAAGGCAGCAGGGGAGAGAAGGCTTATTTAGGTGAAGACAGCACAGGAGAGTGGAGAAGTTTGTTACCTGTGGTGGAAAGAGGTTTGCTTATGTATACTGACAGAAGTTGGCAAATGTGCTCTGCAGGGGACCTGGAATGGCTGCCCTCTATATGTACTGAGAAAACAGCCACTTGCAAAAGCTCTTGGAAAGACCTTATTTTCCTGGAACAGAAATGCAGAGCTGACACAGGAAGTCTGCATTTTGCTCACATATCCACCAACAAAAACAACAGTTTATGTTCAGGTCACCATTGGAAGGTTAGCTATACAACCTTAACACCTGAAGTATTTTGTATGTAAATAAACAGAAATTCAACATATTTCAAAACCCAATTCTGTCTCACAGCTGAATTTTACTCTTTGAGGTGTAGGAGCACGTGTTCATATGCACATAGAATGTCATCTACTGGATGTGTTTATCAGTGGAGCCCTCCATGGTTCAGTTCCTTTTCTCACAACTAACATCTTTTTTTCCACCTCTGTTGACCTAGAGTTCATCAGCAGGTCAGTGCTAAGGAAAAAGGTAACAACCAGTATTGAAAGTGTAACCCTGTCTATTGCTTAGATTCTGGGAACTTTAACCTCCATTTGGAAAGCATGACTAATAAGATGGAACAAATATTCTCCCAAGAGATTTAAGCCATGCACCAACTTCAAAATACTAATGTGCTTGCATGTTTTTCTTTTTCTTTGAAAGCAGGAACTTTCTTTCTTTCTTTTTTTTTTTAAAGACAACTGTATACGTAACATTATTTATCAGTTAACAAAAGGCCTGAGTTGCCAAAATACTGTATGGAATAATATTCTGAATTTTACTTCAATTTAAAGGAACTGCTGAATGTGTTAGGTTGTTTTTCTGAGCGATTACAGTTTCTGAAATAAAATCTTCAAATAAGATTGGAACATCATTCTTGTAGATGACATGTAGGTCACTGAGGATATTAAAATACAGGCAAACAAAAATGGTAGGAGGAAAGAATTACTATCTCCATTTAACAAATATGGAACTGAGCAAGATAAAAAAGCTTTGTTGAAGACCGCCTGATCTTTGAGAATCTGTGAGTCCACGTTCAGCTCTGCTAAAGAAAATAAATACTATTACTCCTCTCTTGCAGAAGCAAAGGGCCAACCTGTTCTCTGCATCACCTAGAGCTCAGCCTTCTTCCCACTGCAGCTGTAATGGTGTATTTCAAATACTGTAGTAATCTACTGCAAAGCTAAATTGCTGCTTTAAAATTCTTTTGAGGCATGCATCTATACATGTGACTGCTTGCTACCAGTACTCTCCAGTACTCAGTTTAGTTCTGTGGGATGAGATTTCTGCACAACTGTAAAAGTCACAAGCCTACAGATTGTTTTTAAAATCTGTGTTTAAAAGAACGCTCTTTGATTCTGTGATTATTGGGAAACAGAAGATATATCTCTTCACAAGCTACAGAAAAACCCAGTATCTTGTCCCAAATTACATTGCAAAACATGTTTTATTTATGCTTGGCAGTGACTAGAATGCTTTAGGGTCCTATAAAAAGGAATGTACCCATGGGACATAGTTCCTGGGGGTCAGCGTAACAATTTGTAGGGAGTACATCTGCGCAGGAATGACTTACATGTAGCATTCCACAGTACAGTGACCGAAGCATATGAAGGGAGATGGCAACAGATGCCTCCAGTCAGTGCAGGTTTTTGTTTTTTTTGTTTTTTGTTTTTTTACCAGAAGTTCATTTACCTTCCATTTTGTAAAGAGGACATCTCTGTTGGCATATAGCTCCTCCTTAACATCATGGCATCATGCCAGTTTTCTCACAAGACATTGCAAGAAATCTTCAGATTTTTCAATAATCAAAATAAAAAAATACAACATAATAACAGTAAAAAAACAACAGGACTTAAATACTGAAATGCATTACTATACCTGACATATTCTAATTGCTTGGTCCAGCACTGTCTTTGTATCAGTTGCATAATCTGGACAAGGCAACATGGCATGACTGAAGTGGGCTTGCAGCAGGAGGTGTGTTTTTGTGTGTGAGCTGTCAAATGAATGAGGATTGACTTCAATTGGAAGATGTTTTGCCAGTTCACTGTTCATTTGGTCTTCATTGTGTCTCACAGGTAGATCTGTGTACTCATCAGCATTCTGAAAAAAAAGTATAAAATACATTTAAGCATTGTAATTAGCTTCAGAATAATTATTTTTCCTTTCTGAGACATGAAAAGTATACGTATTTAATTTACTGTAATTAGATTTAGTTGCTAAAATAGCAGCATTTTAATATTTACGTAGCCTACTTATCAAAATCAGGTGTTTGTGGGGAAACAACAGCTACTGAATTATTCAAAAATATTCACCCAATTAAAGGTTTTAAAAACTTTTCTATATTGATTATTCTGTTAAGAGAATAAGAAAATAAAATAATGAAGTAAATACATTCACTGGATGGATTCAGTATTAGAGATGACCTTCTCCAGATATCCTACCCTAGTTAGGACACAAAAACAGAGTAAAGTTAGCTATAAAGAAGTTGATAACTGACATTTTCATTTTTCACAGTTCCCACTTTTCTTTTTGTAATCAAAACACTGTTGGTTTGAAACAGCTCTGGGTTGTATTTCAAATTGATTTTAAAATGTATTTTCATTACTTTGAGAATCAATTTCTAAGCAGCAGTTGCTTGGTGATCGCAGAAAACAGCAAAATCATTAAGTAGGCGCTGAAAATTATCTTCTGTGCTACCATTCACATCAAAATGTGAGCTAAGAACTTCCTTACTGTTGCAAGAAGGAGCTGCACAACAATTTTTGTGGTCATCACTGGCAGCATTCTTGGGGCAGAGGGGAAAAAGTCTGTCTGTGTAGTCAGAGCAGTAGTTCAGTCTGCTATTGACAGGGAGATCTCTGCAAGTAAGAACCCTCAACAGAAGCATCTTCAGATCTATAATTTGGTCAGCAGAGTCCATGAGTACTATGTACATAGTCCAGAGTACTATGACACAAGTGGCAGCGTTCTCCACAAAATCCTCTTGTATGTATGCATGCATATTCTTGTTTGGAATGAGAATGATCTTTCTAAAATATAAAACTTGCATGTAAAGTAAGACTTTTATAATATGAAGTATTTTTTCCATTTGTAATTTATGTGAATATATTTATTTTATCACAAAATAAAAGCATTTTGGGTAGCTTGAACGGTAATGTCCTCTGAACTGTAGGTTTAGAAAAGAGACCATTAAATTAAATTATTCAAGGTTTTATATTCCTTTTAAGCTACAGATTCAATCTCTAATCAGACTTCCTGAACATCCATTTTAATTAAATATCCGCAAAGGTAACCAATGCAGAATGAAGTAAAGAAAAACTGCCATTTTTCAACACCTAACGGAACTACCTAACTGAACTGCAAAGTA
Source organism: Tragopan temminckii (assembly GCA_028571105.1). Classification (NCBI taxonomy): domain Eukaryota; kingdom Metazoa; phylum Chordata; class Aves; order Galliformes; family Phasianidae; genus Tragopan; species Tragopan temminckii. The sequence continues at coordinate 58,825,522 of JAOWBP010001760.1, read as the reverse complement.
CTGTATCCACTCATTAAAGTCCTAACAGAGGTTTTTTAGAGTCTCTAAAAAAAAATTATATAGCTGCTTTTATATAGTGCCCTCCTCTTCTCTCAAAAAATGGACAGTACATATTTTCTATTTATTTTAACTACACAGTGAAACTATACCTAAACTGATATAAATGTAAAAGGAAAGACAGATTTGAAAAGGAAATCAGAATGTCATTAATTTATCTCGACTGCAGATTAAAAGTGAAGACAGTCTAAAGAGAACTGCTGCTTAATCCTAGATGCCTCTGCTAGATCTCTTGTGAAAACTGTGGTCATTTATTCTCTGAACCTAAGGTCACAATCTTTTTAAGCCCCATAGAATGTTGCATGTTTGCTTCACTCTTTTTATTTAACTTGCTTCTCCTTCAAAGATATTTTAAAGAATATTTACCAAGGAGATTTTTTACTTAGTTTTCCTTTGCAGTTTAAAGTAGCAGAAAGAAAAAGGATCAGCCAAGTCACTCCAGACCAACTGGTGCTCCCAAAAATGCGTTTTCACTAATTCTTCCCCAGCACACATTTTATTTACCTCCAAAACACTCCCCTTATTTTAAACAACTTGCCTACTTAATTTCCTGTTTGTGATCACTGACTGTAAGTAAGTGAGGTTCATTTTCTTATCTGCATCATGTAGGTAATTAAAGGAAATTGAGAATGGGTAGTGAAGCTTTTATACAACTGAGAATGAAGCTGAATGGAGGGCACCGAGGTCAGCAGAGTCCATTATATTTTTATGTGAGAGGCCAGTATTTCTGCCCTGTCCCTGTTTGCTTAGTGTAGGCTGGACAGACTACTAACTGCAAATCTGTTTCTCTGATTTGCCCAGCTGTCCTTGAATAAAGACATCTTCCATTGCAAAATGTTAAATGACAGTGATTGACAACTCTGTGATGAACTCTGCTCGTAACCCCCTGCTACTGTTTTCAGGTTGCACAAGAAAAGACAGAATAAAGAAACATCCTTTGTAATCACCTCAAATGGGACCTGCTGTTCACTCAGTATTTTTTCATTTTAGTTTTCCTTTTCATTACAACTCTCAATCTGTTCGGGAAAGGCTGTAGACTCAACTATTCCACACAATATAGAACATATATGTATTTTAGTACACTGCATCTGAATATTGCTTTTCCACAGATAAGGAAACAGATAAAATCACATTTCAATCATTAATTGTAATTCTGAAGTCAATATTTAATAAAAACTTTACAGTTAAATCACAAAGCACTGCTGTGTATTTTTCACTTTCCCTTTTTCTTATGTTGATGAGGGCTACTGTAGCCCATGTGCTGCAATAATATAGTAATACATTTACAAACATCCTACAGAATTAAACATAACTTGTTGGGGGATACCAAGAGATAACTAGGAATTTTAGCTATGGATTCTGCAATCAAGCACTTGGCAGTTGTGTCACAGCTCTCTCTATCCTATGGGTCTGCGTTGAACTTTCCCAATAATATATTCATTTGGGCAGTAGAGACGGCTGCATCATTTTGAGGGCAACCTACACTTCATCCTCTATGCAATTCTGGGCTATATGAGAAACAGTGTCTTACTTTGCCATTGAGGAATGCCACACACATGCTTTCATAAACTTGACAGGCATATTTTACAAGGCCAAAGGCTATTCTGATAACTGAATACTGCTTCCTGCCTAACATCACCCACAAACTCCATAGAGTCCTATCTGGATCATACAACACTGTGTTCCAAATATGCAGTTTATCATCACTCTTTTTTTTTTTTTTTAAACATTCTAAAAGTAGATAACTCATTTTAAAATACATTTTTTTTTTTTTTTTTTTTGGCTACCGCGTTCAGACATTCAATATTTTCACTCCTTCTTCCCAGAGACCACTTTCAAATTTCTGTACCCCATGTTTGTATGGGCTACTGCCATACCTTAACTTTTTCTGACACCTACTGCCAGCTCTGAATTGCTCAGTGTCTCATCCAGCTGCTTATTAATACAACAAAAAAACTGAAGCAGAATGTGATCCAGATCTCAGTGTACTAATGAGCTACTCAGGGTTGTTTCAATGCCCATTTAATAAAAATGCTTCCCTCTCTCAAATTCAGATCTGCATCTGTGAGTCTGTGTGACCAAATCACACCCTGATCCTTAGAATGTGTGCAAGTACGACTTTGAGGAGTCCTACTGAATGGAAATTCAAATAATCTACTCAACATGGCGAATACTAGGCTTCACAGTGCCCAAAGGTTTAGAAAACATTAGATTTTTCATCTACCTACAACATATATAAGCTTGGCTGAAATTACTGATTTATACTGAAAGCTGAAGTCCAGACTTAGACCACATGTAAACCTTCTGAAATATCTTAACCCTCAAGTAAGTACCTTTTCTCACCTGTCTGTAAGAGAGGATACCTGTTAAGAACAGACAGAAACTGGATCAAGGTGAGTAACTAAAGCAAACTTGGATATTTTACTTTTGTTTCAGTCATGGGAACAGTAAAACGTATAAAGTTAATGAGTTCTAGACTTTAAAGAGCGGTTGATTAATTTGTAACAATGAGGGGTAAAACAAACCAAAAATAGTTTCTCACATTCCAGAGCTGAACCAGAGACGATGCTGCATTGGAAACTACCTTAGAATTGACTAACTGTATGTATGTTCCTTTTCTTTGCATTGACGCAATTCAAACACACCATGTTCTGAACTTTAAAAACCTGTGATGTGTTTTGTTCTCCTTCAAGTTTCTGGTGCAGAGAGAAGAGAAGAAGACAAGGGTAAAGTATTACTAGAAAATACGATAGCAAAATTAATAGCTGCTAAGCTAAAGTGTTCAAAAATCAGTGCCTGCAGTAAACTACTATCAGAAGTAACTACCAGAATGGCAAAAAAAGTGAAAAGATGAGAATGATTTTCAGTTAATATAGCAGATGCATCTTCTTTACCTGAACATTGGTTTAAATTACATAAACCCTTGGAAGTCTGAGTACAGGCTGAAGGTCTGCATAAATCATATATTTGCATGTTGAACAGAAAAAAAAAAAAAAAAAAGAGCTGGAATAAATGTAGAATTTTTTAATAGTTGTTATGCAGTTAACACTAGTTAACACTATAAATATTTTATGTGGTGCATTTTCTATCACAATTTCTCTATCAGAAATTCAAAGGTGGGTCAATACACAATTTTTCAGAGTGAAAAAGACCATATTATGATCCATAAATTATCATATATAGATATAATCTCAACAATATTAATATTAATAATAAATTAAATAATAAGTTTTTGGCTTTTATTCCACTGTTCCATCGTACAAAGTGTTGCAGAGTATCCTAGTGCAGCGCTTTGATGTGCCATCTCCAAGTGCTGCAGCATACAGAAAGGACACCAATCTTTAAAGCAGTCTGTGACAGTCCTCATTTGGGTAATACCTGTGTTTGTATTACTGTAGTAAAGTTACATGGCTGAATTAGAGGAAAAAAAAAGAAAAAAGAACAGCACTGATTTGGTGAATAGCTGGGTAACTAGACAACAGTGTTTCATAACAGATTCATAGATAAGAAAATTGAGGATACCCAGCCTACAGTACTTACAAACATTTGAAATAATGTCAATTAAAATAAATATATATATACAAACACATTCATGAGCTGAAAAAAGTTTCACTTGACTCTGTGTTTACTGTATTATCAAGAAAAAAAAAACCTGCCTGATTGGAATTCCCAAATTAATCTTCCTTTGCTCATTCTCTCCCCAAGACTGTATTGATACCATAGCGACACACACGCACATGTTATTACCAATATATTTATACTATGTTTTATCTTACATTTTCAAGTATGATTTTTATTTACAAGGAAAGATGTTAAATTTGTGCAGATATATTTTAGCGGGCAGCTGATTCTCAGTCAAGCATCAATTTATATTCAGAAAAGAAAAAAATGTGAGAAAATACATTCTTAAAAAAAAAAAAAGAAAGAAAAAAGGAAAAAAAAAAAGCTCAAACTGACCATAGGCTTAAAACTTGTTTTTTGGTCTACTTGAAACTAAATGAGACTGAAAAACAGGCAGAGTGAAGTGCCTGATAGAACTATTACTCTGAAAAGTGTATCTCTGTTAGTGATTCCATTATAAGCTCCCATTTCAAAGAGTTTATTGATAGATCATAAACATATAAGTTCACTTGATGGGACATAATTCAAACTCTAAAGTTTAAAATGTTTTTTGTTTGTTTTGGTTTGTTTTTTGTTTGACTCCTGTGCATAAAAGGTCAAAGACAATATCCCAGTTAAAGACAGTTATAAGCATATATTACTAGTTATAGGTTTTAAGAACAAATGTTAGGCATTTAAGAACAAATGTTATATTCTTATGCAAGATTCATTGATAGGCTGAAAGAAAAAAAGTCCTGCTAGCTTATTGACACTGTTATATTACACGGTGACGTTTGTACTGAAAGGCTTCTTGTAGACAGCAGACACTTGCACAAAATACTCTGAAGACAGACTTTGCAAGAAGTGACGCTAGGTTTCAGGGCAGCTTGGAAGGCAGTGCTAACATACAGAACAAGCTGTAGCAATCCTGAACAGTGGCAAACACGATGCAAAAGAAGAAGAAAAGAAACTGGGAGCAAAGATTGGAGAAAATACATCTGCTGTGTGATAGCGTAACTTGTCACAGAGACAACTTCTAAACATGCTTCTTGCTTTCATTTACCATATACCACCTCTCCACACTACACATCTCTCTGGCAGTGCAATCGAACAGCACCCAACACATCAGAGCCAACCCTGCAGTCCCTTTCCCCTGGGGACTCTCTCAGTCCTTCCCATCAGTGTTGAGGGCTGGCAGGGATGCAGAGCAGAAGGCACAGCTATGCCAGGCCTGCAGGACACACAGTTGTTGGGGTAGCAGCAGCTGGCCCTGACTGCAGAGAAGGGGCTCCTCTTTGGCACCAGGCCTCCCACCAGGGCATGTGCTAACTCTCCTGTTCAATCTGGGTAGCAGGAAAGTGATCTCACCACTTCCCCACCATTTGTTGGCGCACCCTCAACTCTCTACTTTTGGAAAAAAGACAGGAGGAAAACAGACATGCATAGGATGGAGAGCAATATCCAGGGGATAAGGGCTGCTCAGTATTGTTTGAAACAAATACTACACTTTAACTTTTTTACTTACTTCAGTAGTGGTTAAAACATTTTTACAGATAAAAGATGTATATATAAAAAAATTGAAATTATAAGGGCCATCCAATTAACTACGTAGGAGGAAACTATCGAGACATAAATTTGCAGTTGAGCATGAGTAGTTGAAGACAAACTTGTAAAATCTATTGACATGCAATAATGTAAAAAAGCCTATCTAATACAAATTAAAAATAATCAATTACAACTGTGTTTTAGGATTTAAAATGGGCATATTTTAGTGGTGTGATCTACAAACTTAGTTTTTAAGAACATAAGGTTTAAAAGTGCTTACAATTCTTACAAATGTCTCATATATATATAAAAATAATATATGATTGGGTCCTCAGACTTCTCACTTCAAACAGACAAGTGTTTCACATTTTTTGAAATAACTGGATCTGATGAACACCACAAATTTTACAATTACAGACATCATAAAAGGCACAAGCTAAGGCAATGAAACAGTTGAGTAATCACTTAAAAACACCCTGAAGGGTTTAGATTTCACAAGTTCACCTCTTACTTAAAACGTCCAAACTACAAACTACTGATGACATTCCTGATGACCAGAGGTCAGGAGTTGGAAAGACCTTTGCCACTGTGCACAGAGCAATAGGAGGTCAACAATACTAGCTACCAACTGCAAGGAGTGACTGGGCAGATTGGGGAACTTCTAACGTACAAAGTTAAATTACAGACCTCTGCTTCAGCATGGAGTTGCTAAAAGAAAATGCAAAAGTGTCAGCATGTATGAGAGAGAGAATTGTAGGTAACAATAATAATTTGATGTGGGGAAAAAGTTCTTAACACTTCTGTAATAACCAGAAAATCAATTTTTTTTTTTTCTGAAGTTTTCTAAGCATATCAGAGCATTTATGATTCAGTGTACAAGAAGACATGGGAATAGATAATAAAATGAATGCAGGTGGTTTACCAAACGGTAATAATACACAAATAGAACCATTCTGTTTCAGAAACATTTTCTTTTTAAATTGTGTGGTTTACTAAAACATATTAACACAAGGAATGAACTCATGATTTTCAGTAAGCCTTAACTCTAAAAATCCATATTATGTGAAGTTTATGATCACAATCATAATTTAGGGTTACTTCTTGGGCCAACGCTAATTAAAAAAAAAACAACCACATTCTTACAATAACAATCATTATTCCCCCAAATGTGTAGGTACTTTCATAGTATTATGCATGCATCCATTCCTAACAATGGCTTTAGTTCACTCAGATTTCTAAGTCAGTAAGCTTGCAATACTTAACAATTTGAGAAAAAATAAATGCAGAGAAAGAAGAATAAAGGAGGAAAAAAAAAAAAAAGAGGAAACATCTGAAACTGGCATGGCATACACATTATCCACCTAGAATAAGTTACTTTGACCATAGCAAATAAATATAAATTGAATGGTATAAATTCCATTTATAAGGTGAATTACAGTGATGTGAGAGAATTACTACATTTTATCACTGGAAATGGTATATTCGAGATTTTCAGCTCTTCAAGATGCCTGACTTTTCCTATTACTTTTCATGAGAATGCTTTGAACCTGCACATTCTGAATGCATTATAGTCATTTTATTATTTTTATTTTTATATCTAGATGGGACAGTGACCCACAACTTTCTTCCTGTGAAATCCCAAGTTATATTATGGGAAAGATTTAAAAACAACTGGTTTTGTTTGTATTGAAATTTCTGCAGTTATACTCCTTTTCAGTACATGAACTCAGTAATGTGTGAACGCAAAAAAGGGGAAATCCCTGACTACATTCAAAAGAGTAATCATTATGAGAAATCTAGTTCAGTTTCATTTGGACGTCTGTCCACATTTCGAAGCTGAGTTTTGGCTGAATTACCTGGCTTAAATGCTGATTGAGATGATGACAGCAATAAAAAGTCTAATAACAAATCTTGGCATTTAACTCTCCCTGGGAAAATGATCAGTCATTTTTCATCTTTGGCTTTGATCCTCCATTGGGATCTTCCAGTGCAGAGCCCAGACCCAGGGAAGAAGTTAACAGAGCTCTGCATTAAGTTAATGCAACTCCACATCAAGACAGGAATAAGCTTTACTAATTCCTAATGTGAAATGGGGCCCATACACACTGTATATGTTAATGGCAAGTTGTAAAAGCTCTGTGTGTTGAGAACTGGATTTCAGATCTGCTGACCTGCGGCAGCTCCCCTAGTGGGGAGGCCCAAATGCACACTGCTGTATTTTTGTACTGGATTAAATTCCAGAAATAGACTACTATGTGACCAGAGACAAAAGGAAATAAGAAGTTCACAGGCATGAATACCTGTCATCATGTGGTGAAATGACTAGCGGCCTCTGCTCAAGAGAGGCTCAAGCTCAGACTAATAGTAGAACAATATGAGCTGGCAGAGATACACGAGAAACTTGGAAGGTGCCTCCATGCACAGTGTCCTTCCAACAAGCCAATGCTACTGGTTTCACTCTGAGCAGTGAGACTTGTAAATGAAAATAGTTTAATGTAACAGTAAAAAAACCAGAACTGTAACAGCTGATGTGAGTAAATTTTAATAAGGATAGCTGATAAAAAACTGGTATATCTGCACTCATTTCAGTAGAACTATGCAGATTAACATTCTTGAAAATCTGACCTGAAATTTTGAAGAACTTGAGCTACCAGGTAATGCAGAGACAGAATTTGATAATTTTAAGGGTGTGGAAGAAGGACAGTCACTAAGGAAACAACAGCAACGAAGTTCTGAAACCTCATAAACATACAAACAGTCTGCCAGTATTTTAGTATGCTTGATTTGAGGATGTTCTAACCAAAATTTGTCATGAATGACCAGAGTTTGGATAAAGTGAGTGATATACTAAAAATGGCCTTGCACCACATGTGACCTTACCAGAACATTCCTTTACCCAAATGGGATGTACCATACATTACTATGACAGATCTAACCCTTTCTAGATCGCAAGTGATAATTTTCTTAATGAGCTTCACTGCACAAAGATTTGTGAGAACACTGAAGGCACAGCTTACCTACACAGACTTATACTAAACCTGTTCTACCTGTAAATACAGACCTCCAACTGAACCTAGAACTGTATTTACAAATATATATACATATATATATATATATATATATATATGAAAGATAACTGATGATTAAAAGAGTTGCATATCTTTTCCCTCTGGTGTAAAGTTTTGGGAACTTCTTTCTAAAGACAAAGAAAACAGAGATTTTCAGTACCAGATGTCTCAGAAGATCCCATTTGGGTTTGAGCTACTTAAATTTGCAATCATGTATTTATACATCTAACAGAGCTTCTGTTTCCCCTAGAATCTGAAAATTAACTAGCTTTGTAGCATCTTCCTTGATCTGCCACCCGTGCCCTGAGGATTAGAGACTCCACCTGAGCTTGTTTTACAAGCATAACAGAAAAAATTAATCTCTGCTGGCAGTGATCCCACTGGGATACTGATGAATAATGATATCCCTCTCTTGCTGCCCTCTCAGTCCACTAGAAAAGCCACTCTAACCCAGCAACGTGGAAACTGCTGAAACCATTCCAGCTGTGGATTAGCAGGCAGTCAAGCATCCATCTGTTCTGTGTGAAACAAGAGAAAGCAAACACACATTCTTATAGCAGAAGTATTCAAAATTAGCATCTATGACTGCATATAGTAAACATTAAGACAATCATATACGGAGGGGAAAAGCAATCTATTATTTACATCTCACATTGTTTACATTTGCTTGCTCATTGAGCAAATAGCAAAAGTTAGAATTAATCTAATTAACCTAAAGAATGTTGTGCAATCGATGATTTCATACGTTTAAGATAAAATTTCTTAATATTGTATACACCAGTTGTACCTACAAAATATTTTGCAGGTATATATGTATGCACACACCAAAAAATATAACCAAATACAGCATGTACCCTCACCTTGACATGAAAAGGATTGAAGAGACCTGTTGTGAAAGGGATTTTAGCCATTTTATTACTTTTTAAGGTGAGATAGGAATACGTTTGCTTTTTGAAAACTAGTAGTTTGAATAATCTCTGATGGCTTACTAGACTTTTCCGCTGGAAGACAGAAAGGAAAGGGAATAGGAAGCTGGGATGTGGGCAACCCAGGCAAATTGGTGGCGTCTTACTTGACTCTTCTATGGGAAATAGGGCAATACCAGAATTTTTAAATTAAGTTATATTTAAGCATTGTCTCAGGTAAAACTACTTAGAAATGTGCATAATTTCAGTTTTCACAGTTGTTAGGATAATAACAGCACACCAGACTGGGAAGCAGCAATG
>JAOWBP010001760.1:58793803-58806276 GCA_028571105.1 Tragopan temminckii | reverse complement strand
ATGTGCAACAATGGTGCTCCAAGGCTCTTCTGCAAAAGTACTTTTAAAATAACACCACTCCTAGAGTATTCTCTCACGTCAAATTGAAACTGAATGCGTTTGCAAGTTCTTTTTCCCAAAGTCCCTTCTCTTTTCCATTTTTTTTCTTACCTGGGATATTCTGAAACTTATTTTCTGCTATTATTTGGGACAAGAAAGTTTCCTGTAGATATGGGACTCCCCAAACTACTAAGGAGAAAAGCTCAAAAGTGATGGTAGGTTAGTAGGAAATTAGAAATCACGGATCTGCTACAAAGTGAGAATAAGAAAAATCCAGCAATTATCTGATCGCTAAAGCAGACAGAGCAAACATTTTGTCACCCTCATTTAAGCAGAGCCATCCCAAGACAGAAAAAAAGAGCTAGCCAGCAGTTCAAAAAGCAGTCAGAATAGGAGAATGAATGTTGTTATGACAGAAATAAGGGTTAAGTAGAATTTCATAAATTTCTAGATATTCTTAGTAAGTGTTTGAAACTTTTGGATACTTTCTTGGGAGAGAAAAAAAAAGAATTTTTGTTTAATCTCCTAGGATTTAGCTATCTCATTTTTTAATCTTTTTATTTATTGGAAATGTCAAACGTCATGGAACATCTTTAAATCAATTTCACCCATGATTACAGACTGGGATGAGACCAAAGCCATACATGCTCACCTCTTCAATACTGCATACTCATGTCACAAATCAATGTATTACAGCATGAAACCTTGGAATTCTCCCATTCCATCATTCACCTTCCAGATGCCCACTCTGTTTTTTCTTTTAATAGGCATTAGGCCTCTCTCCTGAAAACATAAACTTACCTTCCTTTTCATTAGATTGAGTTGCTATGAAACTCCTCATTATCAGCCAGGATCAAGGTTTTATGCACTTACCAATTGAAAGTATTGACCAGATGTTTGACTTTCAGAAACTTAAACCATCTGTGCAACATCAGTAGTGGAACTACTTCAGTTTTGGCATTTAATTGGGTATTGCTTCAGTATTCCAGTTTATATTTGTGAATACTGTTTGTCAATAAGATAGGCTATTTAAAGGCAAGAAAGAAAGGGTCATGGCTTTGAAGTGGTAAATTATATTTTGTTAGTATTTGATAGAATACCTGTAGGCAGAAAACTTACTGGTAGACATGGAGGAAGCAGCAAGCTAGTATCACCATATTCATTGCTATGTTTTAGTAATGAAAGAATACATTTAACTTTGAATGAAAGTAACGTAGTTAGGTAGCCACAAAAGGACTCTTAAATTTCAGCAGCTCAAGATAACTAGGAATTCTATTCAGCCATCATAGTTTTAAGTGATCAACTGGTATGCTTAACCTTTCTGCTATCCTTTCAAATCTGACATTTTCAAACCGCTTAGTCACAAATATATCTTCATAAATAATAACTAAATTATTGTAAATGTTTTAAGAAAATATATGGACAAAATGAAGTTTACAATTAAAAAAATTAAGAAAATTTTAACTATGCAATTTTTGCTAGGATAGAAACTCACAAAACAAAAAACTGCTTTTGTACCTGTTCTTACTTTTGGTATTATTTATAGGTGGTTTTTTTTCTTTTTTGTTTGTGTCTTTGCTTTTTTAATTGTTTTTTATAAACTAGATTTTTTGTAATTGAAAAAGTTTCAAACAGAAATGTAAGACTATATAAATATAAATCTAAGTATAAAAATGTTGAAAGTTGATATATTTTCTTATTAAAAGCAAAACCAAGACTATGTACTCCTTTCATGAGAAGTACAAGAAAAAATATTTTTCAATAATTTTGAATTTTCATATTTTTTGACAACTTATGATGGTAATAAATGAGTACTAATAGCCAAAGATATTTCAAATTGAAAATTCTGAATTTCATTTGGCTCTGCTGTATATTCTTCTATCAGTTCTCTGCTTTTAAGGATGCAGCAGGGCCCAGCTTGGCTTCTTTTGAGGAGAATCCTCATTTAACTGAAAAAATAATGTTTTTTTTTTCTTTTTAAATCTTGGACCTAACCAGAAAGGATTCAGTTGCACAGACTTTTACAAGAATGGGAAACCATATAAAACAGTCTGTGTTCAGCATGTCAGAAATGCACCATGTAATGTCATATAACCATGTAGACAAGACCAACAATGCTTCATGCATTTTCTTTGTACTTGATGTAAATGATGATTATTTGAGATCTGACCCTTGGCAGCTGCTAGGCCATGCACAGAATTAAAATAACACTGTGAACTGCTTGTGGCCAGTGTTGTCTACTGATGTTTAGTATGACTGCTTATATTCTTAAGGTAGAACAGAAGCAGACGTAGGCCAAAAATATGTCTAATTCCTTTTAAAGTTAATTACATCTCAATTTGGCATCATTAGACTGCCTCTACTGCTGCAGTCCTTAGACTATCTCTTCTGGGAATTTGATGTTGACAGGTGGAGACTCCAAATAAAGGCATGCGTGACAAGTTGATGGGGGGAGAAATGAAAGGATGATCAAAGATACTGCTTTACTGAGATGGCAGTGGAAACACTATCTCTCATGTCAGAATTAGGCTCCCATATGCCAAGTGATGAAAGACCATAGAAAACACAATTAGATTTAATGAAAATTCTGGTCAAATAAAACTAATGAAAACATTTTTTTTCTTAATCCCAGTCCTGCTTCACCAAAAATGTTTTCCTTTCTGCCATTTTTGCCCTTTGTCTTCTCTCAGTAGAATTTATTAGCTTTGTTCTTTGTTGAAGTTTAACCAGCAGACAGAACTTAAACATCATGAAGAACTTCTTCAGACAGGCAACATCTGAAATAACTTCAGATGTTTTCTAAATTGTCTTCTAGCATAAAGAACAAAATAAATAAATCAAATGGTCCTCCAGCTGTTCCAAATACTAGAAATCACAGAATTGTAGAATCCTCAGATTGGAAAAGACCTCCAAGATCATCCAGTCCAGCCTCCAACTACCACCAATATTTCCCCACTAAATCATGTCCCTTAGTACAACATTTAAATATTTCTTGTACACCTCCAAGGATGGTGTTCAACCACCTCTCTGGGCAGCCTGTTCTAGACCCTAACCACTCTTTTGAAGAAATTTTTCTTGACATCCAACCTGAATCTCTCCTAGTGCAGCTTAAGGCCATTCCCTCTAATCCTGTCACTAGTTACGTGGGAGAGGAGGTCATCCTTCACCTCTCCACCACCTCCTTTCAGGTAGTTGTAGAGAACATAAGGTCTCTCCTGAGCCTCCTCTTCTCCAGACTAAACAATCCCAGTTCTCTCAGAAATGGAGATTTGCAACAGTTTTTCTCTCTGGAACTGTCTTCCAGAGTGTTATTTCAGTGTACAAAAGCAGTGAGGGCACACCAACAGGATTAGCACTGACACAGAAAGGAGCTATTGGCCATCACAGATGCTCCTTTTACTTGAAGAAAGACTTCAGAAGAGCTGAAGGGGCAAGGGAACAGGAGAATACCAATTTCATGTCTAAGACAAGGGAACCCATGGAAGTGAATTAGACCAGTAGATCATTTTAATATTTCTTGAGTCATATTCTTTTGCCTGACCTCTCATTCTTACAGGTGTCTGACTGGCTTAAGCACTTATCCTGTCACATGCAGCAACATCAGCCTTCTCCACACACACTGTCAAATGTTCAAACAGTAGATGTTATAGTTATCTAATTTTCTGTCAGCCTGTTCAGATTTTTATTGTTATGAACACGAAATATACAGTGAAACTCTCTCGGAGTTCGTTTTTCCATGAAAAACTTTCACTACATTAGCATTAACAGCTTTCCTCTTGATTTGCGTCTTAACCATGAGAAAAAAACATCACAGATGCAGGCAGCATTGTACTAAGAACATATGCATGCTTTTAAATCACTTTTATCTTACTTTTTACTAATGTAATCCTGAAATGTAAAATATGTTCTTTTTGCATTCACTATTATAGACAGAACAGATGGTGAAAGGCTTAGATTAAAGTAATACAGCATGTCCATTAAAATAACCCCCACTGCTGGTGACTCTTCACCAGATCAGGAGTTATGTTTACTATAAAAAGAGGGCTTTGCTTTTCTTTTGAATATGCTACAAGTTACCACAGCCTTAGGCTACAGAAAGAAATGATAAACGAAAGGCTGACTAGAATTCAATCTGTTTCCGATGTCTCTACCTTGTTCTTTAAAGGAGGAGGGGATATGTCCAGGTAGTGGTGGATTGCTGAATTAATCTAGGTCATTTGTTTAAAGTAGCCATAAAGTTAGCTTACCTCCATTATCAATTGTGGGGTTAAGTTAGCAATAACTAATATACACTACTGGAGAAATCTATTACTTCCAAAAATTTGTGAATGCTGTAACACAGACCAAAGTCCCCATCCAACAGCTAATTGGTACATCCCTATGTGTGCTTTCTCATTACATATACACTAAATATATATATATTTATATGATCTTTATCCAAGAACCAAGATAAGATATGAAGCAATAAAACTTTATCCAGATTGACCATAAAACATTCTCATTAGAGGAAGACAACAGACAATTTTAAATATTTTCTTAAAATAATCATTAATGGGAGACTAAACTCCAAAGTGACTGTTCAGATGATCACAATTAAAATGTTTTTCCATTCTTGTTACTTCTTCCTGTTTACAGAATAAATGAAGTCCAGGGCTAGCTTTTAATAACACAAAATAAATGAGGTCCAGGACTAGATTTTGGAAGTCCCTACCTATTATTATTATTATTATTATGGGCGATGACTGTAGATATCTTTTAACCAACTCACAGTATCCTTTTTCTGCATACCTCTATCAAGCCTTCATCTCTCCAATTTTTCCACCTCCTCTTTCAGCTCCCTTCCACTCTAGTTGGACAGAACTGTAAGAGCACTGTTCATAGTGCTTTGGCAAATCCTTGTGCTGTGCCATGAATTTTGAGTTAATTTCTTCTCTACTCATCCTATCCCTGCCTGGGACAGGTTTCACAGAGTCTGCAAGACCACTAAGTGTGTATCAATCAGTGTTAAATAGATGATGACCAGTGCCTTCAATGTAATGAACTCACTGAAAAACACCATATTGCAATATGCCTGTTTTTGCATTAGGTTTGAGGGGATTAAAAAAACACACATTATCATTTTGTTAGGTGACCAAAACACTCCCTTTTTGCCCTAGAACTGAATATTCAACTGAAACTTATTAACATGGTTTTCTTACAGTTCACATCTCATGTAGCTATCCTAGGGGCACGCAGCTGGCAAGGGAGTGGATTCTTAGTCATCATCACCCAAAAAAGCATGTGATTCCCTTTTCTCATCAAGAGTGAAGTAGCAAACTAAATGCTGTGAAGAAAGGGGAAAAAAAAAAACCCAGCAACTTCGATTTAAAATTTCTTAGATGGTCTTAACATTGAGAGATTACTTTCCTCACTGCTGTTATTTTACTAATAGATTGCTTGCTTCCTTTCTCAAAAAAAAAAAAAAAAAAAAAAAAAAAACCCACAAAAACAGGCTCCTTTGCACAACAAAACCCATGTCCTCACTTTCCAGATGTGGCTTTCAAATCACATTTTAATTCTTCACTACTGACAAATTACGTGGGCTGGAGATGAGGGACACGGACCATACCACCTGCTGTATGTTCTTTGCAACAGCTTTTCTTAATATTTCAACAGTTTATTCAGTGGTTGAGAAGGACAAGAGGGATACAAAGCCAAGCTGCCAGCATTGCTTGTGGTGATGTGCTGTAATGAATGGTATGACCATTTTTCAAGATACTGGCAACTAGCGCTGCTGCTTACTTATGAATGACGAAATCTGTGCCTTTACTACCAGTCAGCTGGTAATAAGGATGCAAAGTGAAACTGAAGACTAAATACCCTCAGCTTTCAAACAGCAATCCCTGATAAACAGTCTCAGCATCGCACTGTTAGTTCTAGAATTATTCTGGAGGCAGAGAGAATGAAGTGGTGCTGGTGAAAGTTATGCTGCAAAAAGCAAACTTTGCTGGGAGGATGATAGGTCTTCAGTTGCAATTGTCCCACTCGTAAAGGAGGACTTCTGAAAGGGCCTTACAAGGTGAATCAAAGGGTAATTTCAATAAATTAAAGATAATCCTCTTTAAAAATATAATTTAGAATTAATTGTAGGTATTTTACTGATTCTTTAAATCATTTTTATTACAATTGTTAGCTGTAGAGCGCTCAAGTGAGAATGCTACTCTTTAATAACTCATAGAAACGTGTGTAAACAAATGTTCGGACAACAGTCAGAAAAATGTCTGGCAAATTTAGATTCTTAAAATTAAGCTTCCAAGTTTCTGTCATTCCTCTAAAGCTCTTACCCTTGGTACTTTTGAGGAGAAAAGGAAAGAAAGCAAGAAAATTATGTAGACACATGGGCTGACACTGTACACTCACAGAAGCAAGTTTAGAACAGAGAAACTACAGTCCTCAGTTTCACTATTGGATAAATATTGACCTGGACATTTTGAAAATATATAGGTACCCAATGTTATATCATGAATGCAAACATTTCTATACATCGTGAAGTGGAATAAGAGCTGAAGTTGTGCAACGTTTTTTAGGAAATGTAATGGTTAGTTCAACAAACCAGATTTATTTGAGATAAATGGCTGGCAATGTAATAGTGCAAATGCAGTGGCACTGTCTGTGGAACAGCCGCATAGATCTGTTAGGCAAGCTGCAGGTCGAAGACTCAGTAGAGTCTGGCCCATTCTATAAACAGGGGCGTGTATCTAAAACATGAAGCATGAAAATGAAGTCCGGGAAATTAACGTCTGATAGTGGCCACCTACCAATTCTTTCTCTCTTCCAAAGCTGTCTTGTTCCAATTCAACTAGCTAGCTTGTTTCTTTCCCTACTCAATACTCAGTCCTTTTGACTAACATTTCAGTGTTAAACTGTTGTCAAACATCTGGCAAGTTTCTAGATATGTTGGAATTATCAAATAGTAAGGTAAAGCAAGTTTCCTCAGACTGCAATACTCCCAGTCCTCTCAAACCAAGTATTTCAAAAGCAACATTTTAACTCACTCTTTCGTTCACTCCTTATTAACTCAGAGCCCTGTGCTCTTATTGTTGTTGGTTATGATTTACTATGCATGCTGAAGCATAACTGCTTCCAGCTTTTTAGAAACATTTTGAAGAAATGTATTCCTGTCTCAACATCTTATAACCTGTTGTCTTTTACTCCCTTTGAGTAATGCGCTCTTTGGCCCATTCTAATTGCGTGGGTTAAAAAAGCAGTCAAAGTCAAGATATTCAAAGATTTAATTTCGTTTTCCAAAGACAACTACCTGTGGGTACGGTGATGTCCTTGATTTTGACTTTGTGCTCGAGAGGCGAGATTTGCTTCCCTTTCTATTATCCGTTATGGTCGGAGTTGAATTTGCGTATGAGAATGCCGGCTTGGTAGCTGTGACCTGATCCAGGGAGAGCTGTAGTCCTTTATATTCAGTATCCCTATGTAAAAGGCAAAAGTGAAAAACAAATTCACTTCATATCTTAATGGGAAACATACCTTCCTTCTTAGCAGGAGTGGAAAAGAAAGATATTTTTAAGGAAAAAAAAATAAAACCATGCAGTTTACCGCCCTTATATATCTATGTAGTATAGCTTACTAAACAATAGCACTATTTTCATACTGAAAATATGATTGCTTTTTGTGTCCAACTATTATCAACCTGATCTACATTTTCAGTAATAAAAAATTGAATGGGATGGAAATTTCAGAGGCTTTTACTACAGTTCTGCATTGGTCACAGAGCTGATGAATAGGACACATTTTCCTATTTACCTATATACACATTTACCACATGTGTATATGTGGACACTAGTGCACATGTAGGGATATCAGTCTTCATATGCAGATGGTTAAATAAATTAACATTTTTTTAAATGGAAAACATTTATAAACTATGTTTATACTTTTTATTATTAATGAATTGATGCAAATTTGTGAATCTTTTTTCTATGCATCCTGTGAGGTTTTATTCCTCTATTTGAAGAGTCTTTTACACTGGAAGTGCTTTCCAGACAGATGAAATAGTTAATTAAATAAAAATCTCGTAATTTAAATGGTATGCCACACACTCACAAAGTACTAGAGATTTTCTATGAGGAGTTAGGTATAATGGCAACTCATTACATTCAGTATTAGTTTCTTCAAATTTTCTAATGAATACATAAAATAAAGGAAAATTGGCAGTATTCATGATGTCTTCCTAACCATAATGAGGGCATATGCTTTAAACTGTACCCCTCTGAAAACATCTGTGCTTCTGCTGGTACCCAGGGGAGTAAGAAATGAGCTCTCCAGCTTTCATGTAGTCATACGGAACCTATTCTGACAGTGATTCATTTAAACAGAGCAGAGAAAGAGCTTCTTCCTCACCTACCTACCTGGAGGAAAAGAGGAAGGATTCATGGTTTTCTCTTCCTTTGTGTTAATCAGCAGAGAAGGAGGAGAGCAAGGAAAGAATAATGCTTCACTTATGCAGTCAAAGAGGCAGCATGTTCATTCAGACATTACCCCATGCTCCGCCTGAACCTAAAGATTCATTCTCATAACAGTAAACTGTTCACGCCGCTTTAACAACAATATTTTGTTCTAGAATCACCTGTATATTGATGTAAGCCATGACAGTTTTTTGGTTTTTTTTTTAGAAAGGAACTTCACCACAATCTGAGCACATCACAGCTTAGTACACTGAAATCCTTTCAGTTAAAAAACAGCTGAAGAAGGATAAACTTGGTAAGTCGCTGAAATAAATGAAATAGGATGAATATTTGGACAGTCAAAGATAAACCTGCAGAATAGATGATTTATCCAACTCAATTCTACGCTAAAATTTTTTTGCAAACCAACTTGGTAGAACAGACTGTTTTTTGACAATGCAGACTATGTGTGTGTCTCCATATATATATACATAACACATAGATACGAATCACTGCCATTAGAACTGTGCTGATTATGCTTTTTCCAGTCCATAATGTGCAGAGATTCACTAAGCATAACTACTGATGTAATGAAAACGTATGTGATCATTGCTTCAAATTTTACCTTTAAAACTCTGCTATATATTGGCTTTTCAAACACTATGCCTGCAGCTATCATTTCTGAGTACAGAGATTCTGTCCAGATATTTTGAAACCTTTAATCTTTTCCATGCTTACCTCCAGAATTTTTATATGGACACTGACTCAACATGCGAATTTTCTGTCTCCATATCAAAAGTCTTATCAAATTACCTTCATATTATACAAAATATCAGAAAAAAAGGATGTCCTTTAATCTTCATATTTAACAACTACAGTAGCATGAGGTATTATCAACTGTCATAAAAACTATCAATCTCATTGTGATATACACATTCTCCCTGTCAATTTGATTATAAGAAATCATGGAGGAAGGGTTCTGTGGTCTCAAAGTCAGATGCAAAATATGTTACATCCACAAATCAGAATGGATCAAAACTGAGATGTTTTGCTTTTTATAACCTACCAAATCTTTTGATTCCCATTCCACTGGAGAAGTCCTGCCATTATATACCCATCTCTGATGCATGCCAATATCTGTTTCCTTCTCCTGTCAGTCTTTAAAAAATTGGAAGAAACACCACCTCAGTATTCAGACTACAGACTATCACTTCAACAGTACCTTCACGCTCTTTAATTCTGTATAAAGGCTGAGCACTGAAATATAAGAGACTATACACTGTATAATGAATGCTTCTAGGCCACAAGAATCTGAAAAACATATATATCGGATCTGTCCAAAAATCTTATGTGCTGTCATATATTACCTTCCTAAATCCTCAGTATTTCCAGGGTGAGGAGTCACTTTCCCAGAACACCACACATTGGAATAAACACCAAAAGCTAGTATTTGCTGCCAATTGCTTAGAACAAGTAGAAAACAATTTGAAATTCGTGTTGCTCAGTGTAAAGTTTCTGGGTAGGAAAAGAACACATCTGTGCTCTCCTTTCAGATGAAACACCTGGAATTTTTTGCATCATCAAGACATGAATCATTGCCATCCCTGTCCTAGCATAGCTACTCTTCAGAAGACCCAAGATAGATACCAGAACACCACTAAAAACAGGTCAAGATAAATACCAAAAGTTTTTTTAAAAAAAAGAAAATATGGAAGATGGGCTCTCAGCGTCAGATGGAGGAGATGTTCCATCAAGAAATGAAAATCTTTGAGTATATCCATATGTACTGTGAAGCAACAGACTAGAGGAACCAGAGCTCCTAGTGGTGTACGAACAACAGATGGAATTTCTGACAACTTCCTGGAGGCATTTATAAAACTTCCGCCAACCACAGTACTGCAGTCTCCAGATTCTTGTTCTCAGACCCCTGTATCTACTATTACACAGTCACATTAATGCAGTAGTCCTGCATCTCATGTACTACAAGTAATTAAAAAAAAAAGTGATGGGTATGAACACCTTCTTCCAAGGTCCTCACCTTCAGGATCTATATAATCTACATCTATCCATATGAGACCACTGAGAGAGAGAGTGATATGGCATGTGTTCAATTGCTAAGAGTATGTTGCTGACAATCTACTATTTATCTCATTTTCTGATGCAACTATCATCACTATAAAACATCAGAATATCTACAGGAAATTAGCTCTTAAATGAAGAACATATGGATCAAACTGAATCCAGACAAGACCAAAGTAATGCTTCTTTGCAAAGAAGCAAAGGAAAGGGGAAACACATTGAAGACCTCCACCTTTTCATGATAGGAAACAGCCATTCCTTCCACAGTTGGATGGAAATTCTAGGTTCTCTTTGACTCCTAACCATATGCTTCCAAAAATGTATCATTTCTTCTCTACCTTGTCCTTTCTCCCCCCCTAAAGAGAACTGGGCTGGTGTGGTCAATGTATCAGGCACCTACAGACTGAATTACCATGCTCCTCTGTAAGTGAAAAGAAATCAAAAGACAAAGCACAGCATCCATTTGATAAAATATGCTGTTTCCCATTATCTGCTTAGTTGTAACTCCCAGAAGCATTTCTACTTTGCCTTGTCGCTTGTTCTTCCAATGCCCATTGTAAATTTTGATCCTAATTGTTGTTGTATTTGAGGTAACAACATGAAAAAATAGGACCAAAGCCTACACCAACTGTACTTCTCTGCATTAAAGTACGTGGATGTTGAGCACAAAGCATTCTTTATTAAATGGATCTAGCTATAGCAAGCTGCATGGGCTGAGAAGGACAAAAGCTGAAGGAGAAATGTGTTTGACGGAAGAAACCAATCTGTCTGCCCATGGCTTCTGTGCCAGCTGGATCTGCAAGACTTGTGTAAAGAGTGCTCACAAATCAGCAACAGAAGATTTTTTCTGCCTACTATCACTGCCAAAGTATACAGCATGAAGCAAGATGAAAAGTCTGGTTAACAACATTTTGAAAAGGAGGTAATGGCTGATTAGCATGTAGACAAAAAGGAGCAGTGAATGAGCATCAGAATAACATAGCTCCTGAATTCCTGGCAAACAAAAGGGGCTTACACAATTGTGGCAACTGGAACTCACCATGAAATTGAAGAAAATGAGAGTTTTCTATATAGCCTTGTTAGAGGGGGAAAAAAAAAGAGAGAGACAGAGAGAAAAGAGTATTGCTAGAAATAGTGCTGGGAAGTCTGGAATTAGTAATGGAGGCCCAAGACAAAACTGTAGAGAAAAACTGAGGTTTTCTATACTTGCATTTCTTCAAGAAATAGGAGGCTCTTTGGGACTACCTTAATAAAAAATCCAAAACAAAAGTGAGAACAGACATTAACATTAGAAAGCTAATAGCATATTAACTTTGAAACTTGAAAATATTGATTCCCTAACTCAAGAGAAATTAAACTCAGAAAAAAATGTTTTCAAATACCAAGAGCAGCTCACCAGAACTTTTCCAGAGGAAAGAACAAAATAACAACACCCATTATTGAAAAATAAATATTCAGACTGAATCAAATGAACTTAAGGAGGAGGACAAACACATTCAAGAATAAAGAAAGATCTAATGTGTGTACTCTCATAAGCAGCATAACCTTCAAAACAAGATGGGAACTTTCAGAACAAGAAGAAAGAATGCTCTGCCCATTGAAAAATCTGCAAAAGCCATAAGGAAGAGTCCCTGTTTACACTATGTCTTAGCAGAGAGAAAGGAAGAATAAGCTACACGTGCGGTAACTGAAAATACATCAATAACCAATGAAGAGACAAATATTTACAATGCACTTTTTTCATTAAAAGATGTTAGATGCTCTAAAGAAAATTTACAGAAATTCAGTTTTCGTATATGAACTTATTGTATTAGAAACATCTTTCAGTTCATACTGTCCAGCAGCAGTCAAAACACCAATATACAACTGGAAACAGATCTTACTCTTATTCTCTCCATTCATTGTCTGAAAACTATG
>JAOWBP010001760.1:58733789-58793703 GCA_028571105.1 Tragopan temminckii | reverse complement strand
CCCTGCTGGCCACCCCTCTTCTGATGGAGCCCAGGATACCATTTGCTTTTCGAGCTGCAAGAGCACACTGCTGGCTCACGTTAAGTTTTTCATCTATCAAGACCCCCAGGTCCTTCTCTGCAGGGCTGCTCTCAAGGACCACTCCCTCCAGTCTGTATGGATGCCTGGGATTCCTCTGGCCCAAGTGCAAAACTCTGCACTTTGCCATATTGAACCTCATCAGGTTTACCTGGGCCCACCTTTCTAGACTGTTGAGGTCCCTCTGAATGCCATCCCTTCCTTCCAAATAACTAAGATAACTAAGAAGTGTGCTAGTAAATTTACTTCAGTTATCTACCTGACACTCACAATGAAATATTTCAGGTAGAGAAAACAAAATACAGCATTCTCAAGGATGACGATAGCCAATTACAACTGCTTGAAATTGCACTACTGCACCTATTGAGATTTGTAGAGCTACAAAAATGTGCAGATAGAATTTCTATGATGAGACTGACAGGGAGAAGGTGAAGAAAATGTAAAGCAAAGGCTTTTGAGCAAAATACTAAGAAGAGTAGAGACACGTTCATTAAGTACGCAGTATCATTTTTTAAGTGAACATTCTCTGATATCTGAAATTAGTAACAACTCGTAGAAACTAGTAAATTGCTTGGTGACCGTGACTCATGAGTTATTTTATTGCTTTTCTTATGCTGGAGACTGACAACCTGAGGTAGCGAAGGAACTGTTGTCAAAGGTTTGCCACAGCCTTCCCCATGTGTTCCCACTGAGAACAGATTTTTTTCCACTCCTGTGAATGTATATTATGTGGAGGTAGAGCTGTACTCTGAAATTTCCTAAATGCATTAATATTATATGGCCAGCAGCAGCTGCTCTGGCTCTAGAGCTTTGGCTTTTTCAGTACTTAGCATATAACATTTAAACTCCTTGGACATAATGAAGATAAGTCCTCCTTTTCTTTTGGCAGAAAGACATACTTACAGAAGTTGGTTAACAGCCAGTTCAAGAGAAATGCTAAATTTGAGAACCACTTTATATACACATTAGCTAGGTAGATAGCTTGAAAGCTCCTTTCCTCACTGTATGATAATAAAGAAACTTGGTAAACCTCCAATTCAAGATATATTTTGGACTTCCTGCAAACAGTAAAAGAATATAAAATACCCCATAGCATTTGGTAATATATAACTAGAACATCCAAGCCTGAAGAAAAAATACACTTGTGAACTGTAACAGTCAGTAGCCATTCATGAATGATGCAGAACCCCAGAATCCTAACAGGCTGAAATGGTTTAATGTGATATTTGTATTAACTTTGTTCTAGATTAGATTTTACATGAAGACATATGCCTAGTTTTAGGTTCACCAGAGTACACTTCATCTCTTTCAGTATCCTAACATTGTCTCAGAGAGTTTATATCTACAGCAGCACAGTGTCCCAGACTTCATACCATGAACTTTTCCTCTTTATGCTGAGATGGAGACCAAGAAACACAGCATTTCCCCCTCTTCCTGCATGCAGATTTCCATTAGAAGAAAACAAGGTAAACTACCAGCTTCTTAGAGCTGAACATCTGAGGAACTGGAAGGACATTTTACACCACTGAAAGCACCTGCTCTACAGTCTAGATGTCCTGTCAGCTTTCTACTAAAATGCCTTTGGCTTAAGCAGCAGCTCTCAGTCTGAGAGACCAAATCAGTCTAAATGTTACTGGACTTGCTCTACATAATGTTTATTTTTGGCTCTTTCCACATTCTGTATAATAACTTTGCATGGTTTCTCAAGTGACATTTTCTGCTCTAAATATCAGCTGAATTACATAGTCCTCAGTTCTGTCACTCAGAATGGTTTGACATGCAGATGAAAAAGAAAGCTAATCACTTTGCTGTAAAGAAGGAAAAGATGTATATTTTCTTGTTCTTAGAGCAGAATAGATACTCTAGGTGGTAAAGGCTTGCAGTTGTAGAGGAGTTGAACCAGGGCTGGTCAGCTTAAATGAATTAAAACCTCTAATTCCTCAGAGGCTACTTGATTTCTGCTCAGGTTTAAACTGTAGTCACAGCCTCCTGTTAACTAATGCACATGCTGTAGATTTTCCATCCTATTCATCACAAATTCCTGCAGTAGTGGGAAAGGGGGAGGGGGAGAGGAAAAGCTTCAACTCAGTTATAAATCATCAAGAAATGACTGACAAATACCAATGCAGACCTTTGCACGGTGAAATGCTGGAGATGGCACATGGCCAGGCAGGCCTCAGATACACATGGTGTTCTCTCAGAGCAATTTTAGAATAAGGGGGAGATTAAAATGAGGTTCTTGCATTTTGGGCAGTAAGATCATGGAAAAACTATTTCAACTGGTTTTCCTGATTTACTTCATACACAAATAAAGAAAGGGGGAAAAAAATTCAATGATACATTGTGAAAAATAGAAAACAATTTATTTCGTTCTAAATGTGCTGAGCATTTAGTGTTCCTTGCTTCTGTCATATTTTTAAAGTTGTGTGCAATGGATTTGAATTCCAGTGTATTTTATACTTCTGAAGCAAGCATTCTAGCTCACTGAAAAAAAAAATATTTCCAAACCACTTATATAATTCACGATATATGTCATATTTATTTAATAAGATCTCTGTAAATTTAGTCATTTATCTGATTCATATTCCTAACTGTCTGATCACAGTTTGGTACTTGCCATGTAGCTATAAGTAAGCAATATGAAACTTAAATTACAATTCTTCAAGTCTGTAATTTTTTCTTGATAGCTAAAAGAGGACAGAATGATTATACTTTAACACAGACACTAATACACACAGTCAGTGCATGTACTTCATGATGATTTACTTAATTGGCCACAGTAATATATAAAATCTGAATACAGAAGGGAAGAATTCAAAAACTCAAGAAATAGAGTGTAGCTATGCACACTGCTCTCAGTGTGATAGTCATATCCTTATGGATGATATCATACTTTCAAGAATACCAAGCATCTTACATGAAAAAAATCAAGCCAATGCTTCTATGAAAATATAGATCTTTGTCCTGTGACTCATTGTTAAATTTATGCTAAATAAATAAATAAGATCCATATTTTTAGAAGACAATTGACTTCCCCCCTTTCTCCCCCAGATCAGTTTTATTTATGCCGATAGAAGAAAAATGAATGAATGAAAAAGAATACAGAACTATTCCCAGGGTTCAATAAAATACAGAAAGGAAGCATTCAAGTCGCAAGCCCTTTCATCTCTTACAGTTTACTGATCACAGACAGAAGGGAAAAACGTGGAACATATTCCAGATTTCCTACTTGCCTGTTGTTTCATCTCCAAAAGGAAAATAAGTAAAATATTATGTAAAATATTAAACATAAGAGAGGGAGGATGGGAAATAGAAAAAAACAGCCAAAAGAAAATGCTTTTCAATACTGTTAATGATATTAATGTCCCTTCCAAAACACTTTGTATTTCATAGTCCAAAAGAGAAAAGAATATTTTAAAACAGACAAAAAAAAATGCATTAAGCATTCTTAAGAAAGGACTATTCAGCACAATCTAGAAAAATAAAGTAAGCCAACTTCATTCAAATTTGCAAAGCTTTAGAAGTTAAGAAAGTGTTAATTAGCAACCAGATTGCTTAATGTTCATGCTCTTCATTCTATAACATTTAAAACCCACAAACGCTGTCCTTGGAGTTGCCAAGGCAGACATTTGTTCTCACTGGAGTTCAGAGAAAGCCAAGTGACCTGGTGACAAATTCATTTATGCCAGTGCCCTCTGACTATTTTTCCTTGTCCTTGCAAACACAGGATGAGTAGAATGAATAACCATTATTAGGGTGAAAACAATTTGAATTTTATCAGTGAGCAAGAAATGAGAACTCAGCAGATCCCAAATTAATAATCACTTTATTTGTAGCATTGGTTGAAAGAAGGTGTCAGGAACACCTACAGGTTCTGAACCAAATTAACTTAGAATTATATAAAAGTACATTGTATGCAGGCACTGGAAGGGAGCTGCAAGTCTCTTCCGTACATAGAGGCCAGACTAGTTCCAGCTGACTCCAATGGCCTCACCACAGGATCACTGGACCCAGAAGCCAAGATGGTGGCATAGCATTTGAGAAAGGGCAAAACGCTGCCCAATAGTGAGGGACAAGGGAAAAAACACAAAATGTGATAAACAACCCTAAAGTCATCAAGGTGAGAAAAGAAGGAAGGGCAAGATGTTCTCCAGGTGCCAGAGCATGTTTCCCTGCAGAGGACTATGCGTTTCCCATAAAGAGGATTATGCCAGGGCAGATGTGCATGGTGCAGCCACTGAGGACCTAACACCCAAGCAGGTGGCTATGTCCTGAAGGAAGAGCAGCGCATGGAGAAGAGCTCATGCTGGAACAGGGGAAAGATATGGAGAGGAATTAGCTGCAGAGTTGCTGTTATGTGAGATATGCAACCCCTCTTCCTCCTGTGCTGTACATTGCAGAGGAGGTAGAGAAGTCAGAAATAACAGAATGAAGTGTAAAAGTGTTTTAGTTTTTATCTTTGTTTCTCACCACCCACCTCTGTTTTAACTGGCAATAATCAAAGAATCACAGACTCATAGAGACTGTAAGGGATCTCTGAACACCACATAGTCCAACTCCCCTACTAATACAAGTAGGTTTCACAGAAAAGTATCCAGGTATCTCTTAAGAAGGAGACTCCACAGCCCCTCTGTGCAGCTTGTTCCTGTGCTCTGTCACCCTTGCAGCAAAGTTCTTCTTCATGTTTCTATGGAACTTCCTGTGCTCCAGTTTGTGCCCACTGCACCTTGTCCTGCCACTGGGCACCACCAAAAGAGCTTGGCCTCATCAACTTGACTCCTACACTCTAGATATTTATCATCATTGATAAGATCCCCTCTTAGTCTTCTCTGGGCTGAACAGTCCCAGGTCTCCCAGCCTTTCCTCGTAATGGAGATGTTCCAGCCCCATAATTGTTTTTATGGCTCTCCACTGGGCTCTCTCTAGAAATACCCTTTCTTTCATGAACTGAGGAACCCAGAACTGAACACAGTACTCCATGTATGGCCTCATCATGGCAAAAAGAGGGAGGATCACCTCCCTTGACCTGATGGGCATGTCATTTTTAGTACACCCCAGGATACTACTGACCTTCTCGGCACACTACTGGCCCATAGTCAACCTGTTGTCCATCAGGTCACCTAGGTCCTTCTCTCCAGAGCTCCTTTCCAGCAGGTCAGTCCCTAATCTGCACTGATGCACGCAGTTATTTCTCTCCAAGTGTATGTCTCCACGCTTGTCCTTGTTGAATCTCAAGGTCTACTCCAACCAACTCTCCAGCCTATCTATACATAAAAACTATTTTCCCAAAGTGAATCTGTTTTGCCCCTGACTCTAATATGTAACTGATCTCCTTTATCTTTATACTGACCCTTGAACTTTTTTGTCTTACTTTATCGTGTTCTTCTGTGTAGGGGAAAAAGTGAGAGAGCAGATAGTGCCTGGCAGCCAGCCAAACTAAGACAAGTGAATACAGAAGTAGTAGGAAAGAAGAGAGAATAGAAAGCAAATATTAGGTGTCCTTCTCCAATGGATGTGGTTTAGTGTGGTAGAAATCAAGTTGTACATAATTAAATTGGCTGCTTATTTGGTCTAATAGAAATAATACAGTTCACAATTTAGCTTTCTAAACACTACAGTCATAGAATGGCCTGGGTTGAAAAGGACCACCATGATCATCTAATTTCAACCCCTATGCTTTGGGCAGGGTCACCAACCACTAGACCAGGCTACCCAGAGCCACATCCAGCCTGGTCTTCAATGTCTCCAGGAATGGGGCATCCACAACCTCTCTGGACAACCTGTTCCAGTGTGTCATCACTCTCCAAGTGAAAAATTTCCTCCTAATATCTAACCTAAATCTCCCCTGTGATAGTTTAAAATCATCCCCCCTTGTCCTACCACTATCAACCCATGTAAACAGTTGTTTCCCCTCCTGTTCATATGCTCCTTTCAAGTACTGGAAGGCCACAGTGAGGTCTCCCCAGAGCCTCAATCATAGAATTTTGGAGACATGTTTCCCTCAAATAAACAGGCAAGAAAAAATACTTCATATACTAAGGTCTACGTGGATTATTTAGATTTTATAGGGAGAGTAGCAGAAGCAAATGCTGACATCAAAGACAGGTCAGAAGACAGCAATATTCAAGGATTTAAATACCAGTCTCCATGGTCTATCAAGATAAATTGACTTTGCCACCTCCTTTAATATGCAGACAGATTCTTTCTTTGTTTATTCCTTGCAGCTGTGAATAAAGATGTACAGATGCCAGACTATTAAGTTGAGATGTGCTTTCGACCATATGTATTGTTCAGCACATATACCACACCTGCTGAAGAGCTAAAGACAACGTGGAAGAAGTAAATAACATAAAAATTAACATAAATCATGCTTAATGGTGACAAGCAAAGTTCACTCTTTCTAAAGATTATATAATTCTTTGGGTATTTTGACTGTATATCCAAAACATCAACTCAGAAAAATGACAGTACTGTAGCCACATCCATTGCATTACAGAGACAGGCATCATGCATGCAGGCAATGCGAGAGCTCCCTGCGTCTCTGCCAATGTCTCTCAGGCTGAGCAGAACAGGCCACGCTGTTCTGTGAAGTAGAAAATTCCTGGCATTGAAAATCAAGTCATTGCATTGTGGCTTGATGATAAACAATGATCCCAAATCTTAAGTCAGGTTTCTTGAAATCAAAAACTACACAACACATGACATATTCATTCACCTAGGCTAACCCAGAAAGCGTAACTTTAAAGATATATTTCATTTTATACTTAATTTCCATTCAGGAAAACACATCAGACAGTTGCTACTTTTCTTAGTGCCAGTAGAAGGATCTAAACCAGCAGAATTTAATTCATAGGTTGCTATTACTTAAGATTGCACAGGAACAGAGAATATATATCTGTAATGCTATAATGCGATGGAAAGCATAGCAATAATAGTGGGGTGGCAAAGTCTCCAGCTGCAGCAAATGAGGACAAGCCCAAATACAGCAGCCATGGCCACAGAAACAAAGGAAGAAAGTTTGCTTACCTTTAGAAGACCTCAGATCTGCCAACCCTTAAGTGAATTCTGGGAAGGGGTGGATCCTGGCTCCATGCAATGCACCTGAGCTCTCCTGGGTTGGCTCTGCTTTCCCAACAGGTGCTCAATCATTGCTTCAAGTCATGACTTACCATTTCTACTACTCTATCAAAAGCAAATGCATACAGCAAATATTTGGACTGATAACTAAGTAATTGTACTTTCTATTTTATTTCTTTTTTTTTCTAAAAAAAAAAAAAAACCTACTGATTTTTAAAGTGGTATTTAAAAAAAAATTCATTCATCAATACAATATTCTTGTACAAGAATATGTCTTATTTAAGGCTTAAATATACTCTAGGTAAGAATCCTTCTCAAAGTTGAATGATTGGTGAGTACAGGTAGGTAGGCAGACAGAGAGACAGTTAGATAATGTGTTGCACTTGTAAGTGACTTAAGCATCTTTTTCCACAGAAACACAGGAAAGTTTTGAGGTGAAGAACACGGTATGTGTTTTAGCAACGGACAGACAATAAGGAAGTACATGAAAACATTATGAACTACTAAAGTGGGATACAGTTGGTCACACTTTCAGAGGGAGTGCCTGCAGCATACATATGTAATCCTAACTTTCATTTTTAGGTTTTGTTAATCTAATCTGTGCTTTTAATTTCAGAAATATTGTTTGCCTGCATCACAGAAGTTCTGTTTATAGAATCATATCATGGAATCATAAAATAATATCATAGAATGGTTTGGATTGGAAGGGACCTTTAAGATCATCTAGTTCCAACATTCCTGTTGTGAGCAAGGACACCCAAAGCCCCATCCAGCCTGGCCTTGAATGCTTCTAGGGAGGGAGTATCTACAACCTCAGTGGGCAACCTGTTCTAGTGTCTCACCACCCTCACAGAAAAGAATTTCTTCCTAATATCTAGTCTACATCTACCCTCTTCTAGTTTATAGCCATTACCTCTCATCTTATGGCTACGTGCCAGTTCATCCTACTTAATGAGATAAGTAGCTTGATGTCATGTATGTGTAGCATGATGCTCCAGAACCCATAAATTTTTGATGGGTTGGGAGGAATTATTTCCTCTCTTTTCTTCCACTTGTTCATTTGTACCATAATTACATTGTTAAAGATGTAAAATACCCCTACAAACACACACAAAAAAAGACATCTAACAGTAATTTTTTTATTTTACAACATAGAACCAAATACAATACAAGAAATGTAGCAGCAAGATCAAACAATGAGACTGGAAAAATACATGGTGAGTAACAAAGAAAATGAGTAAGTAGTGGAAAACAACAAAATTGGTCATTATTATATCTCATCCTATCTGCACTTAAGGAGACCCTTAAAAGGCACCTCGCAACTGTGTGTTTCTTATCATCTCAATCAAGAATTCAGTCTTACTCAGAAAAATGGCTGATAAAGATTCCATAATATGGAAAATATTTTAGTAGTCCAGACTCGGTGATCCAACAAAGCTGACCGTGTCAGTTAATAGCCTCCCAGTGACTTGTGAGTACAGCAATAAGAAGCAGTTAAAGAAGAGCACAATGGAAAAGGGTATTTCCAGACTTTATACGATGATCTATTTACTTATATATATTTATTTTTGCCATCAATAGCAAATGTCCTTCCAAAAGTGCTGACGGCCTCTGGAGCTTTTTACTAATTTTAAAGTAACATAGTAGACTGTTTTTATATGAAATCCTGTTCAGAACCTGGCAATGTAAATGTATTCAAAATCAATACATATTATTTACTTCTCCTTAATGTTACCTTTGTGAAACACGGAATATTCTTCTCTTAGAAAATGTCATAAATATGAAGACAGAAAAAACAAGCAGGTAATTCTACTGACTTAAATATTTTTCTTGCCTCTAAGCTCATGCTTTGAAGGCCAAATATGCAACTAGTGTTTCTGTCTTGTATCTGCACTAAAATTACAACACTGGGACAGTTGCAGCTTGTTTGCTTTTTTCTTCAGCAAATCAAAACCTTTTGTCTTAATCACAAGAAATGGCATTGTGTCACAGCAGGTAATAACTTAACATGAGGGAAAATCAGATATTTAAAAAGATGTGGGCAGCATTAAATATTTGGTCTAAATTAAGAGTGAATTTGGGTTTTTTTGTTGTTTGTTTGTTTTGCTTTGTTTTGTTTTGTTTTATTTTATCCCTGTTTTCCATTAGTTTTGTTCTCATCTTCTGTGGAACTTCTAGTCAAAAAGCCAAAAGAGTCTGACTAACCACAGAAAGGCCAATAGCTCACTTTGACTTCTGCTCCTAGACTTCATGTAGAAATCTGAGAGAACTTTGGAGCCAGCTTTGCTCAGATGACAGAAAGACTGACAGCAGCTCCTTTCCCTTGTAAAAATCCTCAGCCAGCATGAAGCCTACTTAGTACAATAAACAACACAGTATGAACTATTTTTGCAGGTGAGATATCCTGCTGGTGGCCCACCCATAAATCAAGGACACTGGCTAACAGCAAGGGAAACAGCCAGAGCTAAAAGAAGGGGAAATGAAGTGTTGCACATAACCCCCTACAGATTAAAGGTCACAGACCCGTTGAGACTGACAATTTATTATAATTTATTAGTGTTGCATTTCTTTTTTAAACCAGCAGGAGCATCAGAATCTAAGCATATCAACCCTGAAAACCTGAGGATGTTCACTATGAGTATGAAGGAAAGGGAAATAAGGTGAAGGTAGCCAATACAGTCAATTTCCTTTTGACAAAATTTTGAATGATATATATTATAAATAAGGACAATATTTATAAACATCTCAAGAAAGATGTGAAATATGTGAGAAATTATTAATCACATCTTCTTTAATAAGAATGTGCCAATATTTGTCTTTCAGCAATATCTAACGCTTAATATTTAGACTTGAAATAAAAGACATTCTGGAATTATTATTGTTAAGAGTAATTAAATGAACCCAATCTTTTGCTGTTATTATGCAAGTGATTCACTCTAGGTGAAGTCGGTAGCAGTCTATATTTTTAAAAGACTGTTTGGATACAGTTAATCAAGGAAGGACTTGTAGTCCAAAAATGACTGAACTTCTTTGATCACATTTGTAATGTTTTAAGTTGATGCTAGCTTGCTCCATGGAAACTGTTCTTTCAGCACATAAAGAGACAACCCTTGAGCTATAGGACACAAGCACTGTTTCTGTAACAGATGAGGAAGAGAAAAGTGCACTGGCTTTATAATAATAATAATAGCAGCAGTAATAATGATAATAAATAAGTTTCTAACAAAGAAAAAAATTTCCTTATTTTCTTAGATTTTTCCATTGTTTAGATATTATATTTGCCAGTAAGTTCTGGTGCTCTTGAAGTATTTAAAAGTAGGAATTGTGAAATTTCTGACTCAAAATTCATTAATTAGGTGATTTTTGGAGTTGAGCAACATGTAGTCACAAAATCATTCAAAATAAAATAACGAAACTAGCCAAGTGAAACTCACTAGCTTCACATGCCTGGGCTGATAAATCCTAAAGATATCCTGGGAATGAAACATGAATATCAAAGTCATGTGTTGGCGAACATTTTTTTAATCAGTCATACCATTTAAAAACTCCTAAACCAGAACAATACAGTGCCCTTCAGGAAAAGGAATGATCAAAAGAGCAGGCTTCTCTGGCAGATATAAATCACCCCACTTAATGCATTACTGGAGAGTTCTTATATTCAGGTGATGAGGGCAGTTTAAAAATACAGATTGACCATATGGAACAATGTCTCATGATTTGGGTGCTAAGATGCCAGTTTCATTTCTTTAGCTGCAGATCCCAAATTCAGCTTATTCTCACTCCCACTGAAGTTCAACTGACCTCTTGTAAGTTAAATTGCTTTGATAGTGACTTACCGCTTTTTGTCTGTTCTGTCTTGCTGAAATTTAGATCTGTATCGTCTATTTCCCTGCTACATTCTCACTTATCTAGTGCTCTCTTACCCTGCTGTTCTTCCCACTTGAAGTGATCAGTTCTGAACTTGGAAATGCCATTTGTTGCAGTATACCAGTGAAAGCATGCTCCTTTAAGGAGCAAGTACAGATGGCGAGTCCATCAGCTAAATTCAAACCAGAGGTCAAGAGAGGAAAAGGAAATTACCTCTAGTACTCATCTCAGACTCTGCTCTCTTCCACTGTGTTCTCTGGCTACTGGTAAATTTGGCTCATCATTTCCACAACTAGCACCCAGCTTAGTGACAGTGGGAAATCAATATATCCACCACATTTGACCTCGTAACCTTTAAACCAGTATCTTACAAATCACTCAGGATAAACAGTTGTGATCACAGAGTGTAGTAGGAAGGTCAACTAATCTAAAGGTAGAATCAGCAACACTTAAACAATTCCTGACAGATGTTTGTCTTATCTTTTCTTAAAAACTTCCAGCAATTGAGACTTCTTACCTTGCCTCAAAAATCTCTTCCACTGTGTAGTTATTCTTGCTGATAGAAAATCTTTTCTCATGTCTAATCTAAATCTTCTTGGCTGCATTTTACTGTGTTACTCCTTGCCCTAAAGATTAATGGATCAATGCCCTAAATAATGCCTGGAAAACATTTTGGAAGTCTTTGCAGCAGCCTTGTACGTATTTGAAGACTTACATCTACCCCTCAGTTTTCTGTTCCTTGTACACCATCATCCCAATTCTTTCTTTAAAACCACATTTCCTTGGTTTCTGATCAGTGTTTTCACTCTGCTTTGCCCTCCTCTTCTGTTGGTCCACAAATTTCTGGAAATATGTTGCTTCTAATTGAATGCAGTAATGCTCCAGCTGAGGCCTGTATTCAGCAGAGCAGCTGGTTTACATATAATACTCATGTTTATACATCCTGATACAGTGTTTGCTTTTTTAAAAACATTTTGGCAGAAGTTTAACATTGAGAATACATGCTTGGTTTGGGGTCCGTTCTAGTTTCTAGGCACTTTTCTGCAGCACTGCCAGACAGGTGGAGATACTTCTTCATGGAACTTTACAAATCCAGGGAAGCCTTATCTTCTGTGCCAGGGCAGTGATCTGGGGATGCTGGGCTGGTTTAACAATTTACCTAATAGGATATTATCTTCAGGGTGCTCACACTCAATGCTTGTCATTTGTTCCTGTGTTTCTCTGGCAGTTTAGTGATGCCAGCTCTTCAGTAACTCCTTCCTTTAGCAAAAGGAAGGTAAAACAAGCTTCTTGCTAGTTGTAAGGTAGAACTGGAAGAAGAGGCCCAGAAACATTTTATGTGCAAATATCAGTCTGAAGTGGTAGTCCAAAAATTTCTGAGTTTACTTTGAGATGTTCCCAAATAGACACATATCTTGAGGCTGTTTCTAACGAATAAAAAATTTTAAGTTTCAGGCATCCAAAAGAACAGGCTGCCCAGAGAGGTTGTGGATGCCTCGTCCCTAGAGGTGTTCAAGGCCAGATTGGATGGGGCCCTGGGCAGCCTGGTCTAGTATTAAATGTGGAGGTTGGTGGCCCTGCCTGTGGCAGGGGCGTTGGAGATTCATGATCCTTGAAGTCCCTTCCAACCCTGACCATTCTGTGATTCTGTGTGATTCTGTGAAAAGAATGCTATTTGATTGCTTTTGCTGTTATCTTGCAGCAGCAGTCCAAGCATGAGGCATATCAACAAACCCCACACACTGCAGGCGGATCAGAGAAAACAAAGAAAATGGTTTCACCGTGCACCTATATAGATATAAAACACTCTGCCTTCAAAAGCTTTTCTACTTCACGTTCTAGGTGTTTGGATTCACGTTTATCCCGCATAGCTTTTAGTTTTTTAAACTGATTTATTCAAGCCAGGCACTTTCTTCTGGGGTCACTGAAGATAGGGCAAAAGAATTATTCAGTCTCCAAGATATGAATAATGGCATGGAGGCATTATTCTCTATTTATGCATCTCACTTATTAATTAACAGTCTTTGTGCTCAAAATCCCAGTGCTCTGATAAAATTCATTTTAGATAGGTCAGTAAGCACCAAGAAGATGTAATATTTGGAAAAAAAAAAATCTATAAATGAAAAAAACAAAGGACACCGGTTTGATTCCCTCCCTCCTCCCCCAAAAAAGTGACTCTATCAGTTAACTTTCTTTCTACATTTGTTTGTTTCATAGCAGAACAGAAAAGGTTGACAACTAACTCCCTGGTTTGAATTGTCCTTGCATCCCCTATGTGATGCTCAGCTATTAACCTGTGACACTGAGCCATGGCACTACAAGTGATTGCTTAAAGGCCTGGAGCTAGACAGACTTGCAAATTTAAGGAATTCTGTCCCAATTTGTCCCCTGTCCAAATGTTCCTATGCCACTTCGTCAATGGTGTTAGGGCAACGTGACATTTTTGGAAATTAAAAAGCATTAATCAAGCTACTCTGACCAGAGGGATAATTCTTTTCAAACCTGTGTTATAAAGAAAAGAAAAATAAAAAAAGAAAGGGTGGGTAAGGTGCAATTTGTTTTGAAGTTGTCTGAAAGTTTATTCATACAACAGTCATCAAAATTAATGTTTTGCACATGGAAATCATATTGAACTACCAACGTATTCTTAGAGAATTAAAAAGATTATTCTGATTGTATTAGATGTCTCATTTTCTAACCAGTTCACAGAGGTTTTGCAAGTTGATATTTCACCAAGAGAGGAAGATTTCACTGTTCTTACAAGGATTAAAAAAACAGATCTCTAAAGCAGACCTGCTTTTGAGTGCTTCTCATATCTTTATTTCATGTTTTTCTTCTGTATGTGTATTTTTTTCCCCGATATCATCTTATTTTTACAGAACTTGTTTCCATTATTTTAACACATGCATCCATCATTCGAACAGCTATAACAATCCTCACTCTCCATCGCTAATTACTGCTTTGAAGGTATTGCAAAGTCATGTATGTGGTTTATTTTGCACTTGGAAAGGTGGTTCTTAGTGCAGCCTTGACCACTCATCAGTGTTTAATATCTAGCAAGCTGTTAGAAAAAGCTAATTGAATTATTCTGGATTGGTCCTCTTTTTCTGCCACTAATTCAGGGATCACAGAATCACAGAATAGTAGGGGCTGTAAGGGACCTCTGGAAGTCATTGACTCCAGTCTACCCTCTCAAGTGGGTTCCCTACAGTAGGAAAGCGGCCTGGTGGGTCTTGAATGTCTCCAAAGAAGACTCCGCAACTTCTCCTGGCAGTCTGTTCCAGAGCTCTGTCACCTTCTCAACGTAGAGAAGGTTTTCTCGTGTTCAGATGGACCTTCCTATGTTTCAATTTGTGCCCATTGACCCTTGTTCTGCTGCAGGGTGCTGCTGAAAGGAGCCTGACCCCCTCTACTTGACTCCCGCCCACTGGGTATTTATAAGCATTTGAGATAAGAACCCTTCCCAGTACTCTCTTCTCCAGAATGAGCATGATCAGCAGAGTACTGACTGATTTTTAGAATTGCCCTCATCATATTTTTTTTCCAATAAAATATATCATACTCTAAAGTCTTGTACACACAGTGGAAATGGAAATGTTTGTATTTTTCCTGGTCTCTCTTCAGGGAAAGGCAATTATGAGTAAATTACCCATATTCACCAGTGTATTGGAGAGGTTCTAAACTTACAAACCCACGAATATGGGGATATTTCTAAATAAATTCAGCCTTCCTAAAAATGTTGCTACAGAAATTTGAAGAAGCCTTTTTTGACTTAAAGTGTGAAAATCCAACCACCAAACATTCTGCACAGTAAACTTAGTTTTCATTCATACAATAGCAAACAAAGCGTGTATTGTAATGACTTTTGATCCTATAATCCACACCAGAGCTCAGAGGTGAGCTTGCAATTTGCAGAGATTTCTCTCTGAGCCTTGCTGGCACTTTTCTGCAATTTGAGTACACACTGTTCTGGTAGCTGATCCAAATTACAGATACGGTAAAAAGCAAGGGAAACAAAGAGGAACTCTAAAGATTACAAAGCATATGGACTCTGAAAACTTTAGTAACCATCATTTTTCACTGATTTTAACCTCTTACTTTCTCATAAGGAAAATATATTATCTTACTCTTATAATAGTTATGTTATTCAGTGTAGCATAATTCCTACCAACCAAACTGCATAAAAGTTGAGCAGCAAATTAAAAATACCTTCTTTTTACAAACCTTTTTACTAAATTTCATTATAAGTAGTTTCTTTTCTTCTCTGATAATGTCCAGTTTCCAAAATCTCAGCATTTTCATTATAATGTGATAAAACAACCTCTTAAATTATACTAGATTTCAGTTTACAAGCTACTGTGCAAATCAGTTTTCGGATATTTCATTACAATATTCATTAAGAACTTGAGCAATATTTGATTTTCATATTTTCCTGGGACTAAGTTCAGAGAATCATGGAATAATAGAATGGCTTGGGTAGGAAGGGACTTCAAACATTTTGTTCAAATCCCCTGCTGGGAGGGTTGCTATGAGAAAGTATCTCATACAGGAACTTAGATACCAAAGAGGGCATTTTTGTTCTGGTTCACTTCTTTGCTGTACTGTGGAAGAAGTCCCTAAAAAGTGAATTCAGATATGGAACAAGAAGAATGCCCTGTCAAAAATGTGCTAAATACCAAAGGGAAAGCACGATCAGTCAGAGAGGATTAGGAAAACTGCTTACTTGGATTACCCAGCAATACTCAAAATAAAAATAAAAGCCATCTGGGAATAAGGGAGGGTTATAAAAACAACAACAAAAAGTCATGCAGATTAATTAACAGTGGACTGAAGCAGAAGGAGAAAATCCTTCTCCATACGTTTCCTTCCTGTAAGACTATTCTGAATTCAGTTTTTGATACTGGGAAAATGAGATTACAAGTAACACAGAGCAAAGTCTTTCCTATTTACTGAGTTTTGGAGTAAGTTCCTGAAGTATTATGGAAGTTGTATACACACAAAGGTGAAACCGGAGTTACCTGCTGACCAAGCTACACTGCCAGTACAGGGCAGCAGATGAGAATGCAAATCTCTGCTCAGTCACATGGTTCTCACATTAAACAAGTCATTTCTTTTTGTCTCAAGCCCTCATCAGTGGGATGAGTAATGGTATTCCTTGCTTTTCCAATGATATACATAAATCCTATATAGCCTTTCCTTACCAAGGGAAAAATGCACCCCACACCCTTCACACCCTCCCACTGTTGATGGAAACATCAATATGACATTACAGTACTTCTAAAAGAGACAGACAAAGATTTACAAAAGAATTCCAACAGTCCATTCTATATGCCGCTGTGACTTCATATCCATTTCAAAACAGAATCAGGAAGAATATGTGGCATCCAATTTCCTGCAAAAATGACACTTCTGTGAACTGCGCCATTTGTGCCTGTGCATTTTTTCTGTGCTGTCATGTCCTTTACTCCCCATGAGTTAGCCACAAATAAAATATACATGGAGGCTGTCCAGAAAGTATATCAGTTTTATAGTAATCTGTTCACAAACTTCCCCAATGTCTAACTATTCTGTCAATAGCTTTCTTCTTCCAGCTGCAGAATGTCATATATACATATAAAAATATTTGTTATATGTCAGAAATCAGAGAATGGTTTGGGTTGGAAGGGACCTCAAGGATCATGAAGCTGCATGCAGGGCCACTAATCTCCATATCTAATATAAACCAGGCTGCCCAGGGCCCCATCCAAACTGGCCTTGAACACCCCCAGGGATTGGGCATCCACAAACTCTCTGGGCAGCCTGTTCCAGCACCTCACCACTCTCTCTCTAAAGAACTTCCCCTTATATCCAACCTAAATCTTCCCTCCCTCAACTTAAAACCATTTCCCCCTGTCTTGCCGTTATCTACCCTTGTAAAGAGTTGTAAAGAGTCTTCCCTCCTGTTTATAGGCTCCATTTAGGTACTTGAAGACTGCAATGAGGTTCCCCTGCAGCCTTCTCTTCTCCAGGCTGAAGAAGCCCAGCTCCCTCAGCCTGTCTTTGTAGGGCAGGTGCTCCAGCCCTCTGATCATCTTTGTGGCTCTCCTCTGGACCTTCTCCAACATCTCCCTGTCCTTCTTGTACTGGGGCCCCAGACCTGGACACAGTACTCCATAGGGGGCCTCACAAGGGCAGGGTAGAAAGGAACAGTCACCTCCCTCTCCAGCTTATAATAGTTTCTTATCTCCCAAATGGAACACAGGTGAGGACATACTCACAGTTTTTTGCAATATTTTGTTTGCTGTTTTCACTGTAGTAGTTGACTGAGACGAGTGAGACAACGCCAATGCTGCCAAGGTTTACTTTTCCAAATGGCAGCACTGAAGTCAAAATTGGCAGAATTCATTCCTATTGGTCCATCTCAGCATTTAGGAGCAGTTAAACTGGCACTGTGCAATCCTCTTCCCATGCTTATTATGTACAAAAAATATCTAAACTTATTTAGTATAAATACCTCTAGTCTAATCTAATTTTTGATATTTGCAGCTTCTCTATTTGTGCCTTTTTTTCCTAGATCATTAATAAGTGAAAAAACAAGAAAAAAATTTGATAGCTCTAGGAGAAAGCTGATCTAACAGAGAGCTTTGAAAATTAAATAAGAGGTTCATCAGGTATTCACTGGAGCAAGGGCTCCCCCAACAAGCTGTCATAATGACTAACCATGAGACAGAAAGGGCTCTTTTCTCCCAGCACTGAGCAGGAGATGGGGCGTGGTGACACCCTTTAACCTAAATGACTATAAAACTATCATTCTTGTCTTAGATAAAGCACCTTTGTTATCTTTGCCAGGACAGAGGGAAAAAAAAAAAAAAAAAAAAAAAAAAAAAAGCCAGATTCCTGTGATATAGATGTGCTGCTACCCTGCAGAAGCTAAAAAAGGCATTGGAAAAGGACAGTCTCCTAGCCTGAGTGGAAATAGGCACCAAAAGAGCAATCAGCTCCACACTATTAGGACTCAGAGATACAAATAACAGATTGCACTGAGTATCCTGGTTCCCCAGTTAACTATAACCCCTTATTGGCAGTTTTGGCGTGAAACAGCAGTGAATCTCCAAGAAGCACACAACTCTCTTTGTCCTTTCAGCCTGGCTGAAGGAGCCTCTGCTCTGACATGTCAGTACGACACGGAACAACTCACCC
Source organism: Tragopan temminckii (assembly GCA_028571105.1). Lineage (NCBI taxonomy): Eukaryota > Metazoa > Chordata > Aves > Galliformes > Phasianidae > Tragopan > Tragopan temminckii. The sequence goes on along the minus strand of JAOWBP010001760.1, from coordinate 58,775,502 downwards.
TCTAGTGGAAAAACTGTAAAGAAAAAACACGACCATCCATACCTTTTCAGAGACCTTTTTAAGTCCTGATCTTCCACTTTTGCCCACCAATCTTAGCTTGTCTTAGATGAGCCTAAGAGCTAGATTTTAAGTGGTCCTGAGTTGTGTCAGAAAGTCTTTTCAAAGAAACATCTTCATTAGATACAAAAGAGCTACCAGCTAAATTGTTTGTGAGCATTCCAGTTAAAAGGAAAATAAGCCCTTTATCTTTTAAGAATATAGGGACACTTCCCAAACAGAATCACTTCCCATTCTGAGCACAAAGAAAGAATAGCAAGAAACCAGCTTCCTTCCATTACAGCAACCCAGGCAACCTCATGGCAGCCACATTACCCAAGTCTATGGTATCTCAACAAGTATATTTTTAGGGTTAGAAAAAAATAGAAAAGCAATAGAACCTGAGTGCTACCAGGACAGATTTGAGTAGAGCTGACAGTCACTCATTAAGACTTGTCTGTTTCCCTTGGGTCCACCCAATGCATGTCCCCAAAGTATCAATTTTGAGATGCTGCAAGATCCCACATCTTGGTGCAAATGCAAATACATTCATTACTCTTGAGATAACCTACACATGCTCAGTACAAGTTTTTGCTCACAACATTTTTCCCTTCCCATAGCATCAGAGTTTGTTTAGCGTATGAACACTTCACAGATAACACTGCATAGAGACTTCCCACTAGTATTAGGCTGCTGTTCTGCTGTGACTGTCCCAGTAGAGTTAGATGCAACCCTGTATACCTCCCTTCCCATCACTTCCAATTTAACCCGAAAATATCTTCAAGCACCTGTCCAAATCCAAATGATTACACCTGAAACCTGCGTAGCAGGATTCAAATTTGCACCATTGGAGGTACACTTCCAAAGTTCTCAGAGAAGCCCTATTTCCAGTGAGAGCATGCACCCCAGCTACCTCATCTTTCCTCAGCGTTGACCACAGCGTGCTGGGCTGCATGCAAAAGCCACAAGAGGGAAGAGATAACATACACAGGCAGCACATACCTGGGTATGATGGCAAACACCAAAGTAAGTTATAATGGAAGGAAAAAATGATGAGCTGTCTGTGGGATTTCTATCTCTACAAAGCAGCAGTGACTTGCTCAAATAAATTCTGCTGCCTAAAGCTGAATCAAGACGTGTGTTTCCAGACTGAACTACACAGCCTCATATATCTCCAAGCACAGGGTACTTTTCTTCTCTGCCTCGTGCTTGCATTGCAGCTGCAGGATGTGGGATGGGGAAATGGACAAATTGAAATATATTCTTAGCACTAAACATGCTTTTCTTGGGTTTGTTGTTATGTTTTGTTGCTTGGTTTGGGAGGGTTGGGTGTTCTTGTTGTTTTTTGTATGGGGGGGAGGGGAGTTGATATTTATTTGTTTGTTTGTTTCTTTTTTAGTAAATCTTAAACTATTCCTGCTTGCCTGCACTCACTGAAGATGGGAGATTCTGCGGCCTGCTGAAAACAGCTTTGCCAGCTGTGACAGGTGGAGCTAATCAGTGACCAGAACTGCGGACACTAAGTGATTAAAGCATACATTTTTTATTAAGTAGTCTGTGATTAGCTCCTGTCATCCAGATATATGATGTAGTAGGCAGATTTGGGAGATATAAGCCAACTCGTTGGGTAGGGAACTTACTTCAGGAGTAGAAGTTCTCAGGAGACCAGACAGTGGGTGGGTTCTTGTTTGTGCTCAGCCGTGAGCTCAGGTTTCTCATTCCTCAAGTGGAAAGTCTGGGGAAAGCTGTATGCAGGAAGGTGTTGAGCAGCCAGGTCTGAGTTTCCCACCTCTGTGGGGTTGCCAGCGCACACTTGTAAGGCATGTGGGTCAAACCCACAGCAGAAAGCCAGGAACCTGTTCTTGAGGGAGCCATGTGGGGCTTATTAGTAGGACAGTGTAGACGTCATCTAGAAGAATACAGGAAGAGACATCACTGCAATACTTGTGAGCATTGGGGGGGAGCACACAAAACATATTGATCCCTTATGGACGGTTTGGGAACATTTAGCTGACGAAGTCCCTCAGGAATGAACCCTGTGAATAATAGTGGGGTTTGGCTAGAAGTTAGGCTCCAAGCTGCTCAGTGCTATTGAGACTAAGATGCTCCCAGGTCCATGGAGAAAAACAAAAACAAAAACATGAAGGCCTATGAATCTTTGAAAGTATATTCTCCTCTTAATTTTATACTGTCTCCCACATTAGACGGTGTTTGAATAGAACTTTTGCAGCTTTTCACAGTCAAAAGTGACTAAGTTTCATATCCATTTGTAGGATTTCTTAATGGGATTTGGATATTACCGTCTTGTTCTGGTAATTTGTTGGTATATGAAGCGTCTGGAGATTCTTGCATCATGTAATGTTTCAGCCCATGAAAATATCTATCTTCTATTAGTACTAAAAGAGTAATCTTACGTTCTCTACACTCCTACTCTCTAAAAATAAAAGAGAAACTATGAGTGTCCTTTTGGTGATTGTATCTGCTCGTGACTTCAGTGGGAGTGATCAGTAATCAAATGAACCTGTGAGAAAGAAAGAGGCCTTAAAACGCGTTTCTGAACAATGACATAAGAAGCCAGTAAATCTCTGGAGCCAATTTTAATTCTGAGCACTAAACATTTTTTTCATGCTACTCACACATCCTTAAAACTAGAGCAAGCAGTTTGCAGACTACAAGCATACTCCAAGAAGCCAAACTTCACACCTCCAAACTTTATTTGGATTAAATACTGTTCTGCTAGATAGAAGCAGTGATTCTGCTCATCAGACATACTGCTGCTTCATCAAGAATTGCTATATTTATTTTGCCAGAGACTGTATCTTCAGAAAGGTAAATGAAGACTCTTAAAAAACATGTATTTTATCTGAATTACTGGACTTAAATCATTTTCTCTTACTGGTGTATCTTGTATTGCTGGCCCATGCAATTAATTGGATAACTTCATTCCTAATCTAAGTTACTTACTACTAAATTTAAAATATAGTTTTTAACATCTGCATTAAGTTTCAAAGAAACCTTTCTTGATAATTCCGTTATGTTTAGGATTTTGTTGAAATTCCCCTAAAATTTAGTATAGTTTACTACCCTAAATGTTTCTAAACTAAGTCCCACGTTTTTATGCCTTACTGAGAGCTCAAGATAGCTAGTACTTTCAGTTCATAGAGGATTAAAATGTTGTGTACAGACCATGCTTCCTATCTCAAGAACGCCAGATGAAATATTGTAAAACTGATCCTGGTAACTGACATTTTGCTAATCTTCCTGTTTTAAAACACATAGATGAAAATGAAGTAATACTGTACATGCTCCATAATGTATGAATAAATTATAAAAATACGTAACTAATTTTGACTGCCAAATTTGCACTGCTGCAGACAGCAGCAGCATGCTCCAGCAACCCATCTTTCTGATCAGGTCTATTGTAATATAAATTGGTTACTTTTGTATAGTTTTGGATCAATAAAGTGATTAAAATCAGCTGGGTTCGCTTTTAAACTTTTATTCAGCCAGTAACATCTAATCAACAGTGTCATGGCTAACAAAATCACTAAAGCTTTTAATAGAGAGAAGTCCCAACTGTAGCATATTTAGCTCTGAATGCCACAATTGGATTCTACAGATGATTTTTTTCTTCACATCTTGTCACACGTAGTGTTAATTCTCACTGCTGGAGCAGCGTAAATATTTTTGAGCTGGAATGGTAATCAAGTCCTTAGCAATTTCTGTATTTGTTATTTAAAATTACTTGAAATACAAAATCAAGCCTGCAGTTTGAATGTTGTTTTATTTCCATACATGTGCAAGAAGTGCTTATGTGTACGCTGCAAAAATCATTGTCTCAAAGCATTAGTGAAGCTAAAGTTCTATAGATACATTGTAAGGAAATAAATCTTTTTCATATTTTTTCATTAACAAAAGAGAGAACATTTTGTCACCTACTACTGGAATGAGTAATAAATATTTTCATTTACATTAAAACTATCTCTGCTTAAAAAAAAAAAAATAGTCCTTTGTGTAATATCAAGCAAGACTTGAAAAAAAATTGAAAATATTTCCATATTTTCCATGTATTGTCAATCTGTCATTCTCATTGTTTTGTGCAGTACTGCTATAATAGAAAATATTCAAGAAGTATTGCATAGATACACTGGATCCATTTGTTTCAAGTGCACAAGCAAATGCTGGTATTTCTCTCATTTCTTTGCTAAAAGTCACATATCCGTTTACATCAGAGCCAACATTCGCTTAAGATATCAGAAGAGGAAGTGGAAATCCTCTACTGTGAACTAGATCTCTGCTCCAAACATTTAAAATCATAAGCAGTGTCACTCTGAAAGAGTCCTTACTTATAGTTTAGAGCCGAAATTTTTCTGTTTAAACATTTTGCAAACTTTGCAATTTTACTTAAGTGTGCCTATTCATCAAATGGAAATAGGACTTGTGCCTGACCCCCACTAACACACATTAGAAGACTTCTTGACGTGCCAGAACATATGGAGGTCAAACAGTGGCTGCACAGTGCTCAATTTATGGTCTGCTCTTGCATACGTACCCACGTCCTAAAGGAGCTCACGAGTTACAGGATGAGGTGAAATAAGCCTTGCTGCTTGCAGTTCTGCAGTCATTAAATTATTAATGCTTGGGCTGTGGCTCAGAAGGTTCATTTCCACAGTTCATGAGATCGCTGTATGATGAAATTACTCTTTGGTGTGCTACAGTGGCCATAACGGGGTGAAGTTAAAAAGTCATACAAGGCTTCCCCTCGTAAACACTTGTGTGTGGGGATGGGTGTCAGTGTAGGGAAGAGAGGGAGGGAGAGCTGTTCTGTTTCCCCCATACTCACATCTGTCTGCAAGGTGTGTAATTCCTCAGGGCGGAAGACCTGAGCCTGGTAATTGGTAAAAACTAAAGAAGCCACCCTAACAGCAAGGAAAAAAATAGCTAGTAAGAAAACAGATGGCTGTACATGTGGGGCTTCTCCCAGAAGTCCTACTTAAGTCTTCTTTTGTTTTGTTTTCACAGCAAAATGGAAAAATGTGAATGCGTACAGAAAAAGCCACAGATTTATTTTCTGATTTTGGTCACAGTATTCTTATAAAAATGAAAAACTTACAGATCTGGAAACAATCTTACTGTCACATAGCTAATTTCAAAAAAGGAGTATAGACTGTAAAATGAGCATGCAATTTCCCACAAATGCTTCCGTGTGTTCCAATAGTAAGATCTTATGGGAACTCTATTTACATGTGAGAGATTATGTGGTTATCTAGTAGTGCAAATTTGTAGGTGTAAAATAAAAATCACAACTTCTGAACATAGACAGCAGTCACACGGTAATACTCCATGTGGATCGAAGCGTGACATCGAGCTTCTAAATCAGTTCAGGAATAAAAATAATAGTAATAATAATTAAAACTGATTTGCGGAAAATTTGCGGAAAAAAACAGCCCAGTTTTCTTTCATTGGTATGTAACTGTTTGACTTACTAAGCACAAGCTACATGGCATGTATGGATCAGGACAACTACTTAAATAATGTATTAGTCCTATATTGGTTTGTCCATCTCCAGCCCAATATCCTTGCACTGACTGACATACGGCAAACACAGCATGTGACAACTACACTGAGCTGGGGGAAGAGAGCAAGAAGTGAGTGTAAAGCTGACATGATTAATAGAGTTGCCACAATTTGTTTACCAGAATGACTTTGATGAACATGTACTTTTTTCAAGACTGTTAGTTCGCTACCATTTGTCTTTTGATTCGCAGTAAGGGTAAAATCAGGCCATCAAACTGTCTGGAAAAAATCCCGCCTCAGCAAGCTGGCTAAAACAACTGAAGGTATCACAGGAATGTTCACATTCTTAGCGATGACTGCGCAGTGTCTTTGTGTAATCTTTGTATGCATGAATACAGGCTGATGTGGATGATGTGGGATGCCTTTCTCTACCTTCTATGATATTCCCTGTACATTCACAAAGAAGGTTCCTATTTGATAAAAATTACATAGACATAAATCCGTTATTTGAAAAAATAGAAACTGCCATTTTCCAGTCATTAAAAATGTTAACGATCACATAAGTTTGAACCAGAGAAATCAGTCTCAGGAATCCTACATAGAGGCTATACAATTCTAAACTAAGATATATCCACTTATAGCCATACTGTTGCCTTTCTTGAAGTGACTGACTAGTTGAATTCAACTAGTTTACAGCTTTCAGCAGTGGCAGAAAATACTGCTTCTGTAGGGCATTTCTCCTGTTTACTTACAGAGAACACATCAAGTTCCTGAATAATTTAAAAAGGAGATGGTTGATTTCCCACAGAAACAAGCTTCTTTTTCAGGCAAAAATTGACCCAAAAATTACATCTCAGCTTCTCTCAAGATCACGCTATTAGAGAACCTCTGTTCTTTGCTTGTGCATAGCTGTCCTGAATCTACTAACTTCCTGCAGTCCCTGATCCCCTCCCCATTTGTGCACAACCGATCTTACTGGAGATCTTTACATGTAGTTCAGCTTGCAGATGGAACAACACATACTAGATATACAGACAAAACAGCTAGCTCCATAGAGAGATTTATTCTTTCTATCTGAATGAAAAACTATCGTTCCAAGAACACTTCTCCTCATCTTTTTCACTACATTGTACTATATATTATATTATTTTTATTTATTTATTTATTTATTTGAACTCCCATGTAACTATAAAGTTGTATCAGATCCTCAGGTTTACAAAAGGGGGTAGGAGGGATTGTGTTAAGGGCTCTGTAAGCTGAATTTGTATCTGCATCCACTCCCATTTTCTCAACAGTGGCAGATGCTTGGGTTTTTCGGTAAATTTAGTCCGTTTCTCTTGGACTAAGAGAAACGCATCTAAAGGACCAAGGTTTTTCAGTTTTCTCATGTTGGTTTTCCTTCAGTATCTCCCATCAAATCTGTGAAATTCACAGCGATCAAAATGGCTCTTGTGTGGCCCACAGATGTTTATTGTCTCTCAGACTATGAGTTTAAGAGCACAGAATAAAGCATCTCAACTGGGGAAGTTCTGGCTTCTGTTTCTCTTGATAACACAGTTGTGACCATGTTCTCATCACTTGTAAATGTTCAAGTGAAGAAAAAAAATGAAGCAAAAGCCCCTAAACTGTTAAAATAAAAAATAGACAGAAAATCTGAATCAGTTGTGTTAAAGATCAAAGTGATCAGAAAAATTGTTGGAGACTGAAATTCTGTTTACGGCTTCAATCTGAGGTGTTACATGCACCTAGATCAGTGGAGCTGAACCTTTCTGTCCCTGGGCCCTCTCATCCAGGCAAGATATGCATGCAACCAGTTCAATGGGTTGATTCTTCATAAGCAGTGAGAGTGAACCTTCATATTAGCTACTAAAAAATAACTCAGGGAATATTCTTAATTTAACACAGTCATTCAGTTGGATTCCAAATTCACTTTTTTTTTTTTGGAAGATTTTTGATCAACGTGGGGTCCATTTTGAGGAGATGATTCATTCAGAGATGCATATATTTCACTAAAAAATAAATTAAAACTTTTTAAGTAAAAGCAAAAACACAAATCACTGCCTAGATAACAGAAATAGCAATAAATAAGTAAGTAAATAAGCAATGGAACTAGATATGTTCATAACAAATGATTTTAACATATTAAATGAAGAGACAAAAATATAATACAGTGACGGAGATTATAGTAATAACAAGTTGCTCCTCTAATACAGTCTAACTTTACTCCAAGTCAAGACATTGTCTCTCTAGCAGAATTACAGGATTCATTTTCTAATTATTAATTAGAACTAATCAATTTTAATTATTTACTTCTGGTAGCAAATTGGAAATTTGTTCATATATTATAAATGGATAATTATTTGAAGTTTGATTGGGGGAATACATTTGCTTTTCTTCTTCAAAGAAAAGTAATTTTGATGTGATCAACTTACCCTTTTTTTAGTGGAATCATCTTGGAGATCATACTGGAAATACACAAGCAGATTTGTGAATAGAAAAAAGGTATAAGCCTTTTCTCAAACTGTAGTTTAAGAGTGACTGATCATCCTATCAGAGTGATATCTATAGTTAGCTAGCTGGTTTCATTTCACCCGTGCAATGGTACATAAACCATTCTTCTACAGAGTCTTACAAAATGTATATACAGATTTTTTTCCCATCTAGATGCCAAAAAGGCTGCATGTTGCTCATTGAAATGTCACAGCTTAATCTAGTAGGAAATATATGTTCTGTAAGCTGTGAGAAAATATAATCACCACTGCATTTTAAAACCAGTTGTCCACATGTACCAACTATTTCGTCCCAGTTCAAGGTTAACAAACTGAAACTTCAGAGAGCGCTTATATGAAATTTGTTGCTATCTTCCAAATTCAAAGGCAGTGAATATTTGGGATAAAGGAACAATCTGATAGTAATAGAACTATCATGCTACATTGATGCATGCACAAAATATCATCTATAAAAAAAAAACCAAAACATTGAAGGCCTTGGAGAACACTGTACTTTGAGGAATAACTAAACCCTGAAATGAAATAAACTGAACGTTTTCCAGTATGAATTATGAGAGAAAAAATAATGAGTTGCCAGTCTTTATTCATCCAAATCTTCTTGCCTATTTCGTAAAAAATAATCCCTACGAACAACCGGAGTATTTTATATGCACAGAAGCAGTGTGAAAATGCAGCAGAACAATACATGAAATCCAATGAATTTTAAAACAATAAAGCTAAAAAATAAGAAAAGCCATCAAACCATAACTTAAGTAAATATAAACTAAAAAAAATAATCAGGTATGAAGAATTTACAAAATACTGTCTAAAACAAATATATATTAGCAGGGTGTGTTAAGGGAATTAGTTTTATTTTTAAATTTTTTAATTTTTTTTCTCTGCTTTTTAAAGTAAATCATAAATGAGCTCTAAAGATAAGTCAAAAAACCACATGTAATGAGTCTACAGATACACCAGGAGGAAGCCACTTACCAATACATGTGGAATCTCTTCTTCTCAGCACCTGTATGAAATGCAGTACTTTCCATCATTTGAGTGGATAATCACATATTTTCTTGTAATAAATGCTGCATTGATATAATATATATTGTATCATCTTCAGAAGATATAATTCTCATCATTTTGTACTCATATGTTCTAATAACTTTTATTGTGATACCTAGCTTAAGTTCAGATATTTTCTGTCAGAGATGATACAAGTGTTGTCACGAATGTTATGTCATTTGGAACTGCTATACTGAGACTATTCCTGTGTTATTTAGTTGGCAGGATAGGGGTTAAGATGTGCTTTGTGGTACTGGATGTCGATCCTGCCTGGATTAAAGGTCTGTTACTAGAGAGGTATGAATAAATCATTAGGCATTCTATTCAACTTTGCAAAAAACTGTTTCTAGTTTTCAGGAATGGTAAATAACTGGATGATATAAAACTGCAAAACAGAAATCTCCTTGCTGTCGCTAGTGATCTAATTGTTCTAATATTCCATGTCTTTCAAAAACTCTAGTAACCAATGGTAGAGAAGCCCAAATGAAACACATCTGCAGAACAGAGACAGTGTTACCCACATCCTTCTTCTCTATGAAGCAGAACTATAGTAGCTTTATTGCTTACTAAGTCTTCCAGAAACAGTAAGTCTGAATAACTTCTCCATTTTAATTTTTTTTTTTTTTATAGAGCAGAGGGCTGAGGTTCAAATCAGGAACCATTTTCAAGCCATAGTATTTAAAATTGTAGAGGTGGGTGAGAAACAAACAAACAAAAAAAAAGAAGAAAATTTTTGTTCAGATTGATCAATCCAATTTTGTTTTAATTTTCATGTCTCCACTGGCAGATTTCTCAAGAAAAAAAATTTTTTTTTTTTTTGTGAATATAAAAATATTCACCAAAATAGTTTCTGGAAAGGGAAAAAAATTGTTCATTGGTCTTTGAACTGTTTCTGTGACAAAAAGGAATACAGTAATGGTATTATAATAAGAGAACTGAGTGTACAAACCAAGTAGTGTAACTAACAACTCTGTGTATCAAATAATTAAAGTAAAGCTCAGTTTTTACGTAAGTGTTAGAATGAAATGTATGCTAAGAAATTCATATTCCAACAAATTAAGATTAAACTATTTGCATTTTTTTCCAGTATTGGAAAGAACTTCACCTAGAAATAGCCAAAGTTAATCAAGGAAAACTATTCCCATAGAAAAATTAATTGCCTCAGACATATTAACTAGCAAAGAAGTGTCTTTGATGTGACATCCCTACACCTGAAACGAAGCGTTAAGAACAAAGACTTTCTTTCAAAAAGTCTAGTTTAAAAATGTGTAAGAATCAAAACTTAGATTTGTGTTAGAAGATCGTATGCATTTATCTTTGTAAGATCAGTTTTATATATACAACAGTATTGCAGAAATCATTAACATTTTATTCTGAACTTTCCTAAAAAGTAGCTCAGAGCATATGAGATCATCACCACAAGAACATCATTTTTTCCCTTACAGTAATTACTGTATTTGTTATTATGAGTTACTAAAAAAAAAATTTTGTTAAGTATGAATGATTGAATTGACGAAAAGCACAACACTCTTTTCTCAAATCTACCTATAACTCAATTCAGCTAGAGATTCAGTCACTCATGGGAGGACATACTCTGTTTAAAAGAAAAAAAGAAAAATAACACAGGTATGACTGGTGATTAGACTTAAGTAGAACTGCAGCAGATTCCTTGAAACTCTCCTCATCACCAGTTTTTCTCAAACTTATTTTTCTCTCTCTGATCAGCCACCTGAACAGTATATAAATTATTCTCAGAGCTTTCTTCCATCTCTGTGTCCAATTTGAGTTCACTGGTTGGTGGAAGACTCCACTTTTCTTCAGCAGTATTGCAAAAACGAGTTTTTTTAATGTATGCTGTTATTCATCAGGAGATAGGAAAAAATGCTTCTGCAACACCACATCCTAAGAATTGCAGTTCTTGTTTGTTTGTGTCACTGATTTCACAAATTCGCATCCATCCAGTTTTACTCTGAATAAGTCACAAGCCTTTAAAATTCAGAACCAAGGGAAATTTGTGAACCTGTAGGAAATCAAGTAGAAAATGATCTTTCCTTTATTTGTTGACTTTCATATTTGTATACTGCATTTTTTTCAAGTTACAAATATTGTGCAAGATAGGATGTAGATCAGGGTGCCTCAGCTTTTTTCTCATTTATTTTCTATTTCCATTTTTAAAATTTTAACTGTAAATTTCAATACAGCAAAAAGTCTTGTATTCATCTTCACAGTAATGCTGTTGTATCTAAATTGTAAGTCGTGTTAGTTTTAAGAATTCTAGTAGCATGATGCATACTTCATACATTACTTCTATTTTCCTCTTGGCCTTTCCACCTTGTTTATAGTTTTGCATAATTTATAATCTGCCTAGGAGAGTGAGATAATTGCCTGGTTAAAGTGGAGAATATTGAGGCAGGGCTTGAGCCTGAAAATCCTTTCTTGGGTAAGCAGTCCTTACTCAAATAGGTATTAGCTAAAGGATTCAAGAGGAGAGTTTACATAAATGCAGTTTGTATGTGTCTGGTCTGGGAGGATGCAGAATACCATGTTTGCAGTTTGCCAGTAGAAATAGGTATTGGCTATGTTCTCGTTTTCCACTGTTTAAAATAACTGGAAAAGGACTAGCTCATTAGACTATGATGGATTTCTGGCACGTACTTAATTTTTTAAGTTACTACAGATTTTAAGACCAGATAAAACCAGTGCTTCCCCAGAGACTTCAGTAGAATTCTACTGTTATTCATGAACAAACTCCCACTCCCATTTTATTAGAAATCTTATTATAATTTGCAAGTAATATGGTTTCTACAGAAAAGATGGGAACAGAAAGATGCATAACACAGTTTTATAAATTACTGCAAAGACCCGGGAGTTCAAAATGAAAGTATAGATTGATAAACTACAATAATACCTAGTAATTTTGATGTATTACATAAAGTGGGAATATAGAACAGATATTTCTTAAGTTTTCTTAACTCTTACAGGCTTTCATACAATCTTAGAAAAAGACAAGGAAATGTCTAGCAAATTGCAATGTGAATATGCTAAATTAGCTACATGCCACTTTCTTTTTCTTCGAGTCAATGGAAAATGTTTCTGTTTCATTTCCAAAGGGAAAGGATTAAAGAGGCTTTAATTAGTATTCCAGAAACTACTCCAATACTTTCATTAGAGAACAATAAGGAAATGACAAAGAATGTCGATCTTCAGAAGTGACAAAATATTTGGAGAAAATCTGTGGAAGCAGTGGGAACAAAAATAAAAAAGAGCCTAATAGATGAGATATAATCTCTGCAAGAAGGACAAGATGCTCAGAGGATAGGCGAGAGCATAGGTTAGTTGGGGTTGTTGGGACTGACACATCTAATCCAAAAAGTAAACTAACGCAGAACCTTTGTATTTCAAAACCATCTTAGGTATCAGACTTTTGTGTGCCTTCTACCTTTTTAGCTTAGAAAAGAAAGTTAAAAAAACCCACAAACCTTTTCATGGAGAGTAAATGGCATACTTTAGACTCTCACTAAATCACAATTCCTTTGCTGTTCGATTAGGAATGCATTTGAGAGTCTGGACACTTTCTTTCAAACTTGTTTGCTTTTTCCCCCTCCTCTTCCCTTTACTCAACATTGTCTGTCTGTGGTGCCTAGGTTTCAAAACTCTCTTTACCCTTTAAACTGTTGCTGTCAAAGACTACAATAAAAAGGAGAATCGTTAGAAGAGCATTCTGCCAAGATGCTTCCTCAATATATATTGCCATTATGTATCTTGGCAGATCTGTATGATTAATATCATCATTCTAAGCCAATGAAATTGATCCTGTCAGCACCTTTAGAAGAGAAGGCATCCAAAAGAAAAAGTTCATTTCAGGGTCTTACATGGGAGATGAAATAAACTTTCAAATAATCATCATGCAAGCGGCAAATTCTTTTCATGTATATGCTCATCCCAGACTGTTGCCAGCCATATCTTCTACTACAGGACTTTATCCCTATCTGAATCTAGTATCCCTGGTGCACTTTCATTAGCTGCATTCTCCGGCAGCACAGAGTATTTTCACACAACTTCACACAGCCATATGTTGTTAGTCATTTATCATCCTTGACTTAAATTCTTCCGCTTCTATAGACACAGTAAAATTCTCAGGCCAAATAAAAACTGTCAGGGAACAACACAAATCAATCTTAAGAGCAGGTAATGAACTAATTTAATTGATCAAAAAACATTTACAATAAAAGCAATAAAGAAATAAACACTGCAGCTTTATCAAATTCCTTTTTGTTTTCTCTATCTCACTTTTCTTTCCCCTTCTTTCTGCTGACAGTACATAAATGTCCACAGAAACTATATCTTCTTTGGACAAGGGTGATCTTTTTGATAATAACTGGCTGCTTCCTTCCTTTTTCCTTTTTGTTACATGAATGAAAAATTCCTCTGCAAAACTGCATTTTTGACTGAATTGATTGCCTGAACCTTTAATTCTAATGTTTCAATAGATTGGCTCCTGGGGATTATGTATGTGTCTTGTATTTCATAGACTTTTAGTTGTGATAATTTAGGCTTAGATTGCTGATAATGTTAGACCATTAGAGAATATATAGTATGACAGCAGTCATAAAACAGGCATTTGTTACTGCATTGTGTTTTATGTTGGTTAATGTTGTGTCCACAAATGTTTGCAAAACATAAAAGATACCAATATTTTAATGATGCAATAAGACTGAATCAAATAAAATGCCATATCTTTGTGACAAGAAAATTTATTCCAAAACAATGGCACCAGAATTTAAATGAAAAGTTTTATAGAAAAGAGTAGTGTGCTTGTCAGAGTTTTATATACGTGTGTATTTATTGGTGCGCTAAATTGATTATATACAGTAAATGGCATTGCTGCTATCACACCGTGTTCTGATCATTTCCATATGCTCTCAGCTTTTATTTTGACTTGGCAATTATGAATGTATAATCACAGTTATATGAGTAGGTTACGTTCTGATGGAAGAAAAAGTGATTGAGTAACAAAATAATACAGGAACAGAGGAAAGTTTGCCACCATTCTGGTCAGACGGAAAACCAAATTCCTGAATACTTGCAGGCTTGAGAATATTTGCTATTTCTCACACACAAAAAAAGATTCCTGACGTGAATTTTATCAAGAGTCACAGCCAGATATGGAGCCTATGGTAACAAATGTGAAGCTGCTCAGATTTGAAATTAGCACAGTGATATTTTGGCAGTGATGTTTTCTGATTATATCAGCATTTCAAAGATAAAATAAGTGAGACAGGTGAGAGATTAAGCTACTTGTCCAGACCAAAGAATTTCACACTTAAATTCTGTCTGCTACTACTAATGGTCTTTGCAGTGAGTAACACAGCTCTTCTTTTCTAAAATAGATGGATGTAGAAGAATAAACAAAGAACATCTGAGTTGTACCATAGAAGAAGTTGCGAGTCTGTGCTGGATAAAATCATACCCTTCATCTCTTTTTGGCTTTTCCCCTTGTGTGAGCCTTGGGGATGTAGGCCTCCAGCAGGGAGCTCACTTACCTCACCAGGGGTACCCCAGCACAGAGCAGCTCTGAGAGACACTCCAAGCCCCAGCAGGTGCTCTTCCAAACGCAGACGTGGAACAGGAGGCAACAGTACAGAGAGGAGTGCTGGTGAAGAGAAATACATAAAAATTGTTCCCGTTTCACAGAAGTTATCCTTAATATCACTCATCCTACAAAGCCCTTTACTTCCTCTCTTGCAAGAAGAACTGCTGCAATGAAGTTACGTAATTTGAGTCAATGAGGACTCACGTGCAGCGTTCCACAGGGTGAACAGGAGCCTTCTGCAAGCATAGAAGAGGTTTGAGACACAGGTTGTACCAGTGCTGTACCACAGGATCCAAGAAGAAACATTGAGAGAGGTGTGCAGAGTATATCAGTGAGAAAGAGAGCAAAAGATAGAATGAAGTAAGAAATTCTATGATTTGATGATTCTAGGAAGTATGAAATGGAGCTGCTTACTTTCTACCTAATTAAACTTTTCAGATACTTTTTCCTAAGTCTTTTGCCTCTTCAAAATACCAGCATTCACCACTTATGCCAGAACTTTAGCCTGTGGTAAAATTGACTTAGCTATAAAATAAAATATACATATAAAATATATATATAAAATATAAAATAATTGCAAGAGTTTTAGAACAATAACTCCTTCGGTATTTGCCGTATCTATATTGTGAAATCACTGTGTTGTATTATCAGCTACAACTCCTCAGAGTTGTTCTCCAATCTTAATTGGATACAAATAGTTTATTGAGGATTTTGCCTGAGGTGATACACCACCACATTTTGATTTTCACATGAAAGAATGAATAGCATATTAATGTATACTGTTTATAAAGTGGAACTATTTCTGGTGAGCCCTTAAAAAAAAAAAGTTTTATGGACAATGGTCATTTTTTTATATTCAGATTGTTTTAAGTGGCAAAAGTAACTGTGATTTCTTTATTTTGCAACATATTTTTCCCGAAACGTTATTGATTTCTATGCACATTGTATTGTGGTTGTAGAAGGATAGCAAGATCACAAGGAAGAGTTTGCTTGGTGCAATAAGTTTTCAGGCAGCATAGATTGCCTGCAAAGGTGTGAACAAACTCCAGAGATTTTGGTGGCTGGTATTTCCTTAAGTTGAAAGTACATAACTGTGAGAGGGATGTACATGATACATGGAAATCAGATGCTTAAAAGTATTACGAGAATATTATGTCCCATCTGTGGAGGAGTTCAAGGCCAGTTTGAATGGGGCAGCCTGATCTAGCACGTGGCCTGCCCATGTCAAGGGGTTGGAACTGGGTGATCTTTAAGGTCCCTTCCAACCTAAGCCATTCTACGACTTTTTGATTCTATGATTCTATGACATTAAAAACATAAGTAACCAACTTCATACTCAGGTTGCATATGCATAAAGCTGGAAAACAGCACTCTATTTCTAACTAGCATTATCTGAAGAGCAATAGGATTCGGCATAATAAAAAGCAAAATTACCTTAGAAATTCAAATATTAATTATCACAAAAAAATCTGTTTGTAGCAGAACGTGTTGTTAACCCAGTTTAAATAAAGGGAAGTGAAAACAGAAAATTCTCTAAATACAACCAAGATTTTTGTCTGACCTGGGAACGGGAAGGCACATCCTTGGCTCAAGGATTAGTAATAGTAAGTTACTGAAAGAAGAGAGAGAACAAACTCTTAGACTCTATTTTATGCCCCTGTGCCTCATAAGTGATGGAAGTAAGACAAAGCCATGCAAATGATTCAAAGTTCTATTTTGTATTATAAGCCTCATCTTATGATTTCAGAAGAAATGGGAATGTTGATAGAATAGAGCCTTGACAGAAGATTGGTGAGTTCAGCAGTTGGCATGGCTTATATCACATCCTTGAGAAGGATTTTGAGAAGAGAATTCTGCTTTGTCTACTTCAGAGATCCAGAAGTTAACAGAAAATTGCTTTTGCTTTTAATACTACTGTCCATCACAGTATAGCAATGGGTATGGAATAAATAGTTCAAGATGAAAAAGTTGTAGATTAAAAATACTTTAAATAGAGTAGATACCACAAAACTGTACTGCGAACAGAGCAAACCATATCTGACCACAGCCAAATTAAAAAAGAAAATTTCATGTTTTTATTTTTTATCCAAGAGCCTACAGTCTTTATTCACGTAGGTTTGTAACAGCTATTTGCAGCTTGTTTTCCAGTCTGTGGTAGTCTCAAGTGACAAGCTGGTAAACATCTTTTTAAAGCATGTTAAAGGGGGTATATTTTTTCCACTGAACTTGCACTAAATTTAACCTCACGTAGGGAAATTGTGCATTATGTAGTAGGGCCCTCAGGTTCAGTAAAGCAGTTGGGTAACTGTACTAAACCAGCAGCCATCAGGCACCTCCTCCCTTTCTGAGGCAACTACAAGGGTAGTTGGCTGGGCTGTCAGACAGCAACAACCCACAAAGGCACAGATATGGCCCCACAGCTACTTCAAAAAATGTACAGTTTAATTTTAACATCATCCTTTCTTTTCAGCAGCAGTTCTCCTCTTTCCTTGCTTGAAAATGCAGCTGTGGTGTCAACAGGCACATTATGTAAAAATACACCATTTGATAAGTGGATGAAGAGGGACACTCTTTGATCAGCAGAATATATAGACGTTCACTAGTGCAAAGGGGCACTGGAGGAATTCCTAAGAAGTAAGTTCCAGCAAGAGTGAATTTGTTGGAAGTCTAATTGTGTGAGAATCTGCCAGGCAGCTAGAAAGAGCTGTAAGCTCCCAAACCATATGATCCAAACCAAAGGGGAAAAAAAGAAAGAAAGAAAAAAAAAAGACTTGCTTTCAAAAGTATTGCAAAGGCCTAAAAATAGATCATGGGGAGATGAATCAAATAATAATTTATTCAGTAAACTAACTTGCAGACAGAATACACAATCCTTTGATGTTTGAAAAACTATTGAAGAAAGTCAATATATTTCAAAATATTGCTGTTTGAATTTTCTTCCTTCCTTTTCATTTCATTGAAGATTACTGTGTGAGTATACTTTTCTGCTGCTACTATATTTTCAGACATCAATAAAAGCAGAAAAGAAGTCCACAGAGTGTAGATAATAATTTCTGCGTGCTTGAAAAAGTAACAGTAAATCCTACTCCAGCAGAATACACACATGGTTGAACAACAAGGCTTAGGACTCTCCAAGATTATATAATGTTCAATATCTGGGCAACGTTTAGTTCTTTTAAGTCATTATTTTTCCTTTTTTTATTGTGTCTCCAATTAATAAGTTTCTTAGTACAATTCTGGAAAAAAATAGCACACAATATTTTATTCTGTTCATTCTACTTGTGATGAAAAATGAAAACTTTAAAAGGTATTCCTCTGTATAAGCTCCTCCTATTTGTGGAGGCAAACTCTGCTTAGCGGATTTAAATATTATGATCTATATTTTCTATAATAATTTGAAAATAGACCCTTGGACAGACCAGTTGTTCTTACTGACACAAACCTGGTAACAGACAGAATGTTTAAGTCCCATGTTGTTATAATTCCTGATAATTTCCTTTTGCATTTTAGGACTTGAATTGTCAAGTTGATTTAGCCAATCAAGCAGAAAAGCAATTTAGTGAGCTGTTTTCCCCTCTTAAATTTTTGAGTATATTTTCCTTCTGTAATAAGAATACAAACAGTTTACCAGGAGGTAACTTTCTGGGGAAATCTCCAATTGCTGGTTTTGGAGATTACCAACAATTACTGAGGATACCGGAGTTCATGAGATGGCAAATCCAACACCTGCAGAAAGATAACAGAGGAACCCAGCACTGTTTCAGAAACACCAGTGATATCTCAGTCACAGCTAGATAAATATCACATGACAAGAAGCGATAACAAACATACTGCCATAACTGGGAAGATCTCTGTTTACAAAGATTAAGGAGGAAAACACAAGGAAATGCAGTTAAACAAGGAGTCTAAATGATACTTCTACTTTACACAGGTTGTAGAAAAATCAATAGAAAAGTACAAAGAATGAACTCAGTGTGTTGGGATCCTTACAAAGATAACTCAGAACAAATGCAAGCAAGCTGTTAAATCAGAGCTATGCTGGTGGTTGCTGAAGTGCTATCAGGAGGATTTAAGCTATGCTCTGAGTTGGCTTTCAAATGCATGCAGTTTAGTTTACAGAAATCGTGTGTGTTGCAGTGGAACATATCAGCTTCTATTAGCTGGTGATAAAATGCAAGGCACACATGGAGCTGTTCAGGTAGAACTGGTGGATTCATACAACTGAAAATGGCATCACACCCTGCCCCTAATTTCATAACCAAATACTGAAATAAAGGATGCTTCCATTGCTGAACTGAGCTGCCTTAGCTCTTCATAAACCAGTCTCTACATTAATTTTAACACAATCACTTCTTTTTCATTGATTTGTCCCACATTTTTTGTTATTGACGTATTAAATTCAAATTATTCTTCTGGTGCCTATTTGAAAACAATATGAAACAAAAATATTTTTCTTAATTTGTTGGGTTACATGACTAGAAAAATTAATGACTGCCAAAATTTTCAAGTTTTAAATTCTTTAAATTCTTAAAGTTTTAAAATTCTTTAAATTTTAAAGAATAACTTCATGGACTTCATGAGTATAACTTCATTTTTTTACCGAGTTCTTCTTGTCTGAGTTTGGCTTTTACATTATTTTAAGGCTTTATTACATGTCTTACCCAGAAATAGTTCCAGCTTAGAGGTCATAGTTCTTTCTACCATTGATGAAAATGTTATGATTCGTTCGTTACAGATAATGAAAATATCTAGGGATGGGACATCCTTCTTAAAATAATGGAATTTTATTTTAGACTGTATACAACAAAAATGGGAAAAAAATAGCAACAGCTGCTGTTTTATTTTGTTTAACAAATATAAACCTGTAAATCTATTGACCGTATAAACCTACATTCATTTCTTTGAGACAACACGATGCTTTATGAATTATTATGCTTGTGAACACATGAGAAACCTGGAAGGTCTTTGAGAAATTTCCTGGTTTCTTCCCAAAAAACATCAGGTTTTTGAATGAAGACTCTACCACAGCTACAGTCTCTGGCATATCATACAGTAGACTGACAGGAGTATACTTCCTTCTCACCTATGTTCAACTGAACAAGCATGGGATTTTCTACCTGTCTCTAATTTGAAGAAAGTGTTCTTTCCTCATAGTGCTACTGCCTGCCTGGGCTTCATCCTTTGCATAAAACTGAATAAGTGTCTTCAGTATTTCCTGTTGTCCCTCTTCAGACCCAGGATGCCCAATATAGGCCAAGTAAAGACTGCTGTGTACCTGTTCTAGCAGATGAGACTTCAGGAAGTTTTGTTTTTTGTTTTTTGGTGGTTTTTTTTTTTTTAAGTGTTTTATTAACACTTTTCAAACTACTTAGAGCTACTTGATATCAATCATAACACTTGGGACTGTTTACTGACAGAGAGGATTCATTAAAGAGCTTTAGATCACAGAATCACCAGGGTTGGAAGGGACCCCAAGGATCATGAATCTCCAAACCTGCTGCTACAGGCAGGGCTACCAACCTCCACATTTAGTACTAGACCAGGCTGCCCAGGGCCTCATTCAATCTGAACTTGAACACCTCTAGGGACAGGGCATCCACAACCTCTCTGGGCAGGTTGTTTTCTTACAAAAGTTTTCAGTTGTGTGAATTAACTAAGTACTAAATGCCTACTAACTACTCTGGTCAAGGCAGGGAAAACACTGTGTACTGTTGTACTGTTCTACTAGCCTGATGTTTGCTTTATAAACTTTCTGAAGCTTATCATTAAAAAAGGCTTCGGTGTCACTGAGATGGTAACAGTTAACAGTGCCAAGAGCTGATGGGATAAACAACATGTTGAAGTATTTTTATTGTCTTACTGATGAAGCTGTTTTGTGCTATTTTCTTATGTGTTCACACAGACTGTATGTCCTAATCCTCAGTGGCCCATTGCCCCCTAAGTTGCTGAAGTACTCAGAAATTTTATGACCAGTCTTCCGGCAGGAAGCTATACACAAACTGAACTTCAGGCATGTGAACCATCCCATTGAAGTTTCCCATTTCAAGTTCATACCCATGTGTCTGTAGGATGATAGTATCTCAGCATCTTCATGCTTCAGGATTAAAGGCTAATAATTGGAGCCAGCTTCCAGTAGTATGGGCAACATTTCCTTCTGCAGCACTGAGGTCTCAGGATAGGAGCTCCTGTAATAAAAAGAGATAAAAAGGATAGCCCAGGGGAAGTCAGATTTACTGTTTCTGGATGGGCCTATCTCATGTAGTTCAAATCCCAGTGGCCTTCCCAGGACTATAGTTTGTGAAAGTGATGGCTGTGGGCTCTTGTCCTCAGCTTATCTTGCTGCACCAGTAACTACTAATTTTTCCTGTACCTGGAGCTGGCTACAGTCACCATCATTCTTGGCATTGCCATAGTCCAGAGACATAAGTAAGGAGACCAGAGATAAAGTGACACCAATGCACAATAAAAGGATCCCAGGTGTACCAAGCCTCTCACTGAAGAAACTCATTTCTCGCTTTTGTTCTGGAGCCAAAGAGTACTTGACATCTTTGAGGTCTTTTGAGAGTCTACTCTTCATGGCCTTTTCCACATACCTGAAGTATAACCTCTGACTTATTTTCATCTCAAAGCAAAACTGAAAATCTATCAGAAGAGAACACCAGTGAAGAAAAAGTTGATGAAAACTCCTGACTACTTGGAAGACAAAATCAGAAATGTTCCAGGTAATTATCACAAATGAGCTGTTCGGACTATAAGCTATCTCTATGAAGAGAAATGTCTTTGCTCCATTCTCTCTAGTGAGGACATTTGGACTGCATTAAACCACAGAGTGGGAGGGGATTTCAGAAAATTTTCCCTGCCAAAATTGCATGTAAGGCTGCTTAAAAAAAAATAAGAGTCTGATTGTTATAAAGCTTAATGTTATGATGTTTTCAATTAGTTTAAAAGCTTTTTTTATTGATCATTTTTATTATGGTTGTTCAGTTATTTTGTAACTCTTATTTGGAATAAGTCACAGTTTATTTAAAGCATCTTGAACTACATTGCTTTTTCAAGTGTTATCAAGCACAAGTACTGTGCTGGGTCAGTCTATACACTTTTAAGTTTTAACATTTTTAATTTAATGTTTCAGTGTTCATTTTATGTTTGTTTTTTCATCCGTTGGCCTTATTTTGTGAGATTTTGTGTAAGGCTTAGCTTCAGTTTATTTGAGGGTACTAGACACCTTGTAGAATTTTTGCTGTTGTTTTCTAACTGAGATTTAAAATAGTCTAATACATTTGTCTGCAAGTCAGATATGATATGGAGACTTTTGTTTATGTTACTTTCCTATCTTTCTTTATCTTACTTTCCTAACTTATGCAATGCATCCTTATTCATTTGCATTTAAATATTTCATTTCTGGTTAAACATTTTTTGCTCTGCCTCGAGCCTAGTTTCTGCATGTTTTCTTTATTTTCCTTTTAATGATTTTAAAATTCTGAAAACCAGCTGGTATGCCAAGAAGTTCAGTGCTGTTTGGATGATATCCATGCCACATAAACTTCTAATACACAAGCACAACAGATGAGTTGCAATGCAATACCTATGCTGAAGATTAGCCACAGCTGAAGATTTAGTATTAATTGAATATAAAATGCTATAACATAATTATCCTAAGTACTTTAAGCTATTAAATATAAGTAACTTGATCTATTTCTAAACCAATTATAAGCTGCAGGGAATATGAGGGAGAGGGAGGAGGCTGTGAAGGAAAACTGGAGAAAGAGAAAGGAAATGGAGAAACGAATAAATTAAAGAAGATCAAGTGATTTGTATGAAGGGAAACACAGCTATAAAATTACCTGTGAGAACACATGAAAGATTGTCTGCTAATTTTTGGATAATTTATGGATGTAAATATAATTGTAAATTTTTCCATATGATACACTTAAGAAAAGTGAAAGAAACACATAAGGAATTACTGTAGTGATTAGAGATATCTGTGCTTCACAAAGAAATGGGAAGAGGTAATAAGTAGAAGAATGGAATATTTCATTCCTAAAGCTGACGCCATATTCTTTTTTCCCTTCTGTCACAAAAAATCCTTTCTCTGCTTAACCAACCCCGAACGCTGACTGACATGTCCCACAGCTATAAAAAAGGACCACACTGTAAGAGAACTGCATCACTGAACAACCTCAGCATGCATCTGATGTTGTTACGTTGTCCTTAATCAATCCAGAAGAGAGACAACACCAGGAGCCTGAGATCAGTTTATGCTGGTGTCCAATAATTTAGCAGTTATTCAGGTGCATGTCTTTTCCTCTTTTTTTTTCCTTTCTCTTTCATTTTATTTTATTTTATTTTATTTTCCTTTTCCATAAGCCTATCTGATGTTGGCTTCTTGATGCTATTCGTGTTTACAATGTTTTGACAGATGGTAGGCTCAGGGCATATTGCCCTTTCCACACAGAATTCAGGGGGGAAAAAAAAGAAAAAAGGAAAAAAGCTTTGGATAGCCTTTCTGAACAAACAGGCTTAGCTCAAGTCACTAGAAGTGTAAAAAAAAGAGGAGAAATAGGACTGTGACCAGAAATGAGGGCCAACCATATAAGTTTATTTTAAACTTTAAAAGTGGCAGTTCTACTATGAATCAGGTTCTAAAATTCAGCATAGGAGCGGAAGGGAGACAAAACTGAAATGAGAATGGATGAACTGCTTAGTGCACATTATCTGGCACCGTTCTAATAATGTGGAAAATTTGTAATAAAACAAAATGTTTGATAATCTATAAACTCAAATAAGGGACTTATTTAAAACATTTGTACAGTCCTTGCCACAACTCAGTGATTCTTTGTGTGTAGGATAAATAAAATAATAATAACAATAATTTTAAAAAGTGGAGGTGTAATTCCACAAGAATTGGCTTGAAAATACAAGTTTGCCAAAATTGAAAGAAAAAGGTTTAAGCAGCACTCAGTTTGGAGAAAGAAAGCTAAGCTTTTAAATTCAGACACTCCTCATTTCTGATTAAATTCTTTAGCACTCTGATTTCCTTTCCCAGAATATGAAATCAGATCACAGAAAGGGGAAAAAAAAAAAAAAAGAAAAAAAAAAAGATCCCAGAGAGGAGACCATTACTGACGGAAGCCATGTGTCATTAATTCAGTTATAAATTATTAGCTGAAAGCAGCCTCTCAGCATTTGTATTTGATGAACAAAAATTGATTGCTTCAAGGGCATTTCAATCCTTTTGATGTTACCATCTTTTAGTCCACCACAAATCTGAATCCTTAACAGAATGATTATAGCATTATAGTAATCCTAAGAGCCAATACTAAAGGATTTGGAAGAGCAACTGAGATCAATAGTTTGAAAAAAGCATGTCTTTTTGAGTTGACAGAGCTGTCTAGCCTGATAGTGAACCTGAAAAAAATAAGCGGGAACTAAGTACACAAGCAATCTGCAGACTGAGCTAAACTGTGATGATGAGCCATTTTTCTGAACTGCTGTATACACCAAGAAGCTCCAAATATTTCCACAGGATTTAAGCAAAACTAATGGCAACCAAAAGATATTTTACGAACAATAAAAAAAGAAGTTTCTGAAATAAGTTTGTGAGTGTTTTCAGAGCTTTGTGAACTATTCTGGAGGTTGGAAAGTTCTGTGAGGTCAACATTTGTGTTTTGCATAGACTTTGAGATT
Organism: Tragopan temminckii; assembly: GCA_028571105.1. Taxonomy (NCBI): domain Eukaryota; kingdom Metazoa; phylum Chordata; class Aves; order Galliformes; family Phasianidae; genus Tragopan; species Tragopan temminckii. The sequence continues at coordinate 58,751,115 of JAOWBP010001760.1, read as the reverse complement.
ATTTGAACTGGGATTTGAGGCAACATTGTCTTAATGATTGTCTTCCTTTTAGTTGCTTTGAAATCTAGAATTCGGGCCATATTCCAACATAGAGATGAAAGTTCAGTCCTCTCAGCAATTGAATTGTGAGATATAGAGTAGATAGAAAGACGATGCTTTCTTACTGTATAATCTCCACCAAATTTTAAAACTGCTTTAAGTATGGAAGGAAGAGGCAATATTTGTGCAAAGTTCAGGTTGTGCCAGGTTGTAAGTAAAGTTTCCCTATAACAACAAGTGAGATAAATTAGCTGAAAGCTAATGCCCTCTTCAACAGCTCAAGGATTAGCATAAAATTATAGTTTGAAGGAAGAAAAAGAACAGCATTGCAACAGTAGGGTATTGTTAAGGATCACTGGAATGGAGAGAGGGAAGAAAGAGAAGAAAAAAGCCCTCACGCCAAGACACTGCAAACTGGTATAATGTTTAGCAGATATTTAACGATTCTTTTGGTGTGCTAAACAACAGATTAACTTCATAATACTCAAGTGAAAATTCAGACAAATTCAGATGCAACACATCTGGAGAGCATCCCATGGCAAATGGTGAATGGCTAAGTAATCTATTTCGATGGCAAGACATGTAGTGATAATTTATTGTTTGTAACAAGGGCTGTGAGCCTACCATTAATTCTAATGCAAAAACTTCTAAAAATTATCTGGAGGATAAATGCAGGACTTCCAACAATAACATTTCTGCATTGAGACTTATGTCATTGATACATTCTATTGTTAAAAGTTAAAGACATGAAAGTCTTTTGAAAAAGTGTGTTTTTCAATGCTTTACAATCCTGCATATGAAGACTGGTGAAAAAAGTTCAGCACGTACCTTTTACGCTACCGCAGATGATTTTCTTTATGGGCCGTATCTTTTTAGCTTGGTTCATGTTTTCACATTTCTTACATCTGAAAGAGTGGCACAAATTAAATGCACATTAGAGACACGATTTCAGAACATTGTGTTGAAGCAGGTTTAACCCATTATTTTGAAGCTGTGCATGATAACATGTGATCTTTAAGCTTAACCTTTATCTCAAGCTATTTAAAATGTTTTGTAGCTGTTCTTGTCTAAACGAATAAAGAGAATGATAAGCAGGAACTGGCATAAATAATAGCTGCTTAAAATGGGTAGAGAAATTGATAGCCTTACAAATGGTAGCCACCTGTATGGGGAAACTAAAGAGTGAGTGTTCAGTAGAGAAGAATGGCTGGAAATCTGGCAGCAAATTATAGAAATGGAAGGGTAGAGAGAATTCTTTTTAAAATGCTCTGCTAATCATGCAGTGCCACATTTGAGCTGTGAATTTAGATTAAGTATCATTGGTGGTCTGCTGACTTTATCCAGACAACATACTCCTTCAGTGAGTTACAAGAGTTCATCAAGCTGGCTTATCTGATGAATACATCAGCCTTCATTTTCCCTTTTTATGGGAATGTGAGTTGGACTGTAGTCTATATCCTTCTACAACATCACATGCTCTCTCTAGCAGAACCAGATATTATAAGCATAAAAGAGAACAAGACTACTTTTGTCATGGTAAGATCTCATGGAAAAGCCTGTAAGCACTGATGAACTTTTAACAGAGGTTGACAGAGGTAAAGGTGATTAGCAGTATACAACTAACCTATGAAAGGCAAGGATGCAACTCACAGCAGCAGATGAGCAGAAAAAAAGGAGACAACAGCTTAACTATTATAAATACATCATAGAGTGATATGCACATAGGTCTTGTAGGCAAATTGGAAAAAAAAGAGGTGACTTTGTGAATCCTGAGACAAAATCCGAGCAAGTGCTTCCAATAGGGAGAGACAAAAATCCAATGCTGTGTTTTATGCCACACTAGTTTCTGGAAGATATTGCACTTACGAGGAGAATTTCCTGAAAATCTTAAGATCATCTTTCATCTGTGACTCACAATCACACAAACAAAGGCATCTTCAACACAACCAGGGCTTTGAATGATGCGGAACCTCTTTCATTGGCTGCATGTCACAGGTCACAAAATTCTCATCATCCTCGAAGCAGATTTTTTTTCTCTTAGCCCATAAAATTTTCTTGTTTTCTGCAATTTATAAAAAGAAACTAGCATGAAGCTACTGTAGAATTGCTTATCCTAAGCAGTTTTTTATTTCTATCTAGTATCAACCAGAACAGGTAGAAAACATTTGTTAGTAGGTTTACCCTAATGCTTAGGAAAAAACGTAGGTAGAACCATTACAGAAAAAATTCTACGCCTCTCCTTTTTAAGGTCTGACACATTCATCTCATTCTATAATTCTGTAAGCAACTTGTGGACATATTTCTATAGATTACTGCTGCGCTGGATTTGAAATTTACATGTACCTCTCTCAAATTACTGGTATGATTCTTTGCAGTTGCTTTGTCAAATATATATTCTGTAACAAGATTAGCATTCTAGCCAAAATAGCTTTACTGATAAATATATATAGATATATATAAATAGCAAAACAATTTATGTCCTTTTTATCTACCTACATGATTTTCCCTCTCTGTACAGAGGGTAGTTTCCAAAGGTCGTAATAACACTGTAGTTTATACATATTTGCTCTACAATTGAATGAAAATAAGGAATAAGGAAATGTCATTGCAAATATATTAAAAAAAAAGGCTTAGTAAATTTTTTTTAAAAAATCATTAAGAATGTAGTTAGAGCTTGCACAGATGCATGTAGATACACAATATCTGATTTTACAACTATAGACCCTTAAAAAGATTTCATCTGGAAAGAACCTCAAGAGGTTATTTCATCCAAACCTGCCACTCCTTTCACAAGGCAAGACTGCCTGTTATCAAGACCAGCTTGATTGTGTCATCACCATAAATAACTCATTTGGGTTATGCTCTTCATCTGTGATAAGAGAAGGCTCAAAAACCTTGTAGGTGAACTATAAAGCGTTGCTGCTTCTAGCATCTAAAGGATTTTACTCCCTCAGGATTTAAGAAGAATTCTCATTGTTGAAGTTGCCCCATCAACTTCTCAGTCCTTTATAGCTCACTATAGCACTCTTCCTATGTTACAAGCTTTTACTTGTTTATTACTTGCACACCTAATGAGAGTACAAAACTTACTCTTGTTGTGTTCAACAACAATCAGATAACTGCTCACCTATGGATGAGGTTTGCTTGATAATACTGAATGTCTACTTTGCACAGGTATTTTACAGATGTTATGTGTACAGTGGTTTATTTATGATGATTGTTAGACAAAAGACATCAGATTTGTCTTCAAAAAATTAAACAGAATTGTAAAATTTTAATTCAACAGCAGTTAAAGCTGCATAACATGGGCTTCCAAAAGGGAATCTCATTTTAAGAACTATACATCAGATCTCCTGAAGGCTTCCCATTTTCTATTGGTGAATTTAAAGATAATCGCAAATATATATTCAGTATGAGAAGGATGCTCTGCATAGTAAATACAATGATTGAATTTGCCTTTTCAATTATTGTAATCCCACTTGTGGATTACAGACATTTATGGTTAACAAATGCAAAATCTTTCTCCTCCTCTACTGATGATATTTGGAATCCGTTATTAAACCCCAAAGGCATGAATTTGTCATTCTTTCTATTCAGTATCATTTTACTCCAATTATTCAGGCTGGTTGTTCAAGATATAAATATCTGAATGCGGTTAGTACACACCTGCAGGAGTACCACTAGCATCTTCCTGACACTCTAATGCTACTCTTTTAATAATCACTCGACAGAGTCTCTGCTTGAACCAGTTGTTCTGCCTATGCTAACCAGGAATTTCTCACAGAGTGCAGTATCAGTTTATTCAAGATGAGCTATCTTACATCTACTACATTTAACTTGTTAACAAAAAACCAAACAAACAAGAGCTAGTGTGTATTAGTTCTACAAAAATGTAATACCAATACTACAAAATTGAAGCAAAAAATTAATTTAGTGGTGGAACAAGCTTACATCTATTCTGACGACTTCCAAATGAGAATAGCCTCCCTCATTATATTAATAAAACTCAAGAATCTTTCTGTCTTTTGATTGTGAATTCCTTTATGATGTCTAATTTGACTCTGCTTCTTCTATCTTGCAAATTTTAACTGTTCTTTCTATACTTCATGAATTCTAGAATGTCATTTTCGTTGTTTAATAATCCTTTCCGCCAGTGTTCTCTTACTTAAACTTTAAATTCTATACCTTTTCTCACATTTTGTCCTTATTTTGAAGATAGTTGTTTTTTCAACCAGGATAAGAACATAACTTTCAACTTTGGATAGAATTCCAAGGACAATAAGATTTTGATCCCTTGACTTAAAGTAAATGCAAGTCTTGTCTGTATTCTGCCCTCTAATTTTCCCAGTCCAAACAATACAACTGATTAAATTCACTTAGTTTAGTAAGTTCAATAAGGCTTCTAAGTGAAGCAAGTATAATTCAGAGGATATCATATATTAAGTTATGTAAGTAATTTTAATTCAGAATCTTTATGCATACACATTATGAGAGGGTCCTTATGAACCACATTATTACTTCATTCAGCACACAAGATGGATAGTATTTACTGGATACATAATCAATCACAATCATTAGTTTTAACCTATTATTCATGTGATTGCTCCCATCATTAGTTGGTGTTCACCATCTAAACCTTTCACAGAGTAAAGGCAAATTTCCTTGCAACTCTGTTACTCTGTTGTGCTCCTCACCTAATATACTGTGGATATCCACACTTTCAGTAATATGTCACAATTTCTTCAGGAGCTCAGATTCCAATATCTTAAATGGAATCTACCTATAAACTGTTTAAGAAAGAAGTTATTTGTAATCAAACATACTGAGTGGGTTTAACTGATTGTCTATGGATATACTCACAGGAATTCTTTCATAAGGGCATGCCATGCATAGGAGAGTTTTCTAAGGTAGCATTTAGCTCCTTTAATTAAAAAAGCAGTGATCCTACATGATTCTCCACATCTTTTTTACTTATTCTGTGAACAAGTTTAGTTTCTGTGGCCAGCTCCCGGAGCAATATGGATGCAAAGTGGACTTAAAGCTAGATAGAAAAAAAAAAAAAGTGTTAATTATTGGAACAGATGATTTTAAAGTATTCATTTGGCCATGAAAACATTAGATCTTAGTTCCCTATGGCCTATTTCCAGGTACCCAGTTTGAGGTTTCCACTGGGTAATGGAGTACCCAGGAGTTAGCTGTCACTCTAGTGAAGTGGAAAGTCCCATGTGGTTCTATTCCATTGTTTTTAAGCAATGAACATCAGTTTATTCTAGTATGAAAGAATCAGAAATAATTAATTTACTTGTCCAAGATTTACTCCAAGTTGTACAGAGTTATGAGTTATGCAGGAATTTTCAGCAAGCCTGACCTCACTTATTTTTAAGTGGTAGAATCTGCAAATTTCCAATTGTAATGTTTCCAACAAATCATGCTATTGTGAGGACTAAGTTAATAGTACTTGTCAACAGTGTAGAAGGACAAAACAATGTGACCAAGTATTCCCAAAGGGAGAATAACAGTGACATGTGATGTATTGAGGCATAAGACAGCCCTGCAACTCCTAAGGCAGCTGGGGAATGATACCTATACAAACAGGATGACAACAGTTGGCACTGTGGAGCAACAGAAACATGGAGAGCTGAAGAATCTGCAAAAGTAAAGGCTAGCATTTGTTATGCTTTGTTCCAAAGAGCAGTTGGCAAAACTACATAGGGTAAAGATGTTGTGTCCAATTTGGCCTCCGTTACCCTTAACTAGCCGCTGCCCTTAACTAACTTCGATGTGGAACAGTCTGTAATATAGCACAGGTTCCCTACTTTGTACAGGACACATCTTTATATCTTGTATCAAAAGCAAGGGAGAGTGATTTCTTGACAAGACATATAAAACATAAGCAGACATCTCAATGAAGCATTACAAAACTCAGAGCAAAACCATATGCCCACCGAGCTTCTATGTTAATTGATGGCACTATTATTCTCTCCACAGAACAAAAAAGAATTTCTTGAATTTTCTTGTGTTTTCTTATTAGTGTTTCTCTTTCCCTTGGGGAAAGTGGGACTAGCATTAGATGATTCTATCTAGATACCACTGGAAAAGAAGATCCACATGGCAGCTTTTATATATGCTTGAGATCATTCATTACTGACCAATATAATGAAGTCATCAGATATTTTGCATTTATACTTGGACTCTAGTCTATCCAGTTTTATTTCTATTTTTTAAAGTCTCAGTAGAAAACTGTGAAGATCTGATAAGAATTGAGCCAAGTAAAGCCAGCCAGTTCCATGTAACACTAGGACAGCATACTGTAGTTTATTTCATTGGAAATTCTGGCTCAGTCCCACGGAATGGGAAGTGGTCAGGGAAAAGATGTCATCACATAAATACAAGATCTTAGAAATACTGACTGTGGACTATGAGAAAATTTACTGTATGAAGAGTAATAGTGTACTGGAGGACACTTTAAAAAAACAGTTTAAATGCAACAGAGAAACTCCAGTAGGAACAATAAAGAAAGGACCACCTTAGACTTTCAATATCTTTTCTGTTACTTGGCACATGCCATGGGATACAGACTTCTTGTTGCACCATTCATGAGGTTAAAATTCACTTCATGCTTACTCCTCAGAGGAAGCACCCTTACAAGTTGCCTGTAGGGAACATCCATGTGACCGGCCCCCTTTCTCACTTTACGTAGAGCAAACAGTTTCCAAGATTTGCTCCCCAAGCTGGTGGTCAAGATAATTCTTTCAAAGCCCTACAGCCAGATGATTTCAAGATTCTCTTTGTTTGTTGGGGCTCTCAGAGAGATGGAGGAGTGAGAATATGAAGACAGAACCTGGGTCTCCTGTTCTCTTTCTGAGTATTGTTTTAATTTACTTATAGGAGCTCAGAACTAATAGATCTCAAAGAACTAGGTCTCATTAAGGAAGGTTTTCAAAGCACATTACTCAAAATAATTACAAAATTCAGCAAATCATCAAGAATACATCATACAGCAATATAATGAAAAGACAAAATATAAGTGTTTCTTAGAAAAACAAAATAACTTAGAAAATAAGAATAATTGAGAAGTTATTACAAGTTTTAGATGTTAGAAAACACTAACAGGTGGCCAGTCTGTTAAGGATAAATCTTGCCTAAGCCTTAGATGTTAAGCTGCAAAGAAATTGAGGTCTCATTGCATTTGCAGATGGGAACCTTGGCATGAATATGAGTTCAATGACAGATGAAAGCTGCCTCATGGCAGAGTCATCTTTTATTACCTACTCACCAACATTAAGCAGCACTTGTATAAATAAGGCAAATGAATGCACTTAAAGTATCTGAGTGCACTAGATCTAACTTTTGATGCTTGTACTTCATCGTTACCTAAATGAGTCTGTTATTATTCTGTGGTCACTTTTGACTTTGTGACTGTGAAGAATTCAGTGACTACGTCTTTGATTCTTGTTTCTTGAAATCTGTTTCTCACCCAAGATTGTCTGGGGGCCTTCACTTATAAATTTTAGACCTTTACTATTCTAGATGTACTCTTTCAGTTTATTCCTGGAGCAAGTCTTATAACTCTATAAGCAATATTCCCAACCTTAGTCCTGGAACTACTAAAAGATTTAGAGCTGAAAAAAAAAAAAACCCAGGGGATTTAGTTAATCTAGTTCCATATTTTCAACTCTAACTACTTAATCTTTTATCTGTTTTATGCAAAAGGAATGTAATTTGAGCTCACTTTGGTGAACAAAGAATATTTTTCCACACTATTTTGCTTTATCCACCCTACTGAAAAGAGAATAAACATTAGCACCCAACTCTGAGAATTCCTAATATTTGCAGCTACAAAAACCCTGTATACTAAGTGCTTTAAAACAGGGAATATTGGCAGATGTCCTTTAGGAAGGCAGAGGAAGCTGACAAAATTTGGGGACTGATGTCTCCAACAAAGGATGTGAATAAACAAATAAACAAACTAGTGGACTCAAAAGAAATGTTTGCCAAAAATCTTCAGAGAGAGCAAACACTAATGATGTATTCCCATTGATGGTATTAGTATTCTAACAAGAGAAGCAACCTTATTTACGTTGCATTGAATATTTTCAAATTTTGCTTTCAAAGTTTGTATAATTTTGAACCAAACAAGGCCAGAATTCATTGTGGATGAAATCCTGACTTTCATTTTTTCCCAGTGTTTTCCTTATTTCTGATGACAGTAAGTCAAAAGAGATTGCATCAGATATAGTAGCAACTTTATTATCTGCTACTAGTTTAAGTCACTAGGACATGGATATTTCTTGTAAGATCATCCTACACAATTATACTAGTAGTGAGTGTGCTGCACTTTAGTAAAAAGTGGAAAAATAAATCATTTTCCTGGATACTGTTATTTTTAGAACTATACATTAATAAAATTATTTGATTTATTGTTAAAAAAAAATGGGGTGCCCAGAAATGAACCGTACAAAACTATTTTAAATTTAACAGAGTGTTCCCTGCATATGTCTGGTTTCAAACTCATTCTTTATTACAAAAGTAGAAGTTAGTTAGTAGAACTAAGAAGTAAAAGAAAGGGCAATCTGGCCTTCCTTGAATGTACTAAAAAGGTAATTTAAGTTATAAAAGTAAAATCACTGTGGCTTAACATAAATAGCATAAAACAAACAAACAAACAGAACTCTTGCCTTGATGTCCAGGGGTTTCAGAGAAGCATGAAGTTAAGCTTTAGATAAACCTAAAACATCTAGACACAGTTTACAAAAAACATAAATAGAATTTTAGACGATGTTAAGGCTGTAATTGTATCTCTAGTTATGGTCAACTTGCACTGAATTGTCATTGTCTCATTGCCCTTTTAAGAAAAATAAAAATCTGTTGTTATGATTTAATAAGAAACTATTCCTTTGTATCAACATATTTTTAGGAAGTTTTTGCCACAGAGAAAAACTTAACTTTTCATTAGATCTGAAAGCAATTTGTGTTCCTCAAACAATCTTTTCAATTCCTTCAAGGAATTATCTAGATAAGAAACTCATTGAAATTCAAGGCTCTGCCAGCTAACTCTGTTCAGCCCAAATTCATTAACTCCCCCCCAAATAATTTTTCTTTTGTCTCACACAAAATCTAAACACACCTGTAGGCATTACAGAGATGGTGAAAGGGAGTATGTCAGTTTGTAGGTGCCGTAAGAGGCTTCATCCTGAAGCTGTGGTCACCCAGACAGGTGCAGAACCATGCACTTTAGCATCACTGCTCCCCTAACAGCGCTGCTGATGGTGTCAACCTCTGTCCAAGGTGCTTGCTCCTTGCATCACTGCCATCTCTCCCTGGCATTGCAGCTCTAGGTCTTTGCACAGCCAACCAGATTGAGGACCAGATCCAGGATAATATAGCACTAGAAGGCTGGCCAAGGAGAGTACTGATCTGTTTACCCTCTGGAGAGCTGACAGCTGCTTATCATTACTCTTAAGAACATCAGTCTTATGACTGGTTGAGGATGCAAATGATCAGGACACAAAGGGGAAAACCCCTTCCTAATTAGATTAATTACTGACATTTGAGATAGGAGAAAGAGCAAAGGTGAAAAAAAAAAAGGGAATGTAGTTTAAATGGCCTTCCAAAGGGAAGCTTGGATTATAAAGGCAGGACTCCAGGCTAGATCCTTCTTCATAAGTGCAATACAGAATTGTGAATCTGAAGTAACAACAGGGGGAGAGTTGCAAATCTCTTCAAAGAAGCTGTGGCTCTCCAGGGCTTGGTCGGCAAGCTCACGAAGGGTGGAAGGAACCTGTGATACTCTACTACACAGACCTACCAATGGTTTTCTTTCCACATTTAATCACCTGTTTTCATGAGGTTTTCAAATTCATTAGAGGTCTGATTAATAAAAGGGATGTAATAAAAAAAAGGATGAAAATAACCTCTGTTTTTAATTTTATTTATGAAAAAATTCTGCTAATCCTACTAATTTCTTCATCGAGTTCAGTATTGAGTGATAAGAACAAAACAAATTTTAAGGAAAATATGCAGTTCCAATTTAGATTTTCCACTCCCTTGCATGTGAGGAGCTTTTTGAATTGAAGCTAAAAATCTCCAATAGCACAAGGAGATAAAAGCCACATACAAATCATGGTACGAATAAATTTTCAACATTTTTTTATCAGTAAGTATAGACACAACGTGTGAAAAATTATCTTAAGATGTAAAATAATAATTGGTCTACATAAAAACACAGTGATAAGAAACAGATGTTCAATCAATGAATCAACCTTGAAGCATTCTGTGCAAAAATTATATTGTCAATTCAAACACATTTAAATCTTTGCTTTTCTTTAAGTTCTGAGGACTCCAGAATATTTGAGGGAGGATAAGTTGTTTTCAGAAGTCCTTTATCAGATTATCCACTGCTTAATATTTAGGCTGTTCTTAAGAGAATAAACTATAAAAAGAAGCTGTGGAGCCATGGTGAGGTTTATGGCCTTACACAAAAGGCTGGACTAGATCATTACTTGGTCCCTGGCCTTACGAGGGGGAAAAAAATAAAGTGTGTTAGAATCTCATCCAAGCTGTTGGAATTCCCTTTTCAAACAGATGAGTTTAATACCCATGCACTGATTCTCAAAACTATTATTCCTTACTTCAAGGACACAGGAAAATTTGAAACAAATGTAGAAACAATAATTACAGAAACTATCTACTAGCCAGCTGGAAAGGAAATGTGAAGCGCTCCTATATGCAGAACATGCTGCTGCTACTACTTTTCCCAAAATTAAAAGGAAAGCCAATAGAAAGCATATTAACAAAGCAAAGCCTTCATTACCAAGTGCATAAGTGACAACGTATCTGAAAGGAAAACAGACCTTGGCAAGGGGGCTGACATAAGACCATTTTGAGTATTACTACTTGGGATATTTAATGCAAAATAAACAAACAAACGGGTTTATTACAAGCTTCAGTTTATATGTGTAGCCCTTTTTCTGGCTATCCACATCTATGAAATTCCTGAAAACTAATTTAAAAAGATTGTAGTACTTTGGACTGGAAATGTGAAATATTATTAATAGGTTAATTTCCATAACAAAGATTTAGTGGGATGTTCAAGATCAATTACATATACTATGTGGGCTTCTTCTTTTTTTTTTTTTTTTGGTCAGCTACTGTACAGAAGAAGCTAGAGAGGGACATTTTATCTTTTCTATTTACCTAAATGGAACTTCCTCTTATGCATGTCAGAGAATAACACCATACATTTTAGAAAACACCTTGCAACATGCAAAATCTCCCATCAGTATCTTATTCTGAGCATGGCAGTTAGAGATCTGGGGTAGTGCAACCAAAGAAATGCAGAAGTTTGCACTGATATTTTGAAATATGATACTTATCTCACTTATGCTGACCTATTTATTTGTTTTGATAGGAAAACTATATGGGAATATGGGAGGCTCTTCAATGGTTATAAACTAGAGTTAATTAATTTAGGAACATGAGTAAAGTGCCCCAAGCTAAGTTACTCAGCAAACACACTGCTCTCAGCCTCCAAAAAAAAAAAAAAAAAAAAAAAAAAAAAGAAAAGAAAATCAAAAAATATTATCAAAATGTCATTCAAAGCAACTCACATATACGTCCATAGACAGGAGGGCCTTTGTAACTAGCCTTTAACATTGACAATCTGAGTGTTTGGTTCAGGAATCCTATCTTGTAAGGTCATCAGAGATGATGAGTCACTTCAAAAAGTGTTGATTTTTTTTTTAAATTTTAGAAGGAAGCAAAAAAGCAAACATTGCACTCTGCAAATTGGGTTCTGTGAGAAATTCTTGTGCTTTGAAACCTGAGGAAAGTTTTCCACTTCAAAAACAGAAAATGTATACTTTGTTCTGGGCTTGAGTCTGAGGACCACAGAACTTAAAGGTGCTAAGAACATTCTACGCTAAGAGCTGTCAAGGAAGAATGTTCTAGTTACTAGACAGCTTTTGGAGAAAATCAGGCTAGTGCTGTCCTGCATTTTCCTTACACATTCAGCACTTAAAAGGGGGTTTCCTCTTGCTTTCTACCAGTGAGAATTTTTTTCAGAAGTGACACCAGGCCATCACACCACATGGTGTGGAGAATCGGTTTGGGGAGTGTGAATGCTGCTGCTGCCAGCAGTCCATGGTGCTGATGGAGAGATTTATATTTGAATATGGTCAGTGTCCTCAGCCTGCAGCTGGAATGGATTATTTCCAACATTTTTTGAAAGGTCACTTGGTGCGTTTCTGTGTCAGCATTGTCAACGATTTATGGACAGCAAGAAAAGGTCAATAATGCACACAGAATGGCCTGCCAAAATGAGTTGTGATCTACTAGTGGGTTGTTGTTCTACAAAGTTCTACTAAACTAGAGCTAACATATAGAAAAATCACGTGTTATTTTACCATGCTGTGTGGCAATTGCTCAGCAAAGCTGTGGTCTCCCACTGAGCTATGAAGAAAAAACGTGATATTAAAAGTCACAGTAGGGAAAGATTAGCATATATCATCTTAATAGTCTATTTTTTTCTCCCGTGCTTCTCCATGCTAATGTAGTATTCACTGGATTTTCATGGGTGTCCAAGGTACACACGGTAAACTGAGCTAATCAGGTATATTTGTCATTTTATGTTTTTGTACTTTGGGATGCCTAACTGTGCAATATTTTCATTTAAAAAGAGGATGCCACCTATCTTTTGGTACATTAAAAAAGAAATGTTATGGGTTGCCATCATGAGATTTTTTTTAAACTCACTACGTCACATTTTACAACAGTAACTGGCAATGGCTGCACATGAGAAACAGTGCACAGATAACCTTTCCCTCATCCCCACCATCCAGATTGCATCCAGACCATCACATATATTAGCAACGGACTGACCCACCCTTCATCTATTTGGACCCATTTAGCTTTTGGCTCACAGTCAGAATCTAAGCTCTAGTAAATACAGAAGAGGAGGATTGTCAGAGTCATCTGTCAACACCCAGAGTAACCCACAGAGCACAGACCCAGAACAGCAGCCTTCATGAGACATTGCTATTTCTGCCATGCTAGTGGTAGCACCATTCTCACAAGTGCTGTTAAAAAAAAAAAAAAAAAAAAAAAATCAGCCCCCAAAGCAGAGACATGTGACAAGCACACAGCTACTCCCAACACACGGTCCAAGCACACAGCTACTCCCAACACACGGTCCCTCCATGTCTTGGCACAACTACCTCCTCCTAAGTTGTCATTTTCCTCTGTGAGTAGAGACAAAACCCAGATTCCTCTGTAACCCAGCCAAAAGATCCCACGGAAAACAACCAAGTATTGTTCCTTCTAGAATCCTTCATTATTTCTCCAGGCATTTGACTGTCTTCCTCTTCAAACTTTTCCTGCCTCTCCCCACACCATCATGAAGAGTGCTCTGCTCTGAAACCTCATTTTGCCCTTGGCTGGGCTGGCTGTGCAGCTGGCTCTGCTTTGGCAACTTGTTCACAGCTGCAGAAAGTCATAGGCTCGCATTACATCCAGGGTCCAAATGTGAAATCCTTTCAGTACCCCTGTCTGTGCCCTTTTCTCCAAAGTAACAAGCTGATTTCAGCATACCTGCAATGTTTTGTGTCAGACGAAGATCTCTCCCTTGATCTGCTTCTATTTTATTCTGTTACCACATAGATCACAGAAATACACCAAAACAGAAATAGTAATAGAATCACTGAATAGCTTATTTTGGAAGAAACCTTAAAGATCATCTAAGCATGGGCAACCTGATCTAGAGAGTGTTTCAATCCTTCCCATGGCAGGGGATTGGAACTGGATGATCTTTAGTGTCTTAAGCTTAAGGGTTTTAACATCCCATGTTCTCAACAACTTATTTTTACCCATTACTATGTCCTACAGACTTATCAAGGAAGTAAAATAAACTCTGGATGAGCAACCAGAAATATTCCACTTTACTTTCATCTTCCGTTATTGTCTGTACTGTCCCTCTAACACGTCCTAATATTACAAACCACCTTGAAAAAGTCACAGAGTGAATATGCGCTATATACCAAAAACAGTCTGCCATGATTTCTTTAGATTTGAGACAGCAAGTCTGAGTCTAGAGTGAGCATTTTTGTCTCAGAAGTGACTGAAGGCATTGTTTTGAATGTTCAGAAAAGAAGTCACCTGAGTTATGCTGTCCACTATGTCCAATTAGGTATGTTTTACCTAACGTTAGAAATGCAGCAAGGAGACTCACTGTGGTATTCTTGCTGTGGTCATGCATCAAGCAACAGCTAAACAAAGGAAATAACCATAGAGGAAAGTTACTTTAAATCTCAACATAGTACCTCATTTTTAGTTCTTGTTCATCACTGGGATTCATTCCACTTTTAATGAAACAGAATTTCTCGGTCATATCTCCACATTACATTTCCATTTTTCATTAAAGTAGAGCCAGAAAAGCACTTAAGCACATGCTTAACTTCAAAATACATTCTGAATGTATTGCCTAATTCCGGTGGTATTTTTGTTCACTGGGGGTCTTCACAAGTTCAGACTAATACTAGAAATTGGCTTTGATTTAGATAAAAGCATTCTTGTCCTAAATGAGGTCAAATACAATGAGGCCAAAATGTGAAACCTTCACATATGCTGGAGAAGACAGACACTATCATTCTTCCCTACACCCATGCCATTAAAACGTTGGCCGGTTAGAAACAATATGAAGAGAAATAACTATATCCTCTAGATTTCTAGCTGCAGACAGCTGCCTCACTTGCTGGGCAATGGGCAAAGACGAATCAGATGCTACCACCAAGGGCAATAACTACTTTCAGCAGGGTAACTTTGCTTTCCAAAATAAGCCCATTAGACCCTGAAATTGGCAGTCTAGCACTCCTCTTATCTATTTTCTTAGAACAGCTCTGAGTCTATATTGTCATTACTGGCTTTCTTTAACCAAAGAGTGAACATTTTTAACTACAGGATGCCCCATGCCTTCACACAAAACCGCAGGATTTCCCAAGTGTTTCACAAAACACTGGTCCAATTCAGTTTCAAAATAGTATTTTCTTCAGTAGTCTTTATAGGGAAACAGGAGCAGTCTATTTTAATACAAAGTAACTCAGACCTTTAAAGGGATTCAAGCTGCTCTTTATGTCTTCCAGAAAGCCCTGCTCTGAATCACATGCTCCCTCGTCTGCTCCTTATTCTCACCTATTCTCCTTCTTTCACCTGGGGAGTTAGGTAATGTCTGGCTCAAGTACAGTAGGGCCTCCAACTCCTTTAAAGGCCATCCTATTCTAGAACAACATTGTTTATGGATTCCATATGGTCTATCATTAGTGTTATCCTTGATTCTCTGTCTCTCACTTTCCTCTTGTGCAATAAAAGAGATGAAGTAATACATTGTAAAAGAATGTGTTTGCAAGATAGAATAGACATCTGCCTCTCTCCTTTGGAGACTGCTGTGAGAATACAGTTGCTACCTATTTTGTCAATTTGACCCCAACATGTCTAGGGCCTCTCTAGAGCAATTGTGCATGAACACATCAATCTGTTCATGAGCAATAGCTCTGCATCTGAGATGGCCACTGATTCACTGATTTTAGGTTTTTGTACTGTTACTGGAACACTATGTCTTAAAGCTCAGCCAATTATTGCATTGCACCAAAAGATGTTAAGTACCTTATACGGAAGCTGTGACCTGATCTTTCTGGAACTTTTTTTTTTTTTTTTTTTTTTTTTTTTTTTTTTAGCAAATACCATTCTTCCTTTGAGCCAGCAAGTCCTACACATATGGGCAAGGCCAGGAATAAGTCATGTTTCTGCTTATAGAATTGAAGACAAATCTTCATACATCTATAAGAAGAAAAAAATTAATTTGAACTCAACCACCTAACTTGCTTCAGATCTATCTTTTACTATCTTTCACTACTTAAAAATTAGTAAGAATAATTTCATCAATTAAAATCATCTGCTATTTGATTTATGACAACTTTACAACATATTAAGAATCAGTGACTGCGGTGGATATAATTGTCAAAAAAGTTAATTTTGCTGTTTCTTTTGCTTTTACACCATCTTGTATCAGGAATATCTCTGTTTGATTTTCTGCATTCAGTTTGCAGTAATACCATGCAGAGGTGAATGGCTTTTGATTGTAATGGAGGCAGCCTCCCACCTACACTGGTGTAACTGAGATAAGAATTGGGAACAAGGGTTGCAAAACTGGTCCTTAACTAGTTCCTTCTCAGTCTTAACAGCATTTGAAAGTCTGTTCATTTGTTTCATTTTGTCATCTTCTAGCCAGAAGGCCATTGTTAAAAAAAATGGATAGTACGTCTTATCATCACAAAGAAAGTTATATAAAAATATAAATAATTATAGAATAATGGAATTGTTTGGGTTGGAAGGGACCTTTGGGATCACCTAGTTCCAACTCTCCTGCTATAGACAGGGACATCTCTCACTAGATCAAGTTGCTCAAAGACTCATCCAGCCTGACCTTGAATGTCTCCAGGGTGGGGGCATTCACAGTGTCTTCGGACAACCTGTTCCAGAGTCTCAACATCCTCAGTAAAGAATTTCTGCCTAATATCTAGTCTAAATCTACCTTCTTCCAGTTTAAGCCAGTTTCCCTCATCTTGTTGCTACCTGCACTAATAAAAAGTCCCTCTCCAGCTTTCCTGTAGATCCTCTTCAGATACTGCCTTGAGGTCCCCCTGGAGCCTTCTCTTCTGCAGGCCAAAGAGCCACGGCTCTCTCAGCCTATCCTTGTAGGGGAGGTGACTTAAGCCCTCTAATCATATTTTTGGCCCTCCTTTGGGCCTTCTCCAGCATCTCAGTGTCCTTCTTATGTTGGGGGGCCCAGAACTAGACACAGTGGACTCCAGGTGGAATCTCACAGGAGCGGAGTAAAGGGACAGAATCACCTCTCTTGACTTACTGGTCATGCTTCTCTTGATGCAACAACCCAGGATATGGTTGGTCTTCTGGACTGCTAGCACACACTGCTGAATAATGTTGAGTCTTTCATGAACCAGCATTCCTAAATTCTTCTCCTCAGGGCTGCTCTCAAGTCATTCTCTGCACAGCCTGTATTTGTGCTTGGGATTTCCCCAGCTCAGGTGCAGGACCCTGAATCTCTCACAGAATGGCCTGAGTGGGAAGGGACCTCAAGGATCATGAATTTCAACCCCCCTGCCACAGGCAGGGCCACCAGCCTCCACATTTAATACTAAACCAGGCTACCCAGGGCCCCATCCAATCTGGCCTTGAACACCTCCAGGGACGGGGCATCCACAACCTCTCTGGGCAG
>JAOWBP010001760.1:58701333-58733689 GCA_028571105.1 Tragopan temminckii | reverse complement strand
GAAAACGTGGGAACAATGCAAGCTACATTTTTAACCATATGATTGAGTGTTAACTAATTGAGGGGAAGATTTTCTTTCTGAAATAATGCAGCATCACCTAAAGCACTTTTAGGCCTTTTCACTGTATAAATAACCTTTTGCACTTCAAGGGTCATTAGATCACGATAGTTTGTAATACAATTATAGTCAGCACTCTGCTCTTATGGGCTGCCTGGTAATTTGCTTGTTAATATATTAGCACAAAGCATTGATCAAGTAGCTAATCCAATCACACGCTTGTTATTGATCTCTTATTGAGCATCCTGCCAGTGATCACTTTTCGCCCAGGCCCAGTCAATAGCAAATGCCAAATAGGCTCTCCCACACCTAATGAGCTTACGAAATAAACCAAACGTTTTCCTTTGCCCTCAAGGCTAGAATCAATTGAGAGCTTTTAGAACAGAATTCAGATGATTTTTTCATCAACTTTTCCCCTTCTTTATGCAAGCATGCAGGTTTGCATTAAGACCTCTATCTAGGAGTTTCATTCTAATTTGAAGACATCTGAAAAGCAGCTGCCATGTCTGAAATGCAGAAACAGCTGTAAACAATAAATCATGCGGGTGAGGAATTCTAGGCTGCACGTTGGCATGTGGTCTGTCAGGCCAAAAAAATAGAGACATACAAAAGATCAAGAGGTCAGGGGTACCTGAAGTCTACAAAAAATGAACTAGTCCCATATTTCATCCCAGAGAGTCATATTTTGGAGGAAGGTCTACCAGCATTCCTTTATGGGAGGATCACACACTTATACACTGAGGTATGGGGAGGCCTGGTGTACTGCAGTGAATTAGACATGAGCCTTTTCATATTGCTCCTATTGCATTAAGGCTATTCCAGTATCAGCTAATGGAATTTCACACTACAGACACAGACTCATGCTGATGAAAAGCACACCCGAATTGTGCAGGAAGAAACAGTATTTCAGTCACATACATAAGTGCCAAATACTAGTTCTTTAACTTATAATAGTTCCCAGTTGCCTACCATAGAGTATGTGAATTTGAGCATAATGGCTTTACAGTTACTCAGGAAAGAAAGGAGTGACAAATTTTTAGAAGAGATAGCTTTAACATCTCACAGAAATTTTATAACTTTTATCAGATGTCTTTTCAGCTAAAACAGCTTATTAAGTCTCCGAGTAAAGTTATTCAGAAAAAATATTTTTCCGTTTAGTCAAAGGCCTTATAGCAAAACAATAGTGCTGTAATAGTAGCTTCTATTAGATCATAAAAAAAAAAAAAATGCAAGATCCTTAGATCTTAAATAGCCTTGCTTCAACTATTAGTACTATTTTATATAGCTAGCTTGCATTTGGACTTTAATCACTTTTATTTCATGATCTTGTTTTGATTATTGTGCTTACTATTTTCCTTATTACCGTACCAGATTTAAGTTACAGAAAGACATAATCTGAATATAAACCAGGCACGGATTTAAAACCTTTAAAAGCATTTGTAACATATAAGCACGCAATTTAAAACCATTACCAAAATCCAATTACTTGCCTGGGGAAAAAGAAAACAGTTCAGCTTGAAACATTAGTGATACCTTTTCAGAATTCTTTTGAATTAGTCACAATTATGCATTAGAATCATATTTATTTGGCAGACTTCTTCCATCTCAAATAAAACTGAGTGCAACTAGCACCTCTCTATTTTGCAAAATCCCATCATTTCTATTCTGTTCTCTTAATAACCATATGTATAAACTTTTACTGATGAGACTAGACAATCTTAGGAAGACCTTCATTTCCAAGACCATCTTGCCATTAACAAGATAGATCTACTTTGACAAATACTTTACCTCCATGGTTTTGCTCTATGTTTCAACCCCATCTCAGTCAGCACTTATTCTCAGGCTTTCTTTTGGTGTGCATTGGACAGTTCCTCCAAGATCATGCTATATATATGCTTCCTGAGGTGGTTTGTTTGGGATTTTCACAGAGATGAAATTCAAGAAGACAAAGTGCTGATCACAATAACCCCATGCAATGCTACAGGCTTTGGGCAGAGTGGTTGGAAAGATGCATGGAGGAAAAAGGACCTGGACCTTGGTCAGCACTCAGCCAAGTAAGAGTGTGCCCAGGTGGCCAAGAAGTCCAATATATCCAGGCTTATATCATAAATAGTGTTGTCAGCAGGAGCAGCGAAGTGATTGTTTATCCATACTCAGCCCTGGTGAGGCCACACCATGAGTACTGTGTTCAGTTTTGGGCTCCTCATTACAAGAAAGACATCAAAGCCGTGAGCATGTCCAGAGAAGCTCAACAAAGCTGGTGAAGAGTCTGAAGCACAAATCTTATGAGGAGCAGCTGAGAGAACTGGGATTGTACAGTCTGGAAAAATAGGAGGCTCAGAGGAGACACTATAGATTTCTACAACTACATGAAAGGAGGCTGTGAAGAGGTGAGTGTCAGCATTTTCTCCCACAATAGGACAAGAGGGAATGGCCTCAAGCTACACCATGGGAGGTTCAGGTTGGGTAGTAATAAGATTTTCTTCTTAGAAAGAGTGATCAGGCACTGGAACAGGTTGCCCAGGGAAGTGGTGGAGTCACAGTCCCTGGAGATGTTTAAGGAAATGGTAGATGTAGTACTTAGGGACATGGGTTAATGGGCAATATTGGTGTTAGGTGGATGGTTGGCCTAGATGATCTTAGAGACCTTTTATAACCTTAGTGATTCTATGATTCTATTCTATTCTATGATTTAATCCTGACAAAAATCCTGAAAATATTGAACTGTGTATAGGCAGTTCCCCCCAAAACATCATCTGGTTCATACTGTAAAAAACAGTATTCTGGTGGTTGCGACACTCTTCAAATTGTTTAAGGATTTTTTGATGAAAAAGACAAATACCCAAAAAACAGTATCTGAACTTGGAGAAGCAGTTTAACAGGTCCAGAAGAATGTGCAGGACATGAGCTCAGTATGCTCACTCTGCTCCAGAAAGGATGATCTGTGCACAGTTAAGGGCCACCTTACACTATTTCATTTGGAGGCAAAGGATTGCTCCTTAGGCATCATGACAACTCCGGCTGTGCAGGCAGAGACATCTGTCTTATGCAACCTCAAATCTGGAGAAATTCTTCTAAATTAATGGACTTAGAGCAGTATACATGGTATAATTTTTTCAAATTATACTTCATACTACCACACTTAATTTGGATAGTATGTATGTTTTTCTAAGTTTTCCTTTCACACTGTAACTTTATGGAAACTATACAGGCCTTGAATAACAAACACTACAATCAGTTTCCTGTAAGTAGGAAAAGAGACGTAAATTAACTTGGTTTTGTCTTCTACTGTCCTATTTTCAATGCTTGCATTCTTCTCTAGCTAGATCTGTATTTTATGTACATCTCACTAGACTCTGTACTATATATAAAAAGCCATTTAAGTTTGAGAAGTTGAAAATCCCATTCTACAAATAAAGCCTTCTACTATGATAGTTTCCAAGAAGAACAGTGAATTGATAGAAATAAAGATTCAACATCTAATGATGACATTTTCCATGTGTATTCACATAATGTACGTCTCTAATGAAGGCTGTCTGGGAGAGGTTTTTCTTGGCTTCCTGGCAAGTACCTGGCAGTGCCTTCTCTGAAGTGGTGAAAGCTTTTTGATGAAAAATGAAAGCTATTTCTAAAATAGCTGAAATAAGATTTTAGTGTATTACATTTAACTACGTATGTTACCATGACTTGAATTTGCAATGTTCTTGGTTATTTCCTCAGTACTGATGCAAGCCATTCCAGAGTTCCACAGTGGAAATAAAGCAGGTTATCTCTATGAAAACAAAGACTAATTGACTACACATAGCAAGGTGAAGCACTGTGAACAGATAAGAAGGAAAGAAGTATGTTATCATTTTTGTGATGGAATGGCACTGTTAATGAAACTGAAGTTACAGATTTAATAATATAAATTTTATTTTAGCAGCATATGCCTTAGTGGAAATATTTATTTTTCTCGTCTACCTCCAACAATTTTAATCTTGGTCAAATACAGCAAGGCATGCAGGTGTAGCAAGAAGTTATGAAAATGCCCTTTTCCAAACATTTACATAAGTGTTTTTCTAAATAAGAAACAAATCCTCTATGATCAAAATATCCATCAGTGTTTGGGATAGAATGCTGTAAGTGATCATTATCAGTTCCCTTATACCATTTCAAAAAGAAAAAAATTACAAAGCCACGTTCATCTTCGTTCCCTTGTGAAACAAAGGCATTATACAGTCACACTCTGAGGGAGTGCAGTATCTAGAATGTCAAGGAGAATAAGAAAAATGTTAATTGCAGTCACAAAGTCTTTTCACACATGTGATATGAGTGAGGTAAATATTAAAGACATGGGAAAGTTATTATATGAAGCACCATAATTTTTTAAATCTCTGGATGAAGTACTCCAGATGGGGCCTTACAAGTGCAGAGCAGAGGTGGATAATTACCTCCCTCTCACTACTGGCCACCCCTATTTTGATGCAGTCCATCATACTGTTGGCCTTCTGGACTGCAAGAACACACTGCTGTTTCGTGTCTAGCTTTTTGTCCACCAGGTCCCCCAGCCCATCTCTGCAGGTCTGCTTTCAGTGTATTCCCCCAGACTGCATAAACATCTGGAATTGTCCTAAGCCAAGTCCAAAGTGTCACACTTGAGTTTTTTGAACCTCATTAGGTTTATTTGTGTCCACTGTTCAAGGTCATCCATCCCTGGATTAGCATCCCTTCTTTCTTTTGTATCAGTTGCACCACTCAGCATAGTGTCATCAGCAAACTTGCTGAGGGTACACTCAATCCAGCTGTCTAGGTCATTGATAAAGATTTTGAAGAGCACTGTTTCCAAGAAAGACCCTTGAGGGACACCACTTTTCACTGGTCTCCACTTGGACATAGAGCTGCTGATCACAACACTCTGTCTGCAACTATCCGACTAGTTATTTATCCATTGAACTGTTCACTCTACAAAATCATATCATTTGAGTTTAGAGATAAAGATATGGTGTGGGAACATGTCACAGGCCTTGCAAAAATCCAGGTAGACATCAGTTGCTCTGATATCACATAAAAGTCCAAAATGATCAGATGAGGCAACCCAATTAAGACATTGAAAAAGACAGGATATTGACTTACTAGACTGTTAGTCCAAGAAAAAGATTTCAAGAAAGCATGAAGGTATTTAAAACACTTTCAGCAACTTCTTAAGAGCTATAACACACAAGACACCTTAAAAACTTCCGAATATGTGCAGAAATATTCTTTTCTCTAAATCTAGACCCACATTTGCTCTATAAAGCTAGTTTGAACTCAAGTGGAATTTTTAAAAATCGTGCTCAGAGCACAAGTGAAAGCTAAGATATCCTCTGACCTATCTGAATATCCTGACCATTCCACTACTAAAAGTTCCAAGTGTTTTACACCTCTGCTTGTTCTTCCTCTAACTCAATGACTGCTGCAATCCACACTGACCAGTGTCAATTGGATGAGGAGATGCCTCTGAGCCACCGTCTTTAGTGTCTACAGTACATGTTTTTGAAGTGGATGAGGAAAAAAGTGTTATATTCTCAGGCTATGAAGGAAACTGACCCTCAGCTTCTGTCTTTTCAGACAGCCTCTCAAGCCACTGGGTCATTACACAAAAACAGATTCACACTTCAACACTTCATTATAGCTATTCTCTCATTACAAAACCAGGATCTGTGTTCTCCATGTTAACAGCGCAGTTAGAGTCCAGTGCTTCTCAGGACTAAGGTACTCATTGGTTTTTCTGCTTTCCAGATGATGAAGTTGAAGAAGAGCTTGTTTGTCAAAGCATTTATGCAAATGTACAGAATGTGAACTTAAGACATCATCTATCAAAATGTCAAGACCACCAGCAAGACTCCAGCAAGATATCTAGAAATTTCTAGACATTCCTAAAGCTATGTAGTCCAGGGGATAATCTCTCTAAATCACTTCATTGATAAAAGTGCCAGCATTATACAAAAGTCTGAATGCAAAGTGATTTTGTGAGTTTTATTTTGCCTTTTAAGTGTGCTTAAAGCCTAATATTAACTTTTTTTTAGGTGGGGGGAAGAGGAGTCTGAAATTTGCTTTTTTTTTTAATGTTGAAGAATAGTTTATTCTATAACAAATTCTATTCTTATTCAGTGAAGTTAGCCTTGAAAGAAGCTGACACCTGACATTCATTAAAAGGATGAATGTCTGGATTTATCCAAAAGGTTTTGTTCACTCCTTATCAGGCAAACACACAAAAGTCAATGGAGGCAACCAAGACAAACTTTAGCACTCATTCTGTGCTGAATTTTAATGACTTGTTTTTCATTTGATTTTTTTTAAGAAAGGAAAACAAGCATGGTTATTTAGAATGGTCTCAAACTTTCCTGTAAACTCTTAAAGCATTCTCTTACTTCTACTCATAGTAAGAACTGTTAAATTATTACAACAGCAAGGGCAAACTACATTTTGAATTGTTTCACTTCAAGTGAAACATACACAGATACGTGATTTGAAAATTTTGACTTCCAGCTTGAAAAATGCCAGCCTTAGATTTTAGGAAGACACTGAAAAACTACCCCAAAATAATTTCAAAATATGCTCTCTTCATATGCCTTGCCCATAATATATAACTGCAGTGTAGTTTTAAAGAGTCTAGCTTCTCAGTTAAAACTGTGATTACAATACACAAGGGAGGTTGTAATCACAATTAAATGCACAGATTTATACCTATATGTGATTGATACAATAACAACTTAAGAATGAGAAAGAACATAAAAAAGGTACTGCTTGACATTGTCACAGGAAACTATTACGCTGTTTTGGATATCTATGTACTATTCTAACATTTGATTGCAGATACAGAAGCTAGCCAACTGAGGTACCAGCAGCTACTTAACCACAGTACCCTACAACTCTCTGTGGATCTAATACCACCACACTACTCGTGTCTCAACTTCATGGTCATCTTATGTAGTGCAATCCCATATGTTTTCTTCCTCTTAAAAATAACCACACTTGTTCTGTATATAAATCACAGTTCCAGTAAAGAACAGATCTCTCCTCTTAACAGAGCGACAAAAAAATAACTCCTGCCAAAAATGAAAGGATTGGGGGAACTCCACACAGTCTCTTTGGTCATCAAGGCTTACTTAAGAATGACTAATCAGAAAAGGCAGACTTTGGACCATGTCCATTTTATGCTCATAAACAAATGGAAATTCCAAAGTCAAACCTTTTACTGAAACTGCCTTGCATGTTGAGCTCTGTGAACATGGCATTGTCTGAATTAAAATCCATTAGGACCTAGAAGTACAGGGAGCAAGTTGCATATTTTCCAAAATAAATTCATAGCTGATAAAGGCCACAAATCATAGTTCTAATGCACTCACTGAAAGAAGTTGTGCTTAGTGAAGTCTGCAGCACTCAAATGTCTAGTCACCCATGAAACAGAAATCCCAGAAATGCACATTAATGTAGGCTTGTCTCCTAGGGTTTTCTGTAGCAAGATTAATATCTAATATTTTAAAATAAGTCTTGACAAGAACAGATGAACATTCGGATTCCAGCAACATTTTCTGAATATGGCTCTAGATGGCAGAAAAACAGCTAACTCCTCCTGCACACTGCTTTGTTAACAGCAGCACAGATAGCATCCACAGCAGTGATTGCCTTTGACACAGTCACAGTGAATCCATTATTTAAGAAAGAGATATTCTTCAGTGAATTCTCTAAATAAGTAATAACAAATACTTTATGCTCTTGGTTTCCTGCTGAAGTGGTAATGGGCAGAAACTCAGAGCATTATTGTTGCCATATGTCTCCACAGTCATATTGATTTAATTGGTTGTCATAAAAATCTGACAAGAAGGAAACCAGTTCATAGCTGGGTATGAGCCAGAGAATACTGGTGAATGGACTACTTAAATATCTCTAAAGACTCCTTGTCTTCTACCAGTGTCACTGAACTTGTCTTGTCCATGCTGCAGACACAATCTGTTTTATGGATGAAAGTGCAAAACTTTCACTTTTGGATCTAATTTGTCTTGCAGAATTAAAGAAGATCTTACATGATGTGGAAAGTATCTATGCTTAAATACTAATTTCCTAATAGACAAAACATTTTCACAGAGGGCAACAGATGGACCGCCTCATCAATTGTATCCATATCACCCATCCGTAAATCTGTGCTGTATTTAAACTTCTTCAGTCTTTCCTTAACATCAAAAGGCAACCACATGCAAGAACATCCATATTACATAACAGAATATTTAGCACTTGCATGAGAACTGTCATACAAGAAGTGGAATACAATTTTACATATCTGTGGTTTACTGCAGGGTAGCATTGCTACCCACATTTTACAGAGGGAAAAACAGAGACGCTTGTGAAATGACTTGACTTGGCTTTGGAGTGTGGTAAAACCAGGAGTGGTATGCAAGGGCTCAGCTTTTGGGCTATGTGCTTTGCTAACAGAACTGTCATCCTCTTTCTTTTTTGTTTCCTGTCACTCTGACTCTCAAGTGATATGAATACACTGCCCTATTTTTAAGGAAAGAAAGAAAAAATTTCCTCTATATACAAAATACAACAGCCAATACATATTGTTTTATAGCATGTTCATCATACCACTTACGTTCATCGATCAGAAAGTTAGGTGTTCAATCTGTGTGAACTATCTGAGCTACCCCTATGTTCTTAGGCAGCAGGAAGATAAAATATGCCCAACAAGCAGATACATTCATTCTTAGGAACTGAAAAGAACTTACAAACATCATATAAGAAAGGATTTTGAACAATTTTGAAGAAGTTTGGTGTATTGATTTAATATAACATTTTTAAAAATACATTGTAAACACTTGTAGATGCATGAGAACTGTCACAGATTCAGTGCAGACTTGTTTTAGAGAAAATACCACATGTTCAATATAGTACATTAATCTATGAAAAGGAGAGACGTGAACTTAAAGCTAACGTTCAACTTATTTTTTTATTATGAAAGATGAATGGTAAGGTTATTTGTTTTGACAATGAGTTAAAAATGAAAGTAAAAGTGATATAACACTGCTTGAGAAGTTTTTTTCACCTTTTTTTTTTTTTTTTTAACTCCAGTAAAATATTTACCAGACTGTATCCATCAAAACATTTACTGTATTTTTTGGCTCAAAGATCTATCAATGTAGGTAATTTATAAATCTAGACATTTATGCCCATAAAATTGTTCTACGCAATAAACAAATTTGACAAGCTCATCTGAAAAAAATCAAGTTCTCAATTTTCATGCCTTAGTAAATGGTTGGCTAGTTATGAATGAATTCAAATATATAAATTAGCATCAACATATTCCTGAGAGATGATTACTGACAACAGCATACTACCATGGCAAGAACTGTACAGGAAAGCAACATTTCTATGCAGTAATTAAGATGATACCCATTAGCCAAGGACAAGCCATGAAATTGATTGAACAGATTTTGCACAGTAACTAACTCTCATTTCAGAATACTCAAGTGAACAATCATCTGTCCAAATACCACATTATTAAACTGAAGAGACCATAGCTGATTTTGGCTACTATGGCATAAACCTTGAGAAGAATCCATGCTACTAATAAATTTACTCAGTTTTCACCACTAAACCTGAGATTGACTCACTGTAAAGAGTGTATCTGATATGATAAGTAAACCAGCTAGAACACACTCTGGTGAACTGCACCTGTGCAATCCTCCTTGGGTTGTTTCAGATGAAAGATGATAGAAAGCTGAACATTGAACATTTGTATGTTAAAACCCTGATGGGTTTTAAATTCTTAAGAGCTTACCAAGCTCCAACACAAAAATCAATTGTGTTAAAGCAATACTAAGTGGTTTATTGAAGACCCTGTTTTTCCCTTGTGTAAGGCTTATCTGAAATTATTTTAGATGGTGACAAACAATTATTAAAAAAAGGCTTCTGCATGAATCTAGATGAAGACCTTCTGATCTCGACTATTCTATTCAACAATCAAAACATAAACAGAAGAGTCTTTAAATTTGTTAAAGTTTGAAAAGTTTGAGATATTAAAGCAGGAAAAATAGAAAATGCTGTTCTACCTTGACAATGTGGAGGGAAATGTTGGGTTTTAGGACACCTACAAAGAAGCAGAAAAAATATTTACTTTCGGATTTTCCACTTCTAAAATTAAAACTCCATAGGTATTGACTTGACCTCATCTACACTAAAACATATTTTGCTGTTTTATCTGCTAAGAACTACATGAAACTTTAGAGATGCAGATCCTTTACTAACAGTGAGATGATCAAAACCAGCACTAAACTGCTTCCTAACCCACTACATGCAAAAAGTACCTGTGTTTTCCCTTATAAAATTAGAGCTGTTCAGAATTTTCTTGATGAAACCAAAAGAGCATCTAAACATCCTCCGACACACTGGGAATTTATTTTCACTAAGCCCACAGTTCTCCTGGAAGGTAGATTCAAACCTGACTGTTCTTCATGCTAGGGGGTATTACAAGGATATGGCCACAGATATAGTGGGAGCTGGGAGACCGTGCTAGAGACCACTGACTACAGTGTGGGAAAGACAGTGACTGCCTGTCCTTGCTATCTTCAAGATGAAGGATTGAAGTCAGCCATTCTCAGCCTCACAACTGCTCCCAGGCCCTGCTGAGTTCTCTTAGGCCTTGAGAAGTCACATACAAAATAGGTTCCACCCTACACCAGGCAGCATCTGCTCTTAAACAAACAAAAAAAAAGTAAAAAATGTTTCAGAGCTAAATCTTTTAGAGAAGCAGCTCTTAGATTTGTCTTTTTATTCATTAAGTAGTGTTCAGCACATAGTTTCAGTGAACTTTAAAGTAGTTGTTCTTACCTAAAATAGGGACGGTACAGCACTGCTTGACAGTATTTTTTTCTGAATATGCTGTGTTTTTGTTGGAACTGGAATCAGATTAACAGAGAATTGGAAAACTGTCTGTGGTTTTCCATGTATGACTCAGTCCCTTATCAATGGTGTCTACTGCTGCGCTGGAAATCTATAAAGTTTGGAGTTGGCTAGTGAAAGATCTTACAAATTTAAAAAGAAAAGAAAAAAAAGCCGCGTCAAACAATGTACTTCATGATTGCAGCTGAAAGACAAACCAAAGATAATTATTAAACCAGCTCTAACCAGCAAATATTACTTTCTCACTTATCGCTGCATTGCATTTAATCCCTTCCATAAACACAGACATGTCAGATGAAGAAAAAAATTAAGCATTATCAATTAGAGTTACTTTAGAGAAAATGCCAGTTAACCATTTGCAAAACATGATCACCTTTCCATTACATTCTTTCTACTCATCCTGTTCAGCAATGCTGCTTTGTGCATTGGGGATAAAAAGGGATAAATAGTGTGAGCAATAAAAGACTCAAAATTCATATTTTGCATTTTTGAGGCAGATTCAAAAGGATACAGTGAATAATTTTTGTGGTGTCTGAATTGGTTTTGAACCAATCATTTTAAAAGGGAAACAAGTGCCTAAAAAATGTCAAGTACCGTCACAATTTACCAGGACTCATTATTATGATCAGTGCTCAGCTTAACAATTCCACCAGTATTTGAAATCAGTTCATGTGTTAAATCTTACAAAAATAAGGAAGTGCTACATCCAGCTCCAAGGTGCATGTATTAATTAAGAGTTCACAGAAAAATAACACACCACTCCAGGAGAAGAAGCTAGCAGAGTATCATCACTTTATGTCAGAAATAGCCATCACTTCTCTTTGTCTTGTATCAACGAATGCACAATACCAGCAGTCAGACAGATTGGAGTGCTAAGGGAAAGTTTTGAAAAGCAGTCCAAAAGCAAAAGCAATTGCTCTCCATGGATTTTGCTGTTCCTCTGCCTAGAGGGGATTGCAGCGAGCCACAGCAAAGCAGAAATCTCCATGGGCTTGCTTACTCACACAGCCAGAAGTCCAAACCATGTGGCCTCCATCCTCCATTTTACAGATATCACTCAGTTTAGAAGATTCATTTCAGTCACAGAGGACTACATCTGACTAATTTCCATGGGCTCATCACCCTGTTTTACATAGTGTAACCATTTGGAGAATTTAATTGGGAAAACATAATTGCTTCAATGGAATGATGGCCAGCATCATTAAGCTAACACAGAAATTGCAGCAAGCTCTTGAGGTGGCATCAGCTTTTAGTTCTTTATTTCAGCTGGATGTTGGATGAACAGTGGGAACACCAATAGTTAAGTTCCCACAAACTTCATGATGAATCATCAGTTCAGGGAGTTATAAAGCTAAAGTGAGACAGCTTCCTGCTCTTCCAATGTCCTTCCTTCAGTTCCAGCATCCAGGTGCTGATACTGTTTGCTGCTAAGTTACAATCAAATTTAAGAAGCAAAAGCAAAATACCAAAGTTCAAAGGTAGCCATAGGAAAAAAAAAAATAAAAAATAAAAATTACTGAAACTAACATTTGTTTGGTTTTATTTTCCAAAATTTAAGCACCTTGTTTTTAATATTACAAATCCATATTTGAAATTCTTCCTGTTATGAAATTGCATTTTCAGCACACTAAAATAATTCCTATATTACAAGTCTTATATAAGTCTTAAGAGTGTTAGTCTGAAGAAACATTAAAGGTTAGATGCCTTGTCTAGTTTAGTCTAATTCAGAAGTAATTATCAAATGTCTCAAACATCTTGACAGATGAGTCAGTCATGTAAGTAATGGGCAACACTGGACAAAGAAAATAGGAGTTGTGCTTGTCAGCATGAGGGATTTCACAGCAGGAGAGCTGCTTTCATTATTTCAACGGTCAATAGATGTTGCTATAGAAACTACATAGTTAGCAAGACATGTAAGCAAAAGAAATATGATAAAAACAAAACTCATATCTATCCAAAAAGTAGCCAGTTGTTGGTTTTATCTTACAAATATATTGCCAATTGATGAGATTTGTCCTAATGATATAGTATATTCACACAGCACTTGCCTATCCATCATGCATTATAACACATAATAATCAAAATGAGCATCAACCCCAAACTCTTTAAATATCAATTTAAAAATGAAGTAACATCCAGTTATTTTAATATGCAAAAACAGCATTTGGCTTTATAACAAGATCTCTGTACTCAATTAATACTAATGACTAATTACTAAAATCTCTTGTATGATCTCTTGTATCTTTGCTTATAGGAAAAACAGTCATTTAATATTTAAACTAGCTTTTAGAGGCCGCAGAAAGTACTTGCAAATACTGTTTGATGTATGAAATTGATAAACACATGCATAGCAATTTGGCTTGACTATGTCCATATTCTGCACTTACAGTGATTTGAGTATTTGTAATTAGTGAATAAAACATGAGATTTGTATTACTTCCATTTTGGATCATAAAATAAATAGCCCGTGTGGTATTTTACAGCAAGTGGGATTTAAGAGAGCTAGAAACGTAACGTTTTAAAAGAAACAATGTGTAAGACAGGTGATCATATTTCATGCTTGCCAAACCTAGGGCTTTATATAGAAACTATGCTATCAATAGAACCAATGTCAGTATTCCTGGAACAAATTTGTCAATATTTGCATAATCACATTTTCCTCTAAGTTTATTTCTGTTGTGCACATTTTCAGTAACATTTTCTTTTTTCTTCTAGAAATGAGTATAATAAATACATTCAGAAAAAGATGTACACATCAGAACCTGCCAATCCTCTTATTTCCCTTTCAAGTCTTATGATCAGGGTTGAGTTGCAGAGACCTGAGCTTTGCATTCTTGCTGCTACCTAGATGAAAGATTTTGATAGAGAAGTCCCCAGCATCAATCACCAAAATAGATGTATTAAATAGGCAAAAGCCAAGAAAATGAGAAAATCTGATATGTCAAGATGTGAACTGTGCCAAATAACTAAAAACAACATGAGTATTATTGTCTTCAGAAAAAGAAAAGCACATTGAAGAACACAGCAAAACCACACATTTGTCCTCTATTCAACAGTAACTTGTTTATCTAGCCATCACAATTAAACCTTTCATTATCTCATTGCTTTCCAGGTCTATGAATTAAAAATGTCAATACATAGAAATGATTGCTTGTATTCCCACTGAAAGCTTTGGTGCTTTTAGCGGGAAAATCTCTGGACTACTATCTATAAGCCTTGGCCACTAAGTTGCTTTGGAAAACAGTATACCCAGTATTTCATAAATGCTTGCATCAGAACTGTAGAAAAAGATGATTAAACAGAAAGAGAACAATCAAAACTTTTATATTTTTAACGGAAGAAGCAATATTCAAGAAATAACAATTTAAGTAAGACACTTCTGGTTTGCAATGATCTATTATTTGGCCAGTTTGGCCATTTTAGCTGGACTATTAAAAGTAACTCTTAGAAAAGACATTGAGTCTTCGAGGGTCTCATCCCCTTGCTATCCCAGGGGACTGAGATTAATGTCTACTATGGGACTGTGCCAGGAACATGGTCTTTTCTTGTTAACACTGCTCCTGGAAAAGAGAGAACTATTGTAAACCTCTTAACGCACTTTCCTCTTGCCGTGTCTCTCAACCCTGTCACACAATTTGAAAGGATATTAGAACAGACAGAGAGTGCAGAGTTGAAATCAAGCATATGTCCTTATTCCATGAAAGCTTTGCATATCACAGGGTCTGTGTTATGAAATGGTCAACCGTTTGCCCCTGAGTCCTCATCCATTACATTCACATAAAAAAGACCATCTTACAGTCAGAGATGCACAAAGTGTTAGATACCACCTCAATATGGCAGGAGAGAGGAAGTTCATTGCCCAAGCCCAAGCTCAATATACCCAGGGGACTGAAGCTGAACCAAGGCAGTCGAAGGACAGATGTAAAACCAATTTGGATCTTTGCAGACGGAAACATCTCAGTCTCTTATAAGATTAGGGGTCTCCCAGGTAGAGAGAGCTTGGAGCCATATCAGCGACTGGAGAAGTGCATACCACTTCAACTAACATTAATTCCCAATACAGAAATTCCTTAGGCAAGGACTGGATTTGGCAGGATTTCTGCAGAAGGAAACTATCAGTATAAGGCTTAAGCACCTATGCCTGATTTACAACACTCTATGCTTTATAAACAGTAATTTGAAAAAAATGACTGAAATCTACTAAAGCAAAAACAGCTTACCTCTTTTCCACAAAGTACGCTATTACCATCTAAAAAAAGAAACAATCAGCAGCTGTACAACATTTGTTTACAGAAAACACTCAAAGAGTGCAACATCGCAATTAATTTTTCTCATTACCTAAGGGAGGTAACTCATTGGCCCCAGTTCACATCCCTCAGTAAGGAACCTTGCCCAAGTTCGCACTGTAGCCACTAGATTAAAATGATTATCCATGAGAGAGCAAGCTCACCTCACATCTCCATCATTTAGGAAGAATTTGGTCAAGCAACTTAATTCAGTAGCCAAGTTAATAATAGATTTTAGAGCAGAACTGAACTACTTTACTGTTTTGAGGCTGTTGGTGGTCAGTCATGAGGAGAAGTGAGTTCTAATTACAGGAAAATCGATAGTAAATGGGACAAAAAATGAAGGAGAAGGAAGGTTTATTTAATGTGATCAAAGGTACTACCTGTGTCCTGGTAAACTTATCCAGGACCAGACCTTTCCATCCTGTTGAACTGTTATCTGCTTTCTTGGCAAGACTTCAGTCCAAGATTCTAGCAGTGCCCTGATACATTCAGGAGAGGACACAAGCTATAGTCTGCACCCAACAGGCTTACTATGAACTTGGTAGCAAGGTGATGCAGATGAGGTTAGCTTTATGAACAAGTTCGTATTTTACTACTTGTAGGTGGGGCCAGAGATTAGTCCCGGTCATGCCTGATCTACACACAAAGTTGTACAGTAATTATGCTTGTCACTATTTCAAGGACCATTTTCAAGTCATATTAATGTATTGTTTGGAGGCTGCTCCAAAAAATGATACCAATTCTTTTATTACGTTGGCCCACAGTGTCAGAGGTGGATGTTGCTGATATGGCAGTAGAGGCTGAATCTTCCTGCCAGTATTCCATTACATTTTGTTGTCACAGGACAGATGGCAGCAGAGGGGCAGTCTGACAAAGTAGCATCTGCCATGGAAGTGCATATGATGGAAAGGTGTGCCACTGAATTCCTCTATGTGGAAAAATATTGCATCCACTGGCATTCATTGACACTTGTTGAACATTTAGGAGACAAAAAAGTGGAGTACAGTGAGGCAGCAGATAGTGTGTTTCAGCAGTGGCAACAGGGACAGTAGTTCACCTCTGCTGGTACAGATTTTTATGAGCACGGCATGCAGACTCTCATCACCAGCAAAAAAATGCATAGCTAATGCTGCTGACTGTTGTTGAAAAATAGTGTCTGGTAGCTGAAAAATAGTGTTATTGTGCTCTTTGTAACTGTTGTAGTTTCCATGGAAATAAATGGGAGACACTGCTTTCAGAGTGACCTTCATAATTTCAGCTTTACTGTGTTTGGAGAGATGTGAAACATTGGAAAATATTGTGTTAGTTTAAATAATTGTCTAATTTCAAAATGTCCAGTGAAGCTCTGTATCTTTAACTTATACAAGGAAAGCTTAAGAAGTGGCCTACATTTTGATGACTTTTCTAAAATTTCTGTAGGTTTTGCATGTTTTTTTTTTTTTAATTGTTCTCTCTCTCTCTCTCTTTTTTTTTTTTTTTTAAACAAGACTGTCTCTTTAGCTCTCTTTTAATCCTGAATTGATACTACTTGTTCATATTGTTAATATCTAGTTGATTCTTCACTGTGGCTCTGAATTGGCTTCCATGTCACCTAATTCAAGATCAGTGCCTCATATATGGTATGCATGATCTAATTTGTATTCCTATGTTATCAGTACTAAATGGAGTAAAAATGATGGAATCAAAATCACATGGATTTTTCTTGAATGTAATTCTGGAAGAAAAATTATAAGGGAATGCAGGGATTTACAGCTCAAGAGCACAGTATTTGCTTTTCTGATTACTTTTTACTTGCTTTTTCTAAATTTACTTACTTTTGTGGGAGGGTGTTTTGGTGTTAAAAAAGTCTAATGCTGCAAAATTAAAGTAAATACAGTCAAATACAGATTTTTTTTTCCCTTATTACAGAATATACAGATTCATAACTTTTCTTTCCTACTTGGAATGAAGGCAAATTCTGAAATCTTAGAACATTAATTATCAGGCAAAATTTTCCTCGGAGTTTTATTGTCATTATTATTATTATTATTATTATTATTATTAATTTTATTATTATCATTATGATTTCATGAGCAACGATTTCATTATCTAGGCCACAACAGAAAACTGGTACAAGTCACTGACAGGATCTAACTAGACTTTTTACCACCTTTGGGTGTAGATTTTCCTTTTGGAATTAGAGTTTGAAGATCAGTTTAATTTCTTCAATACAGGCATTATGATATTTTCTATTAAACAACTTTTAACCATAATACAGCACAGTACTGCACCCTTACATTGTTTATGTCAGTACAGCTAACTTAATTGTCTGGCATTGATCATATGAACATGTTTTAATTTGTTATTTGACTATGCCTGTTATGAGATTTTCCATGGCTTTCTTCAGAAGATTAGCCATCTTGATTACTCAAAATACACTATCTTTTCTTTTTCTTTTTTTTTTTTTTTAATATCGGGACATTATACCTATGTTTTTTACAAATCAAGAAAAAATGAATGAGAAAATTCATTGGTTCTCTTCTATAAATGGTGAATATAAGTTTTCCAATCTTGCAGATTACTATGCTAGATTTGAATTAACATTCTTGCTAGTTGATGGTAGTTCTTGCACTATCATTTCATACTCATCTACACTCTTATTTCTTACTGGAACTACATGAACAACAGGATTTTCTTTTTTTTGCTATTCTTTTTTAAGGATTAAATTATAAATATCTGATAGCTTATCTCATCTATTATCAACCACTGCTGACATTTATTGTTAATAAACCACTCATATGTCTATATATGGATAAACATGTTTCCATGGATTGTTCAGTGTCTATGTATACATTACGTATGGCATTCTCATGACTCTTTCTGAGTGGGCTTGCATTCTAATCACAGAGATATATTTTGTTTGGTTTTTGGAACTGCTACTTGTTATTCTAGAATTGCACTGTTCTGCTATTTTCTGACAGTTTATGTCTGTAGTAGACATGCAAAGCAAAATATTAAATACAGTTATAAGACCAGAGTTCAGATTTTGCAGTCCATCTGTTTTCAATGCTTGAATTTCAGTGTCACTTATTGCTGGCAATGTACTCGGACTAGAGTAGTAGTGTTGCAAGTTTTTTTTTAAACAAATATTAGCACATTTGTACAAGAAATCATAAGGTTAGGATAATAAGCTGTATGTTTTTCAAATATTAAACATTCACCCTCACAATTTTAGATGCAACCACAGAAGTGTATTTATCTTCTACCTCTAGAAAGGCACTTGCAAAATAGTGCAGAAAAATGTTTAAGCTACTAGTGGTTTGGTAGCACTGTGCCATATATCCACGATTAAAAAAAACTAGGATGTTAACAGACTGAACAAATCTTAAAGGGCAAAAAATCTCTTCAGCCATCACTCACTTAAACAGTTGCCATTAGAGGAAGTTGTATTAAGTGCAGATGTTGAGTGTCTGCAGGAGCTGCGGTGTGAAAACATCAGGCTATTCAGCTCTTTCCAAGGCTCCCAGCGCATGAACCCTACATGCCATTCAGACTGAATATCCTCTGTGACAAGGGCACTTGCGTGGAGTTCTAACTCCATCAATACATCGCACGCTAAGATCTTATTATTTTAACAAGGCTCCTTACTGTGCCAGTTCCAAATGGACATTAATGCTGAACACCAAAGTAAACAGTGTGGACAATGAACTTAATCACTGCAAACACCTGATGACTACTTCCACCAGCCCGTTCTTTTTTCTGTCTCTCGCAGGCTGCCCATTATTTTGGTCCTTTGGGCAGCAATTAGCTGTCATCAAGCTCCCTCTCTCAGGCATCTTTTCTGTTAGAGATTAAGCCCCCTCAACACAGTCCATTCTTCTATCTGTTGTCACTCTTTGTTGGCTACACCGTGTGCACAAATTAATTAGGGCTCGGTTCAGGGGCTGACTCAGCTGGTTAACAGCACAAATGAGTACAGCTGTTTTTCTGCATACGATTTTCAGTTCTTTTTATTTTTTATTTTTTAGTTTGGAAATATACTGTGTGTGTGTGCAAATTAAACATGAGATTTTTGGCAGATGCAATTGGCTAAGGAAGTTGACAACATGGATCTGTTTAGCCCATCTGCTCCTGAGGATCCAACTCAATTTCTTGCAGAGCTTCAGGGTTAGGACCACTGAGTTTCCAGTGTCAAAGGGTGGCTTCTCTGTCTCAGACATGCTGGCATTCTGATCCTGGGAGGTCCCCTGCCCCAAAGAAACAGAAACATCTGGAATCACATGGACAGTTTGTTTGCTGAGTTCAGCAACAGGGATCCCTGTAGCTACAGCTCCATCCCACTGTTAGGGGACCTACAAAGCACTTGGCAATTACTATCTTTACTATAGGATTACAAGTGCATTTGATATCATATGTACAGTAAAGTCTTCAGATTTTACAAAAAATATTCTTGAGGTATAGTTTACAGTGAACTACTTCCTCAGAGAGATAAACATAATGATGTTTTAATTTAATTTAGGAAATATTCCTGAAATAAAAGGATATTTTACCTAAGTAACCATGTTATGTTTATATCCTCTTACATATGCTTGAATTTTAAAATTCTGAGTAATGATTCAACACTGGAGCAGTAAAACACCTCAAGCGATTGGAAAAAGCACATTATGAACATGCAGATACTATTCTTCACTGCACAACTCAGGAGTCATTCTTTGCTCATGAAACTGGAGCGCCTGATTATGTTCCCACTGAAGTCAAATGGAGTGTTGCTGTTAACTTCTATGAATGCCCGTGAAATGCTAACATACACATTTATGAGACTTCAGTACTCTGGGCTTCACTGCTACTGGGCATTAAACATGGCAAACAATATATAAATGATGGCATAATTACCTGGTCAAGGACCAAAGGATGCTTTCAGATTTCATAGAGTTCTGCATTCCTTGCAGCCACTTGAGGCTTTATTTTATTGGGAAATCACTATTTTATGGTCTAATTGCATAAACATTGCTGCAATACAAACAAGTACAGGCACAAGCCTCAGAACTTTAGAAATTTTCCACAACCTGGAACAATTTGTTTATATTTTCTATTTATATAGCTATATCTGTATGGATGTGTAGGTATATATATGCACACACATACATATATATGTACATGTCATACGACTTTAAAAATTGCAGAGGCAAGCACTGTCCCTGACTATGTGCATAGAACATTCAACAGGAACTTAAAGATGGGTTCAACCCTCTAAGCCACC
Organism: Tragopan temminckii; assembly: GCA_028571105.1. Lineage (NCBI taxonomy): Eukaryota > Metazoa > Chordata > Aves > Galliformes > Phasianidae > Tragopan > Tragopan temminckii. Next base: position 58,713,184 of record JAOWBP010001760.1, on the reverse strand, counting down.
AAGATCCAAATAGTGGCAAAGCCAGTCTGGCAGTTGGAACCAGAGAATTACTGTTACTATGTTAACAATTAAACAGGTGTTGAAGCACTTCATTAAAGAGCTAATCAGCTCCTCCCAGAAAAAGCCTACTGAAATAAAGTTTTGTGTTATTTACTGAAGCAAAAATCTTTGGGTTCTTCCTATTTAAATAGGAAATAAATACATATTATTTTGTCAGTTCTATCTTCGTTATTTCTTTTTAAAAAGTAGGTACTGAGCTGTCATCAGTTCAGATGTGAACTACTACCTCAAATGTTGAATACAAATGTTGTATAAATTATACGATTGAGTCACTCGTGGAATAGATATGGAATTATTAGACATACAATACGTAAACATCAGGGCAAAAGTCTCTGTGATTTGACCTTGGAAGGGAAGTTATTTAAATCAGTAGAGTGAAAACAAGATGTAAAAACGGTAAAATTCACAAAAGAAAATATATTAATAATTTTCTAGAACAAACATTCTAATTTAAATTCAACTGTTCTAAAAAAAAAAAAAAAAAAAAAAAAGCAAATACTTACGTGAGCAGAATCTCACCCAGCCCAGTCTCAACACTTGTACGCATGAATAACTTTACACACTTTAGCGCTAAGACTGGCTTGAACGGCATTCCTCTGTCTGTCCATTACCACATAATTATTATATGCCTTAAGAAAAGCATTCCAATCTAAAGAAAATACATTGCCAATTTAAAATAAACATTTTCAACACAAATGTACAGTTACCTGTAGAGTTTGCCATTAATAGACCTTGATTTTTAGGCCATACCTCATTAGGAATTTCTGTACCGATGAAACCACTTTTTAGATTGACAGGTGGCTGATTTCTCAAAAAAAAAAAAAATAAAAATCTTATTTTGAAGGTTTTTATCAAGAAAAAACCCTCTCAATCGGCCCAGTGCATTGTGATTTCCGTGGTTCTTTTTCTTCTGAGCTGTTCAATTAGTTGGAAATCTCTCTCTGATGGACTGAAGCAGCTTGAGTGAACGCCTGAGCGCACAACCAATTAGGCTCATTTGAAGTTGCAGAATTGCCTTCTTTGGTGTTAAAACCCCATGTCAAACACTGGGTCTAAGATCATTTGTACTACAAAATGAGATTGACAGAGCAGCTGCAACAGGGGGCATGCCTGCTGGACGACTTAATTGTAGAGACTGAAGGGCCATCATGAACTGGCGTGTGGAGATTGTATCACCACTGCTGCATTACAAATGCTCTTTATTAACAGTGATCTGTAATCAATGAGCTCAGGCTTTTTGCCAGAGCTCCAAAACCAGGCGGGCAGCTCTCGTCGAAAGAAAGAGGTGGAGCCACAAGAGCAGGGTGTTGCAGCGATGGATGCAACCTGCCTGGCACCTCGCTAGGGCTGGGAATCCTCGCAGAGGGAAACGTCCATCCAATGGCAAACAGCTTTCCCACTTAGCAGAATATGCATCAGCTGGGCTGAGCAAGCAGCAGTGTACGGGCAATTGCACTTATACTGGCTTGAATGAATGACAGTTACTTTGACAAATCAGTATTTAATTAGTGAAAGAGTACACCAACCCACACTGGTATGAATAAAATAGTTGTGATGGTTGCATAATGCCTGTAACTTAATGGTAACCTAGTGAGACAAGGTAACTGAAATAAATTCAATGCACTTAGTTTCAGTAAAATACTGAAAAAACAAACAAACAAACAAACAAACAGCATCCAGCATATTTAAACCTTTTGGGTAGAAATTCTTTTCCTTTTGTTAATGAAACACCTTCATTTTTTAAAAAAGCAGTTGCTTCCCACCGATACTTCCAAGACAGCCATTGTTTATATCCACTTACTGTAACTTACTACTGGAAAACAAAACAAAAACAAAACAATATATGTGCACAAGTATTCACAGATTACTTAATGATGAGACATTGTAAAAACAATGTTGAAGTCAATATTCAATTTAGTTAAAATTAATGATAACTGACTGTTACTGACCCAATGCCTTTTCCTATGAGAATAACCTTAGCGCTTTCTTCAAAGATATTTTATTCTTGCCTGCTTTGCACTCTGAAAGACTATCAGAAAAGAAACAAGAAACTTGAGCAAACAGTGTATGAACAACTCAACTACTGTGGCAAATCACATGTAGATGAGCTCCTCAGTGAGAAGAGAGATCAGTGTTTGGATGCATACTCTAAACCTGTGGTACCTCACATCAGTCAGACAGACAGGATTACTTTTAATTATAGGGTTGGTGGGTTTTTTTTTCCCTTTCTTTAAAAAATATATTGCAGAAACTAGGATTATCTGTTCAGGTGCTTATTACAGATTTTATTTTCCTTAAGGACTAATTTTAGTATCGATAATTACGGCATGCTTATAAAGGCAGTTCAAATTATACAGATTCACACTGTGTCATTCTGCATCATTTGCAATAAAGCAGCAGGCAACAGAAATCAACTTATTTTAGGAAAAATTTCTGACGTAAATACCTGCACATGTACTCACTTTTAAGTTATCCTTAAGAAATCTCTCTTACCACTCGACACTGTTTTGCCTGCACGTTGTCTCACGGTTACCTCATGGTCCCTTGTATGACTCTGTCCACCTGCTGCCTCTTTGCTTACAATTCCTGTGTAAGGAATTGCTGCAACCAGTGACCTAGAAGGATACAGTAGAAATGTACTGGCTGCTACTGTTACCAAAAAACCAAGAAAAATCCAAGTATTCAGCTTGTTTAGTGTTGGAAACACATTATATCATATTGTTTTTGCAATGCTTATTGTCTCATTGCCAAATCTTGCTGTGAGATGTTGCACCAGTGGCAGGAATTCCTGATAGCAGGACGGTGAGAGATAGGCAAAAGAGAGATCTATAGGTAAGAAGATAATTAAAGCATAACCAAGACATCAAAAAAATTGAAAAGTAGGATCAGTTTCTAAGTAAATGAGTTCATATACAGTGTATTCATCAGGTACCTTTGACCGTCTTAGTCTATATTTGTGAGAATTTTTACACAAGTGTTCATACCAATGCACTCCAACTAAAACAAGACCTAAACTTACACAATATCTTAAAATAAGGAAATAGCTAATCAAGAAATTTGACTGAAATTAAATGGATATGTGCTTGTTCCTGCAAATGCATTTGCAACTAAACCAATGCTCCAGTCAGTCAATAAAGGAATGAGACATATATTCCTTTTTCTTCTTCCACTTGTAGTTTCTGCATATTCCCTTAACATCATCTTTCCCACTGATTTCAGAGTATGGCCTTAGATAAAGGTGTTGTTGGGCCATTGTAATCTGGCTGAATCATCTTGCTACTCCTCTATCTGATTCAAAATATCTTATTCTTAACTTAAATTGTTCACCATTTCTTGCAAAACTTTTGTCCCAGTAAAAATTTGAAACATAATACATAGACATGTGACACTTTTGCTATAGAAAATACAGAATAATTCAACCAAAACAGAATTATTCTGCAAATTTGCAGTGTCAGCAGTTTGTGAAGGTTTTCATAGAATCATTAAGGTTCAAAAATACCTCTAAGACCATCTAGTCCAACCGTCGACCCATCCACACTCTGCACACTAACCACATCCTCAGTACTACATTTACATGTTTCTTGAGCACCTCCAGGAACAGTGACTCCACCACTTCCCTGAGCAGTCAGTTCCAACACATCACCACCCTTTCTGAGAAGAAATATTTTCTAGTATTCAACCTGAATATGCTGGTGAATGGGTCCTTATCATGCTGTCTGCATGGAGCAAACTCAGTGGTTTCAAATGTCAGTGTATGGAGATTTCACTATGCTGGAAGATGACCACAGCATCTCTGAATAGATGGGTGACCTACCTCTTGAAGGAGGATCTGATCATAAAGCAAGATTATGTTTCCTTTCTGTTTCCCAGTTAAATATATATACATACAAATTCATAAGTATATAAATGTATATACATTTATATGGATTTCCAGCTTAATTAAACTCATTGCTATATTTTACAGTTAGGAACCATAATTCAAACCATATAGATAAATTCTTTTCCTATCATGCTTTGCTGAAGTATCAGCACTTTCTCTTCTCAGTGATGTGAGAGGTTTGACCGTAATATGAGACTGCTGTCATTTTGTTGAACATAATGATGTTCCATGTTGGCATGGCAGAGCACCAAATTCAAGGTACATATAACTAAACCAGATTAGCTTTCGAATAGAAAAACAAATAGCTTAGGATAAAATGAGAGAAATAAAATTAAAAAAAATGCTCACTTTTTAGACTAGAAACCTATTGTAACTTCTTGTATAATTCATTTTTATTTAAATGATCTATAAAAAGCCAAAAAGCAACAATGGGGAACAAAAAAGAACTATTAGAACACCATTTAGTTCTTAAACTAAATATGAATGTAGGAAACTACTACATTTATTTGTAAAAATTTAACTTGGTTACCATCACAAAACTAAACAATTACAATTCATCAAAATCCAAAATGTACAGCAGAGCATATTCTGCACCCAGAGAATCAGCAGCATGATTTCTAATTGCCTGCAGCTGAAGTATCAAGGGCCAACTTTTTGATCTTTTTCTTATAATTAACTAATTCATTTAAAGATGTTGTGGGTTTATTTTTTTTTTCTTAAAGTGTTACTGTTTCCTAGAAAGCTATCTCGTAAATTTAAAAGTGATCCTTAAAAAGTTATCCAAGCATTGCAGTCAAAAAATACATACTCTAAATGAATGTGTAACTCTAAAATTGAGTAATGCTACTGGTGCTTTGAAAATATATTCCTTGAATATTATTTTTTAATAATAAAAATGGCTCTTCTTTCCCTCCTGCCAAAACAGAGAAACAAAGCTGGCAGAATCAAATGCCAATTGGTTTGTAGCAATATGCAGAGATTGGGATTGATCTCTACTCTAAGGTTCCTCATTTTAGAAGTCCAAGTCCTGATGTCCATTGCGGTCAATTACGTAACTTCAAGAAATAATTCATGTTGCCTACCTTAATGCAAACAATTTAAAAGAATGCCTTCTTTCTCTCATTCACCATCAGCTGTCCCTAGGGAGACTACCCTGAATTTAAACTAACTTTTAACACCTAAATTATGGGAGATGAATATTCTCTCAATCTGTAAAACTGATTAATTTACAAAAAAGACAGAAAATCGGCTAATACAGCAGCATGAGACAGCGCTCAGTCTGCTGTGGTGACCCTGAAACTCTTTACCATTTTAGTTTTGCTTCAGTCATTCTAACTGATTCATACCTCTTTAATTTTCAGTGAATTAAACAAGATGGTTCATTTCCTATCTTATCGATTACTCTTTTCTACGTGTAAGGAAATATTGACCTGCTTCTCTGATAAACTTTTAACATTAGCAACTATTGTTTCTCCTTGTGACCAAACAGGATTTAGAACTTGAAAAAATCTTTCTACGCTTATGGTTTAGCAACCCTTCTTTTCATCAGTCAACTTACTATTCATATAAAAAGTTATAAAATAAAGAGTGCAACACAAGAATAAATAATGTCCTAAATGCGGTAGAATCTATATGGATGAAAGTTTCAGATTCTGATCAAGCTACAGAGAACCTTTAAATATTCTGTTTTGTTCACTTTACAGTGAAGCCTATTTATAGGAATTTGCAATGATAAAAAAGACAAAAACTACTGGAAGTAAGATTGTGAGTTAACTAATTCAAACATGCACAAAGAGTAATGGTACGTCTGTTTTACAGTCTTCAGAATCAGTTGTCCTCAATTCTAGTGTAGTTATTTTGAAATGAATGCTCATTTGGACAAAATGTGAAGGTGATTTGAAATTGCTTCTTGAGTGAAAACTGATCAGCTGGCAAAGCTTATGTTACATTTAGATAAGGATAGAATCTTCCTTCAAGAGGAAAAATATCTATATAGCTAATGATACAGGTTATTGCTCCTGTTGGGTTCTTTACTTGCTGATTGATCATTTAATTTGTTAAAAAATCAATTTTATTTTCTATATCCAAGTGAAAGCATGACCTGCGCATAGGATGCATCACTCATTTATGGTGTTTCACACACTTAAGTCAAAATCCCTCCGATATCTTCATTGAATGCAGTGGTCTCTCCTATCTTGCCCCAAATTCCAGCCATTTAGAATTGCTCTGTATCATATTTCAAATGTTCCTGGAGATTCTTCCTCAGTGCCAGTGTACAAATTATGATAGGATATAATGTGTTCAGTATGGTAGCATGTATGGTAGCCAGAGACTCGGATGAAAATCTGAAAGAGAAATCTACACAAAGATGGCCAATTTTTCCACAGACGGCTGAGCCACAATCAACAGGTTGTGATCCAAATTCTGTAGGCCTTCATCTTGATGACAGAAATAAGTGGGATAGCTTCCTAAGGGACTTCTAAGAACATTTATTCTCACTGTGGTTCTTCCACAGATTTTTTCTTTTTTTTTTTCTTTGTTCTCAAAGAAAAAAAAAAAACTAAACATACTTTATGTAATTTGGAAAAATCAAGGGAAAAAATCTCCACTACAGCTTTTTAATACATTATTTCTGAATAAATTTGCTACACTTGGTAGATTAAATTCATTTTAGTTCATCATAACATGACTAATTAGCAGTGATTTATAAGCAACATAAATATTTCAAACAACTCATACAGTTTTTCTAAGCAATTGAAATCTGACATGCAACCTTTCTTATATTTATCTTAAAATATAGCATAAATGCTTCCACAAAATTTAGAAATGTTGTTTCCGTGATAAAATGGGAAAGTATTCAGGCATATTAAGTATATCTCTATTTCAGTATTCTCCAGACACTAAAACATTTAGGTTCCAAAAGCCCAGTCAGATAAGTGAAACATTTACTCCCTATTAAATACTGCAGAAATGGCTATTAAATATCACACAGTAACGAGTTAAATAATCAGTTTTCAATTAGGTTTTCTTCCCTTATATAGACCAGAAAAAGAATCCAAAACTAGGTGGAGAAGTTCAAGTATCATCTCACATGCAGAGGCTGATGAAAGGAAAAGCAGGACATGCTAGCTAGGAGAGATGAGGAAGGACAGTATACGAGCAGGCAACCTTCCACATTTAAAATAGCTAAGAGATATTCACTTAAAATCTAGGAGTTGTGAAAAGCGACATGGAGCTAAACTAATCTTAAGGTCTCAATCTCTGTTTTGAAGTGAAGATGTATTTCTTCATTTTCTGCCCTGAATTATATGTGCAGCTGCACTGACAGTTCCACAGTATAATTGTTGCTTAAAATAAAATCATATCAAACGAGATCTTGTTTGTCACATTTGAAACATCTTCCTACGAGTATTCCTCCAGCTAGGAAAAATTATTTCAGAATTTTACATCATTTTGCAATGTGAGTATTAAAAAGTATGAAAGCACCCCTCCTGACTTTTCTATACTGCTCTACTTCCTCCAAAAAAAATGGAACCAGATGACATTTCGGTTTATTTGTTATTAGAAGGAGTGGGAAGAATGTAATGCTGGATACACCCTCAGTCCATTATTTCTGTGCCAGCTTGAGTTTCATAATTTAATTCAATTCCAGTAGGGCAGAGCACAGCAATACATTTTATAAAACAGTAAACTATGCAAACATGACATCGAAGTTATAATGCAGTATTCATATGCATGCTGAGCTGTCGTTTTTATAACACAGCATTTTCACCAGAGGGACACTTAATTAAAAACAGATTCTTTGTATCTGGAATCAAACTAGCACCAACAATTAATTCGTTCTAATTCTATTTTTCTATCAGGAGCTAGTCTTTAACTGTGATGAAAAATGCGGTGTGCACATTTGATTTGAATTAGAGAAACCATGCTAAGGCTCAGCTAGAAGCAAAAAGAGGATAACCATCTTGTAATAGGGAAAACAACCTTGTACAAACTACAGGAGACCATTCTTTTCTGGGGAAAAAAAAAAGAGGCTGTCAATATAATACAACAAAGAAGATGGACAACTGTAAAAGCGATCTCTTAACATTATTGTTACTAAGTTATTTACTAAATAACTACTAACAGAATCCTTACCTAATAAAATCCACAAATATAGATACTCCCTGCCTCTACTATGATTCAGAAACAAAGTGGATTAGACCCAGCTGAAAATGTTAAGGCTAGCAATAGTGGGTTTGAGTGTTTTCTTTTAACTCTTAAATTTACTCCTGGTGTGTTTTAAAAAGAAGTGCCATTTTAGAAGGGATTTGAGTGAGGACAAGGTGATGATTTTGTAAATGAAGGTGGTAAAAATAATTGATACATTTCAGGAAAAGTGGGAAAATAGAGTGAACCATATATGGCCACTACTGGTAAGAGGACTGAGATGAATTAAGATAGGGACTAGATGTTCCTAAGCAAGAGGTTAAGTTCAGAAAAGCTTTCACTGGCTGCAGTAAGCTTTGGACAAAAAATTTATTGCAGGAGATTTCTGTGAATATCTGCTGCTGGATATAATGATTTTCACATGAGAAAGTCTCTCCTCTGTTGTCTCATGTCTTACCGCTCTGTATCACATTCCTGGGGCAAAACAGAAAATATTCCCCCAGACTCAGGGAACTTTTCCTACAGAAACTGAACATAGACAGATGTATTTTATCTCCTCTATTTTAAGAATGAAAGTTCTTAAGATGGTTTAAAATCAGTGTTATTGTGCCTCCTTTGTCTGGACTTAGTTCTTGTTTAAGTCAAAAAGAGACTATCAACTCAGTCAACATATTTATGTTCCCTCTCAATCAAAGTTATGGTCTTTTCTAGCCATTCTTAGGAAAACTGTATTCTACTTTGCCTTTCCAATTTTGTTCTGCAATCTGCTACTCTCTAGAACAGTTTTCTATTTAAGATTTGTTCAGTTTATGACAAAACTATTGCTTCTCTGGAATCTCTTATTCTTACCCTTTCCCCAATTTCTATTTTGAACAAATCAGAAAACGACTATCTTTTTCTGCCAAAAAGTAGAATAGGTTCATGGGTCAACATCTCACCTCTCATATCGTGGTTTCAGCTCACGTTTTTGAGAAATATCATAAGGAATACCAGGCCAGCAGGCTACACAGCCTTTGTAATCATTGCTCCTGTTACATGGTCCCTGTTCAGTAAATTATTTGTTCTTCACCTCAGGAGTTTGAAGAACTGCAGTCAGACAGGCTAGAAGCCCTAACAGTAATTTAGTGAAAGGAACAAAAATAGATAAAATAAAGACACCTATGTCAAAGAGTACAGGTTTAATCTACTCACTTCTCTCTTCCATCTCATCTAGACTAAGTATGTAGTCTCCTGGCATCAAGGTATTCGAGAAGCAAATTGCTATTCTAAATAGCAGGGAAAGATCTTGATGTACATCTGTTTATGCACCAATAAACCTAAACTTGTTCTTTGTTTCTATGTTTTTTTCTGAACATGTTCAAAATGAACAAATTGAGATGAATAAGATAGGAGCTCTGGGCACAACCAAGCTCTTTAGTCACTGGTACTTTGAATACTGCAGATATTAGTGAAACCTGTTATGGGAGTCACAACAGATCAGACTGGCCTTGTATTGCTCCAGAATAACAGATTTTTTTTGCCTGTTATTAGTCTACAATTCATGAAAGATATAGAAAAATACATCTACCTCAAGGATGTGAATTTTATTATTTCAACCTAAATATCAACAGCATAAAACATACAAACTTACACCTGAAGAAATAAAACTTAATATTATTTGACCTAGAAAATAAATTAATCCCTTTGCAGTTCTGACTCCAATACCTTCAAGCTGATACCTCAGTAAGAGCCTTTTTCTTTACACAGATTAAAAAAGGGAGCCTAGGATGCAAATGAAGAAGGATAAGATTAATCTAACTCTTAACATAAGGACATATGACATATATATGACATATATATAAGGACAATAGTTAAATTTTACATAGATATTGCTTACTTGAGCAGTTCTTTTCACTTATTTTCATTTTGATACAGCACTCAGCAGTATATTTGTGACTATGGTAAGTTCTGATCAATGGTGCAGATAAAAATATGTCTCAGAATAACATTTCCAAGTCAGCTGCAGGTTGAATAGTCAAAAACATTTCCTTTCTCAGAGCTCCAATACATACCGTCAGCCAACTAGCTAGGAGATAGCTCTGCAGAGGAGGACCAGGAGATCAACTTCTACGCTCCTGGGTGTGAGACAGACAGGTATTTACTGGAGTGCAGCAGAGATAATGAAGGAACTGGAATATTTGTCATACAAGGAGAGGCCAAGAGAGCTAGAGTTGTTTGGCATGGAGAAGACTCAAGTTAAAACTGGACAATGTGTTTATATACCTGATGGGGACAAGGGATGGGAAAGGCAGAGCCAGACTCTTCTCAGTGTAGCCCAATGAGAAGAGACAACACAAACAAACTGAAGTCACATCTACGTTTATGAAGACTTTTTTATTATGAGGGTGACTGAGCGCTGACATGGATTGCACAGTGTGGTGCTGGAGCCTCCCTCTTTTGTAGATCTTACAAACCAAGCTGGATACAACTCTGGGCAACCTGCTGTAGGTGCCTCTGCTTTGAGCAGCAGGGTTGGATTAGAAATCTCCAGAAATACCTTCCAGCATCCACCCTGCTCTCTGTATTTTATTTATTTTTTCCAATGAAAAAGAAGCAATTCTATAAAAGCAAAAATTTTCAGTAGGAACTGTAATAAAAATGAGCAGCATCACATGAAAGATCTAATAGAAATTTCTAGTGCCTGGTTTTCAGTAAGACATTTTTAGGAATTTCTGTGTTGCTTTTATAGACGGAATAGACATAAATCTAATCTATTTTTGTTATCCAGAGAACTTAATATATCAAAGTTGAATTTATTATAACGGAAAGCAGAGTAAATTTACTGTCTGTGTAGGCAAACATGCACAAAAGAGCATAAGCAAGTAATTATATAATGCTCTGATTTGACATGCAAGTAAGTATAAACTAATACTGACTTGAGCCTCCTAATCATGTTCACACTGATTTAAATGAAAATGTATGGTTTTTATTACAATGATTTTTACCACTGATCTAATGGAATTTCTCTCCAGCTAAGAGTGATTATTAGTCACAGAAGTGCCATAACACTGTGACCTTTTCAAACTTTCTCTATGAAGCAGTTGTTATTACATTTCTAATGTTCACATAGTTGCCTTTGGATTCACATAATTTAACAATTATTTTGCAACAGAATGTCCATATGCAATTGAGAATTTTCTTATGGTGTTCACTTTCAGAAATACAATGGATAGCATCTACTGTACTGATGGGAACAGTCACTGTTTTAGAGACATTCCTACCCAAGTGTTTGATAGAATTATTTGCAATAATATTCAACAAGACAAAAGAAACAAGCTAAATCCTTTAAAGACTGATTTATATTATTAAACATTTTATACCATTCATCCAACTGCAAGATTGGTAATATATTTTTGTACAGATTATACTTTAAAAACATATCTTGATTCTGCTTGCCTAGCAAGAGTTTAAAGAACTGTTTTCTTTCATTTTACACTAATATTTTCATTTTATGTTGTTTTGTATTGAATGATTTTTTACATAGGTAAAGCTTTATAGAAAGCCCTTGGTAGCAGACCTATATACATATATACGTGTGTAATCTCAACATTATGTAACTTTTCTGTCAATATTTACTGAAGGTGAAGTACAAACATGTAATGTGCAGTAATGTGTATTACTATCTATGAAATAAAGGGAGACCAATAATCACAGAATGGCCAGGGTTGGAAGGGACCTCAAGGATCATGAATCTCCAAACCCCCTGCCACATGCAGGGCCACC
>JAOWBP010001760.1:58687556-58701233 GCA_028571105.1 Tragopan temminckii | reverse complement strand
GGCCAGATTGGATGGGGCCCTGGGCAGCCTGGTCTAGTATTAAATGTGGAGGTTGGTGGCCCTGCCTGTGGCAGAGGATTGGAGATTCATGATCCTTGAGGTCCCTTCCAACCCTGGCCATTCTGTGATTCTGTGATTCTGTGACCTAGATAGATTTCTTGCCTATGAAGTTTTAATAACTCTGAAAGGGACATAAGAAACCTATGCAATTTTTGCAGTAGAACATTGTCTTATTCATACAGGGGGAGAAATTTCTCACTGATGTAATGGAGAGACAATATGATCCTGTGTGTAGCAGGCAGCACAGAGGTCAAGAATTAAGCACTTTCAGATTTCTCAAAATGTCAATTAAAACAAGGAGAAGGTGTTGTCTTCAAAACTCCACGCAGACAAGAAATAAACAAACTTATAAGTATGAATACAACACTTCCTTGCATGATATGGAGCTGTTAAATCAAACTCAGCAGGGTAAAGGTTTTCTCCTTTGAGTATTGTTTAGGTATTCAGCAGCAGTGGGGACAAAGAAAATGTATTTCATTTAATAGTACTGATAAATGAAACCAAATGCGGCTTGTTACCACTGGTATTGGGATGAGTCATTTTGAAATACAATATCTGAACAACTCCAAGTCATATCTTAAGCAATCCAACAATGCTGTTCAACAATGGCCTGTTTATATCCTCATTCAGCCATTCTGTTCTGTCTTACTAATGAACAATATGGTACATGGTGTTTGGATGGAGTCTACGAACACATCATATTTTTATATGGAGGAGAAAAGAATCTATACATTTTCAGGATTCTCTCTGACAATACAGTGGCTTCTTTTAACTAGTTCTGTGCTGAAATCAAGGCCTCATGTTTGAAGGAAGGATATAATCTCACCTCTTAACATAAAATGAAAACAGCTTCTTTACCATTCTTTCTTCTCTTAGTAAATATTTCTTCTAACTGATGGCAGAAAAACAAACCATATTTTCACAGTATTGTATTTTAATATCATTTTTTTGCTGGAGGAATAGAACATTGTAGAGGAAGACCTGCACAAACATATGATCTGGAATAACAGAAATTAGAGAAATTTCATCATTCGAAGCGCAAGATCCTATTTGCAATAGCAATATCCAATGCTATGAGCAGGAGGAAAGGACAGAGCCAAAAAGGCTTGCTCATATTACCCAGTTACATGAGACTGTGAAATAAATGTCATTAGAGCCGTGAAACAAGACTACAGTGTAAAAAATTCAGTGAAATTTTGTAATAGTAAACTTATACTGAAGGTACAGTTTCAGGAAGGTAAGTTTTATCCTGATGGATGTAGAGGATAGATGCCAGCAGGTTTGCAGACAGGTATAGAACTCATGTTTTCTCTGATGAAAAGAATATTGGGAAAACTTATTACTGATATCAGTAAAATATGAAAATGGAGAAGCATAAAGAGGGAAAAAGTTTGAAATAGCCTTCCAATGGACGTGTTGGAGCGAAACCCAAAAAACAAACATCAGATGTTGTTTGATAAGGGAACCATATATTCCAACTTACAGCAATTCTAAGGTGTTGCCTTCAGTCTCACCAGATGTGTTTCCAATCCTGAGACTGTGATTTCATATTTATATAAAAATCATGACTATACATTTTACTGAAGCTCTCTGATCACTATTTTTGCATGCACATGGTGAAAAGAAGATATCAGAACTATTGCTGTGCAACCTTCTGTTGAACTGGATCCTTTCACAAAACTTATTGACAGTAAATCATTCTTACTTTTTAAACATTATTTTGGACTTCACAATAAAAGAAAAATCTGACCTCAGTTACCTAGGAGTACATCTGGTGCATGAATTCCATGTCATGCAATGTTCTGTAAGAAACAGCTGGGCTATCTGTACTCATTCAGATCCTGTAGCCCACAGAGATGCATTAGCTTGGTGTTTCATGTAACAGCATTAGTCTTGTCTCTTGAGAGAAACAGTTGGACTCAGCACAGGTCTGATGCAGCTCTAAGACTGCTGTTTCATAATCTAGTGTACAGAAACCTAGCCCGGGTATTTCAGGATAAACAGAACCTTAAAACTGTTAAGAATTCTGTCTTCTTGAGAAACAAATATCATGATACCAGCATAGTTACTGAAACAAATATGAATCCTTCCATGTGAGGGCAATGGTGGTGAATCATATAAAATGGCCAAGTTATTACATAACCTCTCTCCTCTTTATTTTTCATTCTTTTTTTCAAGATTAAGAGTAGAGAAAGAAAGAGAATGAGACACTATAGAAATCTTCTGCTCTATTAAATTGGGCAAGGCTTAATTCTCTCCTATGAAAACAAGATTTAAAAATAAATAAATTAATTGAAAAGCTATTTGTTGCTCAAAGATATATACCTCATTCTTTATTGAGTTTTATCATTGTGTTAGCACCACTGGTTATGTGGGCTGAATTATTCCTTCCAGAGTAATGCCAAAATTTTTCCATATTTGCCTCTACATAATAATGCAACCGACAAGACTTAGTTTGTGTTTATTTATACTAAGGCCATTCATTAAGGTCTTGTTGTGGTTTAACCTGGCAGGTGGCTAAGCACCACACAGTCACTCACTCCCTTCCCAGTGGGATGGGGAAGAGCATGGGGGGCAGGGGAAGAAGAACTTGTGAGTTGAGATAAAACTAAGATAGACAAAAGGAAAATAATAATAATAATGCATATATATATATACATATGTATATAATAAGCAATGTACAGGAAATTGCTCACCACCCACTGATAGACGCTCAGCTAGCCTCCAAGCGAGCAGGACAAATATGAACTTCCACTCCCTTCTAAACTCTTGCATTATATCATAAGGTATGGAAAATCTCTTTGGCCAGTTTAAATCAGCTGCACTGTTTCCTCTTTACTCTTAAATCAAGTAGTAATTATAGGGAATTGGCACATATTCCTCCTGAGTTTATTCAATTAATAAAGACAATTTAAAATATGGAACCTGTTCATGGTGGAAATCATTTGCAAAAGTTGACTTCATTACACATAGACAGTAAAGGATCGTAATTGCTGATGTCATATCTGACCTCTATGAATGTTCCTGAATGCAAAAATTATTTTACTTGCCTAAGTATCACTGTCTTAACTTTTGCCCTGAGCCTAGGAAAACAATGTGTTGCCTTTCTCACAGGAAAATGCAATCTACTTAATCAAAAATTTTACAATATGATAGAACAAATATATATATATTTTTAAGAGGAAGATACTAATCAAATATACCCCAGACGCAAATGAGTATATTACATTACACACTGCACTTCACTTCATCCTTTGATGATACAGTCAAAAGTATGGGTTTTTTTATCCAAGGAAAAAATTAAGTTTTGCATGTCTTGGGTTACATTCATTTAGCATGTTATCACATTCATACCCCACAAAACTGCAAACAGTCAATCACCAAGTATCAGCAACTTTTCAAGTAGAAGAATCCGAGCTCCATGCAAGAGATATCCTCTCATCAAAACATTGGTCCAAATAATAGAAACATGACATGCAAGGGGGAATGGAGTGGGAATGGAAGAACAGGTGTTGTTGGGGATCTTTTGTCACACACTTGGTCATCTTATAATTCTAACCATTCAGTGTAAAACAGACAACAGGGATGATTGCTATTGTTTTACTGATTAACCATTCTCTCCCTTTTTTCCCCAAAGACACCCTGGCAAACTCTACTTAGTAAATATTGACACCTGTAAACCAAGCTGGCTGATGCCTTTAGCTCTTCAGCTCTCTTCCCATCTGTTGCCTGGGAATTTTAAGTGAAGTATTTTGGGACACTTGCTCTCTTTTCATTGAAAATTGTTAAAAAAAAAAAAGATAAAAAAAAAATCACTATCCAAAAGCTAATCCTAGAGCCACATGGTCTGTAGTAACTAAAGGGAAAACACAGCATATGTAAAATGCATATCCCACTGGCCTCTTCTGACTACTCTTCTTTAGTTAACAGCATGCCAGGGTAATCTGCTTAGTTACCAAGTGGAGCTTTCTTCCCTTTTCCCCATGAGATCACCCTGACCATGATCAAAGTCCAAACACATTCTCGACTAACTCTATTGTTCCCAAGAGTGGGATTAATGACTAATTATGTCAGGTCACTCATCCAGATGGCCTCTCAGATGTTCCTTTGTCATTCCCTGACCTTCCATATGCCCCTTCGACCTTGAGGTTTATTTCCATGACAACATGAAGCCTCAGTTTCCTTGCTGAGATTGCCAAGAAGTGGCCAAAAGGGGGATATGGGATAATCTATCCACATTTTGTATTCTGCTTCCATCTCATGCCTTGTTAAATCCAATGAATAGATAAAAAATGCTATCTGATCCCAGCTGAGTGATGACCATGCTCATGATTCTATGTTACATGCTATGTTTTTTAAATTAGCAGACAGCTTTGTACATGGAAACGTGCATTTAATTTGAAGAACATCAATCGCCATAATGTGATCTTTTTATCTCATTAATGTTAAGCAAGGGTAATAGAATGGAATTACAAAATATCACTGTGAAAGGAATACAATTCAGAGAATTATAGATATCCCCCATTAAAACCCTAGAGATGTTTAGATAAGTCTACTTGTTCAGTTTCATAAATTAAAGATTCTTTTACCTTTCCTGAGGTTTAAATCTAGCCTCAGATGTTGATCTTATTCTGAAGAAGGATTTCAACATGGTTAGTGCAATGGAGAATTTTTCTGAAACAGCAAAATAAGTAAATAAAAATAGAAAAGGCCAGTGACTGATGAACTCAATTATGTAGAAAGTCTGAACAGGTATTTCCAGGAGTTCAACTATATTCTCTTTTAGTTATTGTTTAAGAGTAAACATTTGGCAATATGTGAATTTACTATGTGCTGTCATCTGTAGCTAAACTGATAGCTAACCCGTAGCTAAACTTGGTACAACCTGGCCATTCAGTGAAATTACAATCTGCTAATTTCAATTTTCCTTAAATTTTATTCACTAATGGAGTAAAAACAATTATACGTGCAAGAAGGACTACTGCTTTCCCTTCCAAACCAGCATCTTAACAGAGCAGTATCACTGCTTATGCCACATCCCTGATTTTCTTTATAGATTCTGTTTATTAAAGGAGCCACTTACATGTATTGAATAGGACATGGAATATACCAGCAAATTTTGGCAGTCATGCTAACTATATTTTTTCCCCTATATTGAAAGATTTCAATGCACATATTTTGCAAATTCCTTTACAGATTCATTCCAAAGTTACATAATCTTAGTAAAATTTCCTGTAAATCTCAGAAAGCATGCCAGAAGATAACGCAGTGCCCCTTAAGCTGCTTATTCGCTCTTTATTCCTTATCTCCTGGAACTGCCACTGAAAGTGTCATTGAAAGATGGGCAAAACCATGGAACTGAACAAAGGCAGATATATCTTTGTAAAGGCTTTACTATAGTATTTTAGCACTCTCAAAAATTTTAATTAAGTTAAAATGTTTCTAAAGAGAATAAATAAACAAATAAATAATTTTTTCTAAGTATTAATATCACTCCTTGTTCAGAAACAACCAATCTAGTGAAGCACATGTAGTAAGCCCATTCTTCTAATACCGTATACATTCTCTTACCTTGGGGTAATGTTCTATAAATACAAATTATACCAGAAACTATGTTGTTGTATATACAAATGCACTTACTAACTATAGATTCTAAAGTCTGTTCATTGACGTTCTTATCCATAAATAATACAGATTGTACAATGGTAATATACAATACAAAGAACGGGTTAATTTTCAGAAATGCAAAGACATATTTTAAGCACTAAAACACTACCAAATTGACACACATTTATTAGATCATTGAAAGGTGGTGGAAAAATAGCAAAATAAATACAGATAATAAATATATTGTAAAAAGAGTGTAATGTGGAATAATGGGGTACATCTGGAGGTACTTCATAGTCCTGGCTTGGTGTTCTCAGAAGCCAAATCTGGCTTGAGAAAGGAAAAAAACTCAATAGTTACATTTACCAAAATGGCCTCTCATCATGGGTTTGAAAGCTATTTCCTCATCTGATTGAGGTTTGATGTTTCCACATTCTATTGAATTTGTATGACAGTGACAGGGTGGTGAAAGATAATAAAAAATGATTTGTGTATGAAACTTGCATTCATAGAGATGCAGGCTACACAGAGGACCACTGGAAAGTTTGCAGGGTGACTAATATGCTCAGAAGGAACGATTTAATCAATTCTTCTACAGGGAATAACAAGAATAGTTCAGTGGTTTACAAGTATTAAACCAGCATATACTAGTATTCAATTAAAAAATTAAAATAAAAGCTTAACATGAAGGAAATATGTGAAAGACATAAACTGTCATCTAGCGTTCAGAATATCAAATTCTTTAGCAGTGACATGCACACAGACATGCCTTAGCACAGACATGCAGGCATGATGTATAGAGAAATCCATATAGCAAATGGGAGGGACAATTCTATCTTCATGAAGTAATTAATTACTTATAAAGTAATGGTAGTGTCCAATCATTAATACTTTGAAAGTGTCTGTTTCATCAAAGTTTATTGCTGAGTGTTTTATCATGCTCCAAGAAGTGATTAAGTAGAATTCAATATGTCTTTTTAGGTCTGGCAGGATCATCATGTGGTTAAAGATAGATCTGGATGTTCTTCATCGCTTTCCCATTTAGCTGAGGTAAGTCTTTGAACAAATTGCACAGATGTTCAATGTCTGTTTTCCTACATAAGAAATTGAACTAATATAATAATTGCTGACGTTATGGATGTGCAGTGTGATTAAATTAACTAGCAACAGTAAAGCACAGTGGAAAATAATTACACACCATAGTATTTCTATGAATTAGAAAAAATTGGGTTTTGAAACAAGTCTAGGACTTTATTAAATATCTACATCCTTCACAATCTGTGGTGTCAAAACTAGGCCTTGTAGAACACCCCAAAGCATGTGAGAAGTAAGAAATAAGCATCTAACTTATAAGCTTATATAAACAATTGTAATCCTTGGTTTATCACGGAAACCTTAATGCTGGTGGCAATGGAGGGTACAAAATTACCAGCAGAATAATTTTTTAAATGTGAAATTTTTTCCTACAAATGTGCAAAGCAACTGAACTACCTTAACACGTATCACAAGGGGAAAAAAAAAAAAAAAAAAGTTTTATCTCAAAAATCTGTATGTGATTTTGAACATTAACTATGCATTAGAATGACCAAGGCATGATTATTCCAGACTGTCGATGCACTAAGGCATATTTCCCAGGTATTTGATCAAAGGAATGGGAGATTTTAAGAGAGCTGTTTTGAAGTGTATAGAGCTGGTAAAGCTCTGCAATGATTTTTCTGCACTTAACAGTGTTGCAAGGTTGTTTGGCATGTTGATATATAGTGCAAGGATATTTTGCAGACTTTGATGTTTGCTAATTCCATTAAATTTGTTTTAATGAAGTACTAATAAGAATAAGAAATGCCACTGACTCTCACTAATATCCATGCTATAGTACTTTTGCAGATGCGCACTCATTAAACAAGCTATATGGCATGGATCCCTTACACTGAATTGTTCTATGATGAGCAAGGGTGAAAAAGAAGACAGAAATGCTAGGTCAACACTATCACACATAGAATACCTGTTTCTTTATTTTTTTGTTTTATATACAGTAAGCTTTACAAATATTTTTGAAAGTTGCACACATAATGTTCCAAGCAGTAAAAAAAAAAATTAAAAAAAAAAAAAAAATCAAAACCTATTCTTTGCAAACAGCTACATGTTTTTCTCCTTTTTCCTCTTACTCACTACATACGCTAAATATTTTAATAGAGACCTGTTAAATATTGCATACTTAGAACTCATTGTTTGGATAATATAATAGCAATACAATTATCATCATTATTTTACTAGGAGTTCTGGATCCAGGGAGATGCTGCAATATATAGACAAAGTGGAAACCAGTTCACTTGGAGACACTTAGAAAAAATTCCAGATTTCATGTTAATGAAATCTTTTTAACGAGAATTGATTGAGACCTCGACAACAATTGCACCCAGAGCACTCACTCATGAAGGCTGTGTGGTGCTCACACTTGTGAGCAGGATTACTGTCAGGTTAGAAGTTCCTGAGCAGTACTGTGATTAGAAACACCAGGTACAGGTAAAATGGAAAGACAGAACAATAAAAGACTAACAAAAATGGGGCATTCATAAGGGAATAATCATAATAAACACATGTGTATTGAAATCATTTAGACTTGTTGCTTAAAAAAATCCAAAACACTAGAAGTACATGCAGATAACTATCTTGATCACTGGCTACCCTTTCCTAAGTCCCTGGATTCACCCTGCAGAATCTCTCTCTTCCTCTTCAGCTTCCAGATGAGCAGGAAGGAAGAAAGCAGGGTCACTTACTCTATCTTAACGCTGGCTCTGAGACTTGTGCTGCTCATGTGAATCACTCAGCCTGGTTTCCTTGATCCTCTTCTCTCACAGATAGGCTTCCATTTCCCTGACGGTACACTACAGTGAAGGAGCCAAATGATGCTCATTCCTCCCCTCACACACCTGAACAGTGAGAACAGGATGCCTGTGCTGCAGCTGTTCCTACAAACCTGCTTCTCTGCACCATGTTGCTGCGTAGGGAAGGGTCCCAGGTGGAGGACCTTCTCAGAACAGCAGGATATGGCGTTTAAGGGTAAGGAAGTGCGGCAGAAAATAAATCCCCTTGTGATCCAGCTTGTCCTTAAATCAGAAGGACTGGGTGAGACTGGGCTTAGACTCAGAGCAATACCCAATTTGGCACTATAAGTCTGGTTGCATTCAGTATACTGAAC
The DNA here is from genome assembly GCA_028571105.1 of Tragopan temminckii. Taxonomy (NCBI): domain Eukaryota; kingdom Metazoa; phylum Chordata; class Aves; order Galliformes; family Phasianidae; genus Tragopan; species Tragopan temminckii. Next base: position 58,692,367 of record JAOWBP010001760.1, on the reverse strand, counting down.
TATCACGATTACAGATGTACAGATAGCATGATGCATCTTCAACCTTACAGTGTTTGAACAAACTGATACACCCTTCCCCCCTCCCCACCATTTAAGGAGTTTGGTAGCATTTAATGAGAACTTTCACAGCTAGTTTAATGAATAGTGCTGTTTGTTGAAGCAACAGAATGCAGATTCTTTTGTATCATTGGTGATAAATACACTGTGCAGAGCATGTGCAAGTACCAATAGAGTCATTAATACAGCTGACTGCAAACATGTTAAGTCTTGAAATAACTCTAGAGATTTCTAAGTTTCCTGGGAAAGAGCTTATTATAACTGAATGCAAGTCTCAAGCAAAAGGTGTCCCTATGGAGGGGAAGAGAGGCTCAGCCCATTGACAGGTTTCAGAAGTCAGCAACGTCCTCCCTACTTGTCTCCAGTAGTATCTCTCCTAAAATTCCTCATCTCTTGAGCCATTTTTATACTGTTTTCTAACTTTTAGGTGGAACTTGAATGACGCTAGTCACACCTACTTTTTGTTGCAGTTGCTGTAAAATCTCTCTTTGCTTTTAAAGGTATAGACTAAAAAAATTCAGAGCACGTGCTCAGTGAGGGGTGATCACACCTTGGAGGCAGGTAGCCTTTGGGATGGAGTGTGATTTGGTAATATAATGAGATTATAATTAGCAAAGATCACCCAGAAGTGTGTTTTCAACAAAGAAAAAAAGAAAGAAAACTGCTGGATCAGAGTAACAACTATGTAGTTTAACAGTTCCATAGTACCACCAACTTCCCATCCCTGTGATGTTATCAGAGAGCCTGGCTAAGGTGTTTCTACTCTTCTCTCTGTACTGTTTCTCTCAGAGACATCACTGAAGCTCCCCTGATGCTGCCAGCTCCAGGGCTGCAGGTTATGTTGCCTAGGGAACCATCATGAAACAGATTCTTCACACATTCACTGTATTCTGCTCTGGAGGTTTCCTCGGCGCTGTACCTTCCCTCAAGAGGGTGACCTCTCAATAAGTCACCTCCAATAATTATTCCATACAGAGTTAGCATACTGTCAGATGATCAAGCCATCCTGACTCCAGGAATGTCTGTACTGCTTTCATGTGGGAAGTAAACTGTGTGGAAATGTTAACTCTGTACTCTCCACTTTTCAGGAAGCAAAGCTGCCAAACATGAGAACAAGCTGCCCATTCTTGTTCAGTTATGCCATTACAGATTCTCAGTACCAGTGGTTATCTTCTCGAAGTGTAAATCAAGACTTAATGTGAAAGAAACACTGGAAGGGCCTCATCAAAGAACCAGGTCATAAAACAGGCTTAGGGATATGCCTGATTAAATGATAGGTACTTTATGCCTAGCCTAGTCTAAATTCCTGGCTTCATAAGCTGTGGCTTCTTATGTCTCAGTCTCAGTTTTCATTTCAAAAGAAATTTCATCTTCTTACTCTCCACATTTTTCAAGGAAGTGCTGAAATTCTAACTAACTATAACCGACATAGTTACGCCTGTCTGGGTTTTGAAGCAATCCTAGAAAGAACCCTTACCAGAAGAAAGCAATTTGTTGCACGTCAGTGAGATTTTACTCTGAAGACCAACTTCTTCTGTAGACCAGAAAGTAAGAACATATCAGCGGGAATTATGTGGTGTCAGATGAAAAAAGCAGGAAGACTCTGAAAGTTATCACCTATGATGTTGAGATAAACATGATATGAAACCTTTTATTTCCCATCAGAAGAGGACAGGACACGTTTCACAGTTCCCTAGCACGTGCTGGTTCTGCTTCTACTCTTAGAAGAAAGAAGATATACTCAGGATGACCCACAGTTCTTATCATTATAGGCAGTGATGCTAGAAAGGGGTTAGGGGCTTTGAAAAGTTTGTTCTTAGGACTCTTCTGTTTCATCTACCTGGTTGGTTGGAGAATAAGTTGTGTTTCAAAGGCTGTCACTGTGTAAGTAAGCATATACATAAGTCAAAAGGTTCCAATTCAATTTCTCTTTTATTTATTCATTTAATGTCGTTGCTGAAATGGTTTAGCAGTATATTAGTAATCTTTCCAGCCTGTAATATGTGCTTTTATTTTTTCCCCTCTCTCCCTCTCTTCCTCGCATGCAGCCAACCACAAGGCACAGAGTCTAGGTAGTACTTTTTCCCTAAAGATTTCACCAAATGGCCCTCACTGGAGAAGACAGAGTTCATTTTGTGCAACCAATTCTTCTAGGAAGAAATATCTCTAGTAGTTATTCCTAGAAGTACCATTAGCCACATTGTCTGCAGTGGAGAGCAGTATTAACTTACATCTTCACAAGGAGAGCTAATAGCATTATGAAACTTTGCTAAGATGCAGGATTATCTAACGTCTCATTTTAAGCATTTGATAAACCAGTGGATGAGTTATGGAAGATTAAGAATTAAATGGGATTTTACTGTTTAGTAAAGAAGTATTATTTTCCACTGAAGATGTAATGATTAACTCCAGTTTGTGGCTTTGTTTTATATTGAAGGTTGTGACGTAACAGTATTGGCCCACAGCTGACAATGATTTATAAATTGTCATTAAAAATACTCTTGATTCAGTCATGGAGAATCTTATTTTAGTGAGGAGCTACAGTTTTCCTCATCACTGTTATTTTTGGAAAAGTACCTGTTGCCTGTAAAGACTGGCAGAGAAGATTTGCTAAAGGGAAAAATATATTTATTTTAAGCTGCTGAGGCATGTTCAGGCTGCACAAGTGTGAACAGCATTCCCAACTACCAGATTTCTCAGTCTACAATAACCTGAAAAAACTCTTTATGGAAAAATCAAAACCTGAGAAGTAATTGATTTTATCAAGGATAGTTATCAGGATGTCTGTGAGAAAATATAGACCCACATAAACATGGGTGCAGACACAGATGTTATTTAATATAACTACTTAACAGAAAATATCTCCAAGAATTTTTAGAGCCTAGGTTTAGGATGGATGGGGACTATTCAAATAGTGAAGCTATATGTGACCACTTCCTTTCTCCCACACTGCAGGTGATAGGAATACATATCTCTTTCTGATCCATGGTACAATGACTGAGTACAAACGATAGCTGGTTCCGTGGCTCAGCACTGCTTTGAAATTACACTCTTTAACTTCTGTACTGCCTTCAGCTTCAAAGTGAGATCTAAAACTGCAAACTAAGGCTTTGGATGTGCTTGGTTAGAGCAATAGATGGCACATATTTCTTTAAGCAGTTTCCTTGTGGCGGCAAAAAGTCTAATGTATGTTCAGACATTATGTTAAGAGATCTGATTACTCAAAGATCCATTGACTAAACTGTTCTGTCACAGTCAATTAGTTTCACTGTCATGTCCAGAGACTACACATTTTAAAGGGAGGGACTTGTAAAAGAAATAAGGAGATATTTTTAATTTTTAATTCCTCCATGCTTGCTTTTAAGTAATGACTGCAGTTATTTTTTCAGTTCCTAACATGTGGCTTTGAAAAGGAAACGGATTACTTTGAAGTCATTTATGAAGGTGTTGGTTGCTGTGAAAACATTCACTTTCAGATGGTCACTTTGGAATTCTAAAAAGGGAAATAAAAGAAAGAAGTCAAATGAATCACACATGGTCCGAAACCATCATCACCACAGAACCCCATTTCATCAACAGACATCTGTGGAAAGCTTCTTACATAAAATTATATAAAAAACAAAAGACACAGATTGAGGTAAAATGGACAGACATTTTTAGCTGTGTGCACACTCAGAGAACTGACAGTGATGATACAGGTAACCCACCTGGCCACCACTGTGCTGGGTGAACTACCCTGGCTCACGTTGGCAGTCCAAAATCACTGAAATGACACGTGCCCATCACCACCTCAGCAGCTCCCCGCTGCCCAGATGTGCACAGTGATTGACAGCATTTCCTCCTCTGCTGCATGGAACGCTGTGGGGAGCAGCACGGCCATTGTTTGCTCAGCTGTATCTACTCCGCAGCCCGCCCAGAGGATACCCGAGAAATGCATTCCCTTGGAGGACAGGGAGAAGGCGAAAGTGAGCAGGGATGGCAGAGCTTTGGAAGTCTGAAATTGCAGCTGAAAGTCTGCCCAGCTGATTGAGAAGTGGTGACCTTTTTTTTGCACTAGTGTAATTGCCTGGGTTGTTCCTCCCATGAATGTGATGTCTATAAAGAACAGAAATGAAATCACTCAGATTTTTGCACTATAAAGTGAAAGGAGAATTAACTAGAAAGGATACAGCATTGGTTTTTATTTTCCTGCTGTTTTTCCTACCTTTCAATTTAACTGTGAGGATTAAATTCAGAAGATAGACATGGTCCCTTGTCTCAAAACTCACATTGATCCTGCATTTAAACATGCTCATCTGCTCTTTATGGAAACGTAAAAGATACAGCATACGTGCAACTTCAAGCTGCAAATACCTTACTCTGGTCTTGAGGCAGAAAAATCAAATCTACATAGACTCTTTAGAAAGCATTATACTTCTGTTTTTACAATACCTTCGATATGACTTCTAAATTTCATGCATAATTTTCAGATTTAAGTTTAAGTATCTGCACAGCTGTGTCTTGCAGACATAGAGACCTTTGAGCGATCCTCTCAGCTGCACGGCAAGCTTTCCACTGGGACCTTGCTACTTCTAATGCTCCCCTGTACCCCCAAAAGCCATATGCTTTCCCATCCTCCCTTCTGGTTATTTCTGAATTCTTGTGGAAATACTGCCACCTTTAACTTCCCACCAAAATGCTGTCACCCATTCTCCCGTTTCTATTTGATCTGTGGCTAAAACCGGTGTGAAAACATGGGAACAATGCAAGCTACA
>JAOWBP010001760.1:58661486-58687456 GCA_028571105.1 Tragopan temminckii | reverse complement strand
CCTGCTTTGGCAGGGGGGTTGGACTCGATGATCTCTGGAGGTCCCTTCCAACCCCTATGATTCTGTGATTCTGTGAACTTCATTACCCTTGATAACATTAAATATTAATTAATTCAGTCAACCTACTGAGAGTTTTGGACACTAAAGTGGGAGCTTACCAGAATTTGAACACTGTTTGAAGGCTGTTATGCTCCAACTCTACTAACTCTCTTCAAGTCCAGAAATCTGTGGTGCAAAATCTTCATCCATGAAATCTCTGCATTTTTTAGAAATTTATTACTGCACATCTTCCAAAGTGCTGCCACTGAGGGACAGAGTAACTCCCTGCCTAAACATAAGTGAGACAGCTGACTCCAGGTATTCCTTCACTTCATTCACAGAGAAATCTGGCTTAGTCAGTGTTGCTAGATCCTACTGGTCCAAAGTATCGAACTTAGTAGAAAACATTGCAACTGTCTTTGCTTTCACTCACCTCTGGAATAGCTGACACTGAAGCTATGCACTTATAAAATAGCATTCACTCCACGATAATAATTCTTGATTCTATTCTCTAGTGAAGTCCAAATCTCTGTCTTCCATTAACACAATAGTCCTTAATCAGATGACAGAAAGGGCTACTGTTCATCCCTGCTGCTGAAAGTGCCTGCTATAGTCTCACATTCCATAAAGCCAAAAGTAAAGAGGTGCAAGAGGAATTGTTCTTTAGCACATACTCGGGGAAAAAACCCAGTAGCAAAACACAATATAATTGAATATTAAGATCTATTGCTTCAGACTGAGGAGGAAATAAAATTCCTTGTTTTTATTTCCTAAGTGACTTTTGTATCCACCGAGCAACAGCGTGGAAAGGGTAGTGCCAACACTTTCTGTAGCTCTTTCTTTATACAAAAAGACCAAATCAGCTTTCTACTCTCTAAATGGCAGGTGCAGATGCCATGTAGAAGAGATTCCAGATTGTGAATATATGTCTCTCTTAGCAGACTCCGTATTTTATAAGGACAGCATTCCTCTTGTCAGTAATGTGTATTTGTTACACCCATCAGTAGTCTTAATTACAAAACACACCCAAAATTTTCTCTTGCCTTAAGCACTTAATATCTGCCTGTGGATGTTTACAGTTGAAGAGAGTATTAAATACTGCATTTTGTGAAAATCAGCATAAAGAATCAAATTCCTGGGGAAAACAAACAAAGAACCAAACAAAGACCCTAATTCTTGCTAGTGAATGTATCCCATTAATCTCCTCAAATGTGGATCTGTAGCAGTGACTGACATTGAATTCTGATGCAAGGCTACATACTGGGAGATCTTGCAGGACATAGCTCCCATCGCAGCTAGGCACAAACAGAAGATCTCTAAATCTACATGTACTAGATCACAGATAATCCATAATCACAGTCAATTTCTTTAAGTCCCAGGTCATGTAAATGATATTGATCTTGTAAACATGCCGAGTTGTCCCGAAACTCACCAATCTGCCTGTATCTCACATACAGATCTGACACTTGGTTGCATGACTGTTAGTGCACAGTATTGTCAATCTTCATCTTTGGATAAAAAAAAATTATTTTAAAGTCTGTCTATGATACAGCTCCTTGCTAAATTTTCTTAGTTATATTTACAGAAACTTTTAACAGCATTAGTATATTTTTCGGTAAATTTTCTATAGAATATATATGTTTAATATGATATTATTTAATACAGCTTATGCGTATACAAGTGAGTATGCAAACTCTCTGAAATGCGCGTGTGAAACTTCCCCTTCTGCTAAGAGAAATGCTTCAAGATAAACCTCAAGGTGGCAGCACGGCCTCATTATTTAAGCTCACACGCCACTCTGGAGGTAAACCAGCCAAAAAACAAAGCACCTGAAAACAAAGCATTGCTAAATTGAGCCTTCTTTTAAACAAATTTGAACCCAATGGTAGAACATATGCCCTACTAATAAATCCCATGGCTTTCCTTTGGGTCTGAAAATTTCCAACTTTAAAAGTGACAGTGACTTCAGGCATCCTTAAGCAAATGCTAAAAAATAGGGTGCTGCAACTGAAAGCTCGTGCTTTTTCTTCTACCCAGGCACGAGGAAACTGGGTTTTACAGACTTTGTACTATAAGCAGGCATATGTACCCAATCTATTCTTTCAGACCCTCCTAAATATGGATCTTGTTACACCATCCTGCACTTGCGCAGGTATGATCATAGCTCTTGCTACTTCTCATACCTCAGACAAATGTACTGGTTAGCAGGGCATGACAGAAACATGCATTGTATCAGACACAAAACCTCCCCACACTCCATGTTACTTTATATACCCATCTTATACACTAGCTCTTCACTAATCTAAGTTGTCTGTTACACATAATATTGTTTAAATAAAATGCCTGCTAATTCAGTTTTAGCCATAATGAATACATGGACTGAAAGTGTGCAATATCCTGCACTCTGTTGTATAGAACTAATCCCACAAATTGCTTTGAGTGTTGCAAGAGAGCATTTTCTCATGAATGCTTTTTATTATTGCTAATATGACATCATTTATAAACAAGGAAAACTGCATACAGTATGTGCAGACATCAACAATGATGAAAATGGCTGGAAGCTTCCATTATTTTACTTTAACAATGTGTCCTTTGATACTCAGATCATCAAGCTAAATGGATATTTAGGATCCAACTAAACAGTTTTCATCTTAATCTGACAATTTACAAATTTAGAAATGATGCATATTCTAAAAATAATGTTATGATTTACATGCTCTTGGATGCTCCACTTTTACTAACAATAATAAAGTTGCACATTTGGTTACCTTAATGCTAATATCATTAATATCATTATTAAAGAAATTGGTTTATTTAAAACACTTTACAAAAATAAAACTTAAAAGATAGATATTCTTTTTTCAGTATTACAGGTAATCTACTCTGAGAACCTGTTTGGCCTGGCTGTTTACAGGAAAATGTCACCCATATTTCTTCCTTCCATATGCTTTTAAGAAACTGAAAACTGAAATCCATGCATTAACTTTTAAATTCATGATTTCTAATAGTGATTCAGTTTCAGAAGGGCTTGAAAATAGCAGGTAGCTTATGCCACTAGATGTTCAGTTGGAAAATCTTAAATAAGGCACTAAGTTGCAATTTTACGTTTGTCACTCTTGACTTTAGTGATGTCTATTATGAGCAAGTTGCTACAAATGTAAATTAAGAGCCAACCTCTTTCCTTACCATAGAAGACGTATTTTAAAAGGGCTCATCTCCAGAAACTATCTTAAAGATGGACAACAGCTGGTAAGAGACAGCTTGATTAAAGATGGGAAGCATAAAGTTGGGCAAGGGATCTCATGTTTGAAAGCATTACTAACATGATAGATAAGGAGAAAGCAGTAGATGTTAATACACAGTTTGGTTTCTGATACACATTTGGTAGCCTCTTGCATGGCCAAAATATAGACCAGTAAAAAAAAAAAAAAAAAGAAAAAAATAGGTGCTACAAAAAAAAAAAAAAAAAAAAAAAGGAGTATAAAAATATTTTATATTATAAATATAAACATATAAACTCACCTACACAACAACATGCTTCACTTAATTATCTATGATTTTTTTTCTCTAAGGTCCAACAGTATATAGATTATTAGATGTGAATAGATGTGCAACTTGTTTTGCCATCATGTAAAAGTAAAAAAAAAAAAAAGAGTACATATAATCTGTGGCAATCCTCTACAGCAAGCACCACTCAGTAAACATCACTCCTCATCCTTCTGGTCTACAAATTTCTCCACTGTATTTTTCCATTTATAGAATAAATGAATGGTATGGTGAGGTACTGAGCTCTCTGAAATCCAAGACCTTACTATATTTCGTAAGTTGCAGAGACCTCAAATACTGAAGAAGTAATGACCACAAAAACACACACGTAGTATATCAGGTTATCTTCCTTTGGAAGAGAAATAGGCATTTAATAGCATCTTAATGCTGCCAAGTTTCTACTTCAATTTTTTCTGCTGATGAATGGGAACAGCATTGAGTAGCAAGGAGGTTGTCTAAAAAGGTACAACATCTCTGGCAGGCCATTCAGGTGAGGTTTTGTTTTATAGAGGTCTGAGGGACTTTAGTAACCTAGATCTGCAAAGTGGGCCAACTACCTGAATTGTTTTTGAAAGGAAAGCTGCAATCTGCAGATATCTTTGAAAACAAATCCATGATCTGCTTTGCATAATGGAGCAGATATTATATGTTTCAACTTACTGCTCTCAGAAATAAAATCATATTCTACTGGAGAAGTTTCAGGTTTCCGCAGTTTTATTATCCCATTGATGGTTATGTTGTTCAAACATGGGCAAACTGTTGGTACTGATTTATGTACTTCTACAATTGTTTATGCTAGAAATAATTATTCTTCCATTAATTCACTATGGGTGTGATTTTCAAAATTCTTGTTCTTTCTCTCTAAGTCCTCACTCACTAAGAGATGCTGTGAAAATCACACAACCCCTTTTACAAGTCCCATTATGTGGGGTTATACCTTTGTTTACAAGAAAAGAGTGTGTAATTTTGCACTAATAAAGGGTATAAGTAACACTAATGTAATTAAAGATCTTCTCAACTTTAGATATCTCACTTTGAAGACTTGTAGAGTACAGCCTATTTGTTTTAGCATCATATAGTTTTATTACAGCTTTCAGAATACTAGAGGGGCTTGTACATGGGGGATACAAGCCGAGGAATACTACTAAAGGCATAAGTCTACTGGACAGCGTAGGATTTAACCCAAAAGCAAACAGATGGAGTTAACATAAACCAGAGCATTACATCTACTTTAATCTAGTGCTCCTTTCTTACTCTACATGGTGTGATAATGTCTGCAGTCAGACCAAAGCTTTGATTTGTCACCGGAGCCAGGAGTACCACATCTCACACTGTACAAGTAAAAAAATATTAATAAATGCATTGTGCAGAACATCAGATTTTGGTGAGGTAAGGGTCAAGATGGAAACAGATGCAGCAGAGGTGTCTTTGTGCCACTCTGGTTCTGAGCACTCGGAAGGCCAAAGCTGAGGTGCCTCAGCTTCTCTTCAGAGCATTTCTAACTTGTTTTTACCCAACATTGACTATTTCAGCTGTCAAGGATAACTACAACATAAACATCACAAAAACCTCTTTGCATGGAAATTCCTTTTGTACCATACAGTTAGTCCCCTTCTCTTGACATAGTCATGAATGAACAAAAAGCACTGGAGAAGGTACTTGCCTGTCTGGAAAATCTGTTTAATTCAAACTATGAATACGACAGTTGAGAAACAGAGTCAATCTAAAAGTTGTGTTTTTTTTTTTTTTTTTTAAGGGAAAATGACAATGCTTTTTAGCCTCAGCCTATCTGGCTGAAAATTCCCAAATCATTCTATAATGTGTGTTGAAACTGTAGTGGAAGCCTTGCTCTTCCCACAGGTGGGTGCAGCTGCATGTCCCATTGTACACACTGTTCTTCTGCTGAGGTACTTTGTAAATCTCTCCTGGGCATGGCTTCCATGCTTCTCCTCAAACATACTACTGTACCTCATGGGGCAAAATAATCCAGGCATGATGCAAAAAGCAGGCTTTCAAAATCATGTAGATAATGTTTCATGAACCAAAATGCAATATTTTAAAAGAGAAATGTTGAATTTATCAAGCAATACAAATAACTTTTATTCAGGAGGATAAAGGACATTCGCCCAGCTTCTGCTGAAATTGCATCCTGCTTCTTCCCTCAGTGGGATTTTCCGGTAATACTTCTTAAAGTAGAAATAATTACGGATTTCTCCTACTTGTTCTGTAGTGACATTTTTATTTTTTATTTCTCAATTTTGCCTCCTGCGCAGCAAGCGCTTCACCTTCAACTCCGGAGGATTGCCTAAAGGCTTTTTCATTTAACTGCAGCTACATGCCGGTGCACAAATTGCCTGACAGGGATGATGTGGAGTGATCAGGCCTTCATCCTACAGCAGGAGATTTACCTGCTTCTTTGAGCACACAGAGCCTGGCTCCATGTTGGATATGGGTTCAGGTTTTGCAGCATGTTGCACTGCTCCAGAGCAGTAGATCTTGCTGAAAATGTTAATAAATAGAAATTAGTGGTGATTCAGTTACAAATACTGAGAATCATTGGAGTTTAGGAAGCAAAAGTTTTACTAACTGTTTCAATGAAAAGTGTTTTGAGGATTTTCTTTTCTAGGCTAGCACATACAAACTATTTCTCTTAACCATAATGAGACAACCTAGGAGACAACAGCAGAATGCTATAAGAATGAAAAACAGTAGGTAATGGAGTAGCACTGCCTGCCATTTCTGTTTCCAGGATCTGAACCCTCAGAGCTCCAAAATTACTATTCCACAAAAAGTATTCAGATGTTTCGTAGTTTTACAGAGGATTTTGAAATATCACTTTGATCTAAAACACAACTCAGGGAGAACACTAATGCACCAAGTCAAAGAAAGTTGTGCTACAAATTCTACCTGAGGTCTTAATGTTCTATATTTTCCCCAGAGCTTTCTGTCTGTGCCCAGAAAATCTTTGTATTTTTCCCCCATAAAACAGTAGAGCTTCTTTATCACCCAACTACTCTACAAGCTATTAGTTCAGCTCAAAACATAGCTCCACAAGTGGTGTGCATGGCTGTGCTTGACACAGTTTGGGCTACAGCATACCTCCCAGACTGCATCCAGGATTGCTAAAAGTACTGCCTGGCTTCAGCTTCAAGTATTGTTTTTTTTTAGTTTTTTTTTTTCCCCTAGTTTAAGAGGTGCTTTAGCATTCCTTATTTTTCCCTCTCAAAAAGTATTTCTGAATTGTCACGAAGTCAGTACTCAATGTTCTTTTTATCCTGACTAACGGGCTGTTTTACAGCCAGTAGAAATTACATCTTTTCCTTCTCTATAGAGTATGTTGCCATCACTCTTGTATGTAAGTTTTCTCTTTAAAACATGAACACCAAAATTCTATGCCAGACTTCTACAGTATGCCAAACATAACACTGGCATGTAATCATTTTGTTCAGATGAAATAGTTTGGGGGGAAGAAGATTTTATTTAGTCCATCTCTAGATGGAGTCTTTAAATATTCCCTTCAATGGTTAGCTCCTCAGAAAGGTGAGGAAGCCTGGGTTTTGGCCCATGTTGCCCAGATGCACAATTCTATACTGCTTATTTAAAATTAAATGAACAAATCCAAACAGAATGATCAATGGATCAATGATTGGAAACCTTGATTTACCTTTTTTCACCAAGGATTTAATCAAAATGCTACAGATAAAGCGCTACTCACCTCTGGACCTGACATTCATTTTAGCATGTTAGCATGCCCCAGTGGAGAAGTATCTTTTTTCTGCACTGAGACATTATGGCAGCCTCCTTCAGAAAGGAGGGTTTTGAGCTCCTTAACCTAAAGGAGATCTGCCTACAATAAGTCACCTACTTGGTAGGCAAGTGTTCCAGTTGTAACTATTCAGTACTCTGGAGGAATGAGCCACTCTCCAGTGTTTATATAGGGACATTTCGTTAACATTTGAACAATAGAAGTGTCTCATAGATAACAAGGAACAGTCCTGTGAATTTAAGAGAAAAATAGGAGTTCAGGCAACTCCTGTCCTCAGCACTGAGTTATCTGCTCAGTGCATCAGTTTTTGAGATGTTTGATGATATCTAGTTCTTCCTCAATTATGTGCAGGAAACATATTTCTTTGAGCCTCTGTCCTTTAAGTAGTCTTCCAATGGAAAGGCATTCCTTGCATATCTTGAAATGAAGTCTCATGCCTCTCTTATCCTTAGTTTCTCTAAGCACACCTTCTTTTGTCACTGGTCCTGTCACTGGTATCTTTGGTTCTCTAAGAAACCACAAACTTCTAGTCCACTGATCCATAACATCAATATAATGAAATCCAGAGTAGCATTACTTTAGCTGTAGATATCTATCTTGTTACATTAGAGAATTACCAGCTCATACTGGCATCCACCACAATGGTTATTTCCAGAAACTACAGACAAATGTTAAAAATAAATGGTTCTTTGATTTGATTCTGTATCCTTCACCAGGTACTGTTTTGGGCTACATTAGATAATACATTAAGCCACATGCATTCATGAAATAAATAATGGCATTCGCATAATAAAAGACCAGCAGCTTGAAATCTTCTTTTATGCACACTGTCCTTCCTAAACAGATTACGACTGGGACCTTTAAAAGTCTGTGTATGTGAACTGTCCAATCAGGTTTCAGAAAATGCCAATTACATAAAATTTCATTTCATCAGCCCCAATTCTTTTTTTATTACTCAAAACTCTAGGATTAATATCAGCCATTACAAAGCTTCTTCATTTTAAGCTATTTTCCAACTTGAGCTCAGTTTGTTTACCACATGCTGAGTCAAATTCATGACTACATTTGCCTTTTTTTAAGCTTAGTTTGGTGCTTTCATGGCTGCTTCTGATCATTTTCCAGTGTGATTAACTATCACTGTGATCAGATGCAATCCATGCTGCTTTCTGCATATCAGTCACCTGGACAATATATCTAGTGGTCCTTTTCTGCCGTCACATTCGGCGTCCACAATTATCTATTTTTTTTCTTCTCTAACATGCATGATATTTGAAGAATAATTAGTAACTCTATTTTTTTTCTCTCAGATCTCTTCCCAGATCCCTATAGTCATCTTTTAACCTCACAGCTCCTTGTGATGCATTCCCTTGTTACCAGTGTTTTGTTATCATTTGTACTGATTGACAAAAAAACTTTATAACCCCTTCCACTCCTGAATTTTCTTCTCATTCCAATAGATATTCCAATATATAATGTGTCGTTGCCTTCATTTGTGCTGATGATTTTTTGGCCAGCTCTTTGTACTACGCTGATAACTAGAGCTTTGCAAAAAGTCACTATGTGAAAATATTGTAAGTAATTCCAAACTTGTCTAGACATTCAAGTCAAATTGAATAAATGTGTGAAAAGGAATAGAATACATTCAGACAAAATATCATTGTCAAATCTGTAGGAAACTAGAGTTCATTTGTATCATTGATAGCTGCTCTAATTGTAAACACTGTAAGCATGTCCATTATTTTCTGAAGGAATTAGAATTGCCATTGTAGTGCCAAGCATCCCAATCATTCTGCTGTTTAGCATTTGTATAAAGGATCCAACAAGAGGGCAACCTCAGAATATCATGTAGCCTACAGTGGTTAAGGCATTCATCTGGGTGGAGAAAATAGCTGTTCATGTCCCACCTTTCTGAGTAGAGAGAAGCATTTAAGTGACCTCTTAGCTGTGTGCTTTTGCTGGATAGAATTGCAAGGCGGACTGTAGTCATTGTGGAAACTGTACATCTGTCTTTATAAAGCACTTTTAAGCGTGTGGTGGAGACCTGAAATTCTTCAGTAACTTTGATGTTCTTCTGTACTACTGTTTTTCCAACAAAAAGTTTGTTTCTTGATGTTTTTCTCCAAAATATTTTAAAAAAGCTAATTTGCTTTATTTTCAAAAGTTCTACACAGAGGAAACCGATGTGTGCTGGCTGCATTTTAGGACAGGTGATACTCTTTACTAATGCTGCTTTCCACCAGCAGTGATGGAGCTTGACTATTTCTTAGTCCAATGACTCTCTATTCGTGACTCTTAATTGTTCCCCACAGATATCTGAAATGTTTTTTCAGAACTTAGGAACTGCCTCTCAAAGTCTTTGGACTGCCATTCAAAGCACCTCAGGCTTGGTCAAAACAATGCAGAGTTCCCAGAGTAAGTATAAGAATTTTCACCCATGCTTGTTTTTAGCAGTACAGGGAGAATTAAGATAGAGAAGTAGCTTAGTAACACAATGCAATCCATTACTATAAGTTGATTCACATATTTCCATTCCTTCCCTTATATTTCACAGAACATAGTTGGCTTTATTCCAACAAAAGAAAGTGCAAGAAAGGAAAGATTGCTTTACCCTTGCTAACACTCACTACCAACAGATGCTCAATCTTAGCATCAACGTTACAGACACACACACAAATTTCAAGCAGGTATACTTATTTCAATGCTGGTCACAATGCTCTGACAATAATTTGTTATAAATCCTTTCACAGTCAGCCCAGTTGGGATGAAGGTGTTTTTGTTGGTTTCAGATAATTCATTTTTCCTCTGAATGTGGAGGTGGAAATCTAGCTTCCTTTCTTAGGCTAAAATAATTATAAAACAAATAAACAAACAAACAAAAAAGCATCAAATTTTACCTGTCATTAGAATACCCAATAGTAGCAATTATAACAATATATATAACCTCCATATATAACTTACATAACTTTTATGTTTCAAGTTTCTATGAAAAACATTAAGTAATTGAACATCATCACTGTTTGAAAAACAGCTTGTTAATCATCAGATTAGTGAAGCATGCTTTACTATAGCTTTCAGTCCTGTACTGACTTCAGTATCTATGCCATGCAAAAACCTAATTAAGCATTTTCCTGTCTGAGGTTGTTACAAGAGCTTTTTCCCGTGTGAGCTGTGCTGGCCTTTAGTAACTTTGAAACGCATCCATCAGTCTGTTACTCCATTCTCAGTCTCACTCTAGTCCCCAGGTATGAGTGCCATGTTTCTATCAGAAACAAGGATATATTTTAAATATTTATGTAAACCTTGGATCAAAACATAAACTGGCCATAGCAGGTGGGATCTACAGCCAAATATGTTCTGGCTTTTGTCTGTATGCTTTCTAAAAGAGACCAGATGTTTTAAACTCTTAACATGTCAACAGTGTCCTACACAGAGTCATCGTTTAGGGTCTTCAGCCTAGTTCCACATCCAAGAGAGACAAGAGCAAGCACAGTGAAGTGGTGAGTGATACATTTCAACAGTGGCAACAGCAACAGTGGATCACTTCCACTGGTGCAGATTTTTATGAGCACGGCACACATGCTCTTGTTTATTGCTGGGAAAAATGCACAGTTAGTGATAGTGACTATGTTGGAAAACAGTGTTTTTCAGATGAGAATTTGTTCTATCAAATTGTGTTACTGTGCTCTGTGTCTATTGTTGTTTCCATGGAAATAAACAGGAAACATTACTTTTGGAGTGACCTTCTTAGAAATAAGGTACTTTAATTCATGAAAAGGCTCTTGTAGACACCATAAACTGTTTTCTCAAGTTATCAGCTCAGTTCTCCTCAGTGATTAAAAATTAATTAGGGTGCTAATATGTACTATTCAAAGAAAGAATTGACAACAAAGCAAAAGAGATATTTAATGTGTCTCGGTGTTTTGGTTGCATCAAATGAAACAGGATACAGTCAATCCAGTACAGAGAAAGATGAAAAGGATGACAAGAAGAAATTAAATAGACCAGAACAGTTCAGTCTGGAAATGGCTCAACTGAGCAGGCAATAGATAAGAGAAAAAAATACAATATCCTGAATGCGGGAGAGAAGATGAACAGAAAATAATTATTCAATGTTTCACATTGCTCAGGATGTGGAAGACACCAAATAAAATGATTAAATAGCACGCATATAGGAAACTAAAATAAGTTCTTTTTCCTGTGCAAAAGTAACACACAAAAAGTATAAAAGACATTAAAAAAATCAGAAAAAAAAAAACAACAAAAAAAACAACCAGAGAATAAAAGTCTGTCAAGGGTTATTAAATTGCATGATTTTCATGCCACTGTACCTGTAGATAACTCCAATTTTCAGGAAAGGAACTAGGAGAGACAGTGAGGGAAAGATCATTTTGTACTTCTGCTATTCCCTCCTGGTGACTGTCACAAAGTTAGATGGGCTTCTTCGCTTTCCCATCACGTTCACACTTATGTTCTTATATATTTGAATAAATGCTAGTTTTCAAACAAAAAAGCAACTTCTGCAGGTAATGTGTTGAGAGCCAGTAAAACATTTAGGACTCCAATCCCTAACTCAGTTTTGTGTAATGGGAAACACGCTTCAGATTTGGAAATATGAATGTTATTTTATTGGCCTCTCTAAGGTGAATTAAAATTAGTAAAAATGTAAAAAACAGCGGATATTTGTATGCATTAAATTTGAAAAGACCTGCAACTTTTTATTTCAATGTTTTTCAAGTTGAATAAAAAAATCATAGATACAAGAATTTCAGACTCATCTGATAAGTTTATTTGAAAAGTGTAGCTGTGATTATAAACTTGATAAAAAAATAAATTATTAGTATCATGCATCAAACCTGAATTGGATTATTTCTCTTTCCTTCCAGTCGAACTAGTGGTGCATGGACATTTTGTCTCTTCATTGCTAAGGCTGAAATGCTCCAAATCATTAAGCTCATTTTCATACAAATACATAATTAGATCAAAAACTCATACCAGAAATATATGGGAATATTTGCTATTTTGAAAATGTTCCTTAACAAAAGAATATTAAGAGAAAGACAACAAATAACTGTCAGAAACAATTTTATGCCACATATGACTTGTAAGAAATTTAGCACTATGGAAAATGTAGCTCTACTGCCAAATTCTGAAATTACTGAAAGAAATTATTTTGGCAACTACTTAAGAAAAAGAATTGTTTCCAGAGAGCATGACTGGTAAGGAAATTATTTGCTAGTCAAATGTTGCTAAGAAAACAATTCAACCAGCCTCAGTTTTCCAATTAATTACATCCTTTGAAAGTTTTGATGGTCAAATATTATTTATAAAGTGTGTATCAAATTAAAAGTTAGAAAGATATTTTTTCCATAAGTATTATTGACATATTGGTTATACATCCAGTTACTTTTATTTTTACTGTAGACTTATTACCCACATTTCATACAACTTCTCTTTTTATAGCTGGGAAAATGATCCACCCAATCTAGAAAATGATAGCAAGAATGTGTCATTCTACTTCTTACTGTGAATGAAAAGTTAATTCTAAAGAACACTAAAAAATCTGTGGGTTTTGTTGTTAATATTGTAAGTGCCAATAATACTTTCCAGTGATGGACAAAAACCTATGAAAAAAGATTCAAACTTAATTTTACTTAAACAACTAGGGCGCCTCAAAAAGGTAAACAAATACTCTTCTGTGGTATCACGTTTACCACAATATTTCTTAAATTTGGCATGCTTGTCTGTATTTATATCTTGTCATGGTAAATGTTTACATTTCAATATGGAATTTATTTATAAAAATGAACTAAAAAGAGGAGTTGAGAGTGGGTAAAAGCATATGGGGAGAAAGTAAGATATAAAAAGAAAACTGAGCTTTTCTTAGGAAAAAAAAACCAAACAAACAAGATGTGAATTTAACTGCAAAAATAGCATAACGCCACATGAATAGCTCTGCATACAAAACACACAAGTGGAAGGTGGAGAGGCAAGGTAGGGCCCTGAAGAAGGCCATTCAGATTATAAATGGGTTTAGGTGAGAGGAGAAACTGGAGCAACTATAACCTATCTTAAGCATGTACACTTAGCAGGTATTGAAATATCGCTACTGAGTTCTGCAGACCTGAGCACTGGAGTCAACTCTCAGCTGCTGGAAAATGTAGCATGAAGACAGTGTAAAGATTTATTCAAACCTTAAGTACTTATTGAAAGAGAGCATTTTTTTCATTCACAAAACCATTCCTTGGAGTACAATCCTCTCAACAGCTTGGAATTCTATTTTTTCCATGATGTATTTTAGAACCAGCTCTTAAGAGGCTTGATAAAAAGCCAAAAATCATATTTCGTTGAGGATTCTGGGAAAAAAGAGAAGTCCTTCCATCTGAATTTGGAAATAAGATCTGCTTAGAAATTTCCCATGGAGAGGAAAATCAAAACATGATTTGTATTTATACAATCAAAATACTTTGTTCTGAAGATTTCATCTCAGTTATGGTTTCCAGTCCTACTAGAATAAAGAGAACTTGATTTCACTGTATGGGAACCAGGATGCTCAGGTATCCATATGCTCAGCTTTATGGCAGGAAGCCAGGAACTCTTTGCTAGGTAAACTGGAAGGGAGTCAGGCTGATTTCAACAGGAACCCCCACATTCAGCTTGTCTGTTTTTTTCTTCATTACAAGCGAAATAAAACAAATCAAAAACCTGGGCAAATAGTCTATGGCAAGGCACTGATTTAATAAGTTTAAGGATTTATATTTCAAGTGCTTTCAAGTCTTTTATTTTTTCAAAAGCTTTGATAGCCCACTTCATGTCAAGTTTTGCTTATTCTTAGACTTTATTCAAGTCCTGAATAATTTTAGATTATTCAAAACACAGTCATGTGAATCATTCTTATTTATAGAGCACAAAAACAATGAAGATATTAATATCATCTTACTGATTTTCCTTTAAATGAATTCCCTCTGTAGGTCCTCCAGAGTCCCACAGTCATGCTAGGTCTGAAGAAAAGAGGGTGAAACAATCTGGAACTTTTTAGAAGGAAGTTCAGGTTCTGTATTTTCTCTTAGAGCTTGTTAAACCTTTGGTAATATGTTATTTGATATATAATTACCTTTATACTATATCAGTAAGAAGAGAGATAATTTAATTGTTCTAATTACATAGAATTTTACAGTTCTTAGGACTAAATTTGGACTTGGGACAGAGGCTATCATTCTCTCGAGAGTTCTGATGCTGAGAAACCAATGATACTTTAGGATCTAGTACAAATTGCCTACAGTCATACCGTTTCCATAAGAAATAATAAGGAAAGTTGTTAGATTGGCTAAGAAAGAACAAACTGAGCAGTTGAAAATGTTACGTCCTTGTGGACCCGAAGAATCTCTCAGAGGCTTATTTCATGACCTCATGGAATGACCTGAAAACGGAGTGTAATTTGACAGAGTCCCACTGAAGTCCTGGCATTTGATCTCTGCCTTGTAGGCAGATAGCCTGATTTGCTTTTTCCTTCTGCTTTCCAGCAGGATGACACCAGGCTGAGGCTTCCTGAGGGTTGAGAGGGAACCTGGCTGGCAGCCATGTGCCCATGCTCAGATAGGGAAGCAACTCAGTTCACAAGGGAATGCGTTTGGATTTATGTGGCCCTATTGCCACTGGCTTGAATGATAGCCTACCATCTCCTCGGCTGGCCAGGGTAGCAGGTGCTGCAGCACTGCTTTTGTTGTCCATTGTAGCGGCAGTTATTTGCGTTGGCTATGAGAATGGCAGCTGCTCAGTTTGCTGGAGCAGAGGTTGGGGCATAGCTTTGTAGATGGTCAGGAGTAGCTGATGGGGCACACAAATCATTACTATTATAGTGCATTGCTGTCTTCTGCCTTCATACCACCATTATTCACAAATAAAAAGACCCAAAGACAAAAGTCAAGATGGATTTTTTGCGTAGTATTGATCACATCAAATACAAAAATTGAACTGAATGCTCAAATGCCCCTAGCTATAATTTTTGTTCATTTGTTCTTCTATTTGCATAGACTAATAGACTAATGTTCTCTCTTAGTTAGCAAATGGTGTAAATTACATAATATTTGGTCATGATTTATTTTCTCAATCTGGAGTCCTTCTTTTACACACAGATTATCCCAAGAGGCCATTTACAACCATGATTCTATGGGCTATAATCGCAGCTCTAGGAATGCTAACATGAACTTCTCTATTTTATGCTGAATATTCACCAGCATCTGCTATGGGATTAATACAAAAAGATTCTGCCACACATGGCAGCCAATCAACAAACAATATGTTGATATAGTTTGAGGTCATCCCTTCATCGGCCATGCAAAATCTGTGGTGGAAACATCTCCAGGGGTTTATATTGCAGTCTTCAGCTTCCCAATTTACATTTGGCCTTTCACTGACTCTTTCTGTTTTACTATTATATTTTTTCATTAGTGTACAAATACTATATGGATGTTAACCAGAATTTCCTCCTATGTTCTTTGACAATTTAAGCCTACAAGGATGAGCATCTTTCTATTTTCCAACTGGAACTCTCTAATTTGAAACTGTTGTGTTAAGTAAGGTAATGTACAGAAGGATAATCGTTGTTTCTTATTTTTGACATTATTTTTTTTCTGCATTTACAATAGAAGTATTTAGATTTCATTCATTCAAATGCAACACAATTTTCCTCCTTTTTTGAATTAGTCTGCCTCAAATGCATTTTTTAGTATGCCAGTTCAAGATTTGTTTTTAAAATTCCTTTTATTATGCTGCCTTATAAAAGTAGATGTACACTGATGTTTTTTTTTCCACCACTTTCCAGTACGACATTTACTATATCCTTTATTTCAATGTCTTTTACCACTCTCCAGCACAGAAGCACCCTTTTGACTTGTGTACAATTACAAACAGGTTACAAGATAGACGTATATTTGTGCACGCTCAAGAATTAAATTCTCTCACTGGCTTCACTGGGAATTGAAAGTTCTAAGAGAAGCCAACTATACCTTAGTCACTTAATTATAACCTGTAATTGTTGTAGCAGTGGAAACATACTTGCTTCCTTCTAAAAAAACTACAAGATTGGAAATAGTTTCCTTAGCTTTTTTTTAGCCATTTAAAATGTAATCATAGGATGTAATGTACATATCATATTTTACAGTTAATAAAAAAAAAGAGGCATATAGAAATGCCAGTTCACTGCATCTCAAGATAGGTGTCTGTAGTAGGTAAGATTGTTTATCATGTTGTTGTGTTGTTGTACTGCACTCTGTGGTCTGTATTTCACAGTGATTCGCTTTTCTGTCTCTACCTTTGTCACATCTACTGATATTATCTAACCCATTTTTTGCTTAATTTATACATTTTAAAATATTTCTTTCATTTTTCCATACTACAGTGAATGAAATTTTTTTTTTAAGAAATTACACCCATCCTATTGTGACTAAAAGAAAACTCTATAGAGAGCATTATATAGACATATTTTGACACAATATTGATTTTATATGTATATTCCCATTTAGCAGCAAAATTAGATTTGGGTGAAAGTTTTCCATCATTATCTAGAAGCTGAAGTTCAGAATTAATGCTGTCCCAGTTTAGACATCTTAAACATTGATATTCAGAAAGAAATCAGATTTGAAATTGTAATACATATTCAAAACAAAAAACGTGAAGGACTTTTGTTAGAATTTGAAAAAGCTGATTATCTGAAAGACTGTGTTGATGTGTGTTCTTATCTCATTGAAATGGTTGGCAGGAGTATAAGTAAGGAATAAACTGTAAAACTATCAGAAGGAAAGAGAAAATATACAATAATACATACATTGCACTGAAAGTAATGCCTCCTATTCATTTCCATGGAAATCAGAACAGATACAAAGAGCACAATGACACTATTTGATAGAGAAAATTCTCAGGTACAAAACATTGTTTTTCAACATAGTCACACCTACTGGCTATGCATTTTCACCAGTGATGAACAATTGCCTGCATGTCATGCTCATAAAAACCAGCACCAGTGGAGGTGACTCCCTGTTTCACAGCTGCTATGAATGCATTGTTGATAGGAAAATATTGCCCACACAGTTCATCTTTAATTGGACCAAACAAATAGAAGTCAGAAGGCACCAAATCCAGTCTATACATTTGGTGTGGTAAGACAGTCCACCCAAGGTCAGCAATGAGCTCCATGGTCTTCAAACTAGAATGGGCCTGGTGTTATTGCACTGCAAGAGAAAGGTTGTTTTCCCCTCTGGCCTGACTCTGGAAGTTTGAGCCTTCAGCTTAGTCAACATTATGACATAGCGGTCAGAGTTCATGGTTTGCCTGGGTTTCAGGGAATCCAGGAGAATCGCCTCTTTCCTATCCCAGAAGAGAGGGTACATCACTTTACCATCTTTAACCTTTTTTCCAGTGGGGAATTCGCATGTCACCACTCAGTGCACTGCTGTTTTGGCTACAGCTTGCAGTAGTGATATCATATCTCATCACCAGTAATGATGTAATCCAGAAAACTGTCACCTTCAGCCTTGTATTGGTTCTATGGTTCCTGACAGACTTGCACGTGATGTTCCTGTGTGAGCATTTGTGGGATTCATGTGCCACAAACTTTATGATATTCCACCATTGCCACCATTGTTTCCAACACACTGAAGCCAATATTCAGTTCTGTACAGTTCCCTTGCTGTAATCTGTCTGTTAACATGGATGAGCTGATCGAGATGCTCTTCATTTTGTGGTGTGACAGCTGTGTGTGGCCATCCAGAATATGGTTTGTCTTTCATGTTGCTGTTACCACTGCTGAAATGCACCACATCACCGCGCTCATGTTGGCCTCCATAAATGTTCAGCAAGAAACAATGAAGGTAAATGGCTCCAATTTTTTTTCTGCATGGAGGAATTCAGCTTCACACCTTTCCATTATACACATTTCCACATCAGACACCATAGTATCAGATTGCCCCTCTGCTGACACCTGGCAAATGGCAACAAAATTTAATGGAATAATGGTGGGAATGTTCAACCTCTACTGCCACACCACCAACCTCCACCTTTGACATTCTGGGCCAACATAATAAAATAGAAGGCATTACTTTTCAAGTAGCCCCCATATAAGTTAAAGAAAATCAAACATAAGAGGTCACAAAAGGGAAAAACAGAGCCTGTGATCTGGATCCAGTTATTAACCTCTAAAGGAAATAATGAGATATTATTACTTTTATTATACTGGAATGAGTAGAATCAGAGTATTTTTAGCACTGTTTTTTTATCTCAAAGCTAGATCTGAGGGGAAATTCACTGAGGAAAGAGAGTACTGGAGTAACCTAAACAGAAAATGTAAAAGCTGCCATTGTTGGATGCATCTCTATGTTTATATGAACATGTACTTGGTATATTTGTTTCTAAACCAGGCAGAATTTAAGAGAACACACAAAATAGAAATCTATTCACTAAAAATCTACCTCCAAAACACTCAGGGAAACTTCTATTTTGAAATAAAACAAGAACAAGAGTAAAGTTCCTGCCCCTAGACAGACTAGTTCTCCTGTTAGCTATTTAGCTTTCCTCATTAAAATTTTTCTTTGCAACTTTTGAAAATAAGAAGAAATCTGAAAAGAAAATGGATTCTGAATGGCTTGAGCCATATTTGCACCATTTACTTGGGAGTTACCTGCAACTAGTGAATTCATAATAATTGAAGAGAGTGCAGTGAATTTTGAACAGCTGTGCTGAGGTTCACCCCTAGCGCTGCTCAAACTGAAGCTTTCCCACCCTCATTCTCAGATGCAAACTCATAACATGAAGTATTTACACTGAACCAAGGCTAATGTTGAGTGAAATCATGTGGGCACTTTATTTCTTATTAAATGCAAAATAATACGCAAAATAACTATTTTCCTATCTCATGAAATAATATGAAATTGTTAGTTTGACTATAACTTTCAATGAAATACAAAGGCAAATAACAAGTGAAATTGTATTTCAAATCCTAGGGGAGAAGTCTGCTAAGGATGTGATGAAAGCCCTCAGGCAGCTTGTTCAAAGACTTAAAAAGAAACTACACTTAGTGTTCTCAGCTTAACAGGGAAGAATAAGGAAAATAGTCTAGCTAAGCAAGAAGAGGCTGAGTAGGAGCCAAGATACCATTCTGCAGTTAAGTTTTTCAATTTTAAGAACTGAGAAACATCAGAGAAGTTTATATGAACCTGTTGCCTATCATTCTTATTCTGCTCAGTAATGCTGAGATGTTAATCCCTGTGATGGGACTTCCATTTTGCCATGTGCAGGGAATTTAACTGTAACTTAAGTTATAATTCAGCATGTCAGATCAATGATGTCAATGAATGCTGATTTCTCCCAGCAGCATTTGTTTCTATTACTGCAATAATGAAGACAGGTGGAATCATTTGATGATGTCTGTTGGGAGAACCTTTATAAAAGGCTAAGCTGAGCTGAAATAGGGTGGTGTGTTTAGTTGTTCTTTTGATAGTGATACAAAAGTTTTTACAACACTTTGCAATTATATATAAAAATATATATTTTTAATGCATTCACATTATGAGGTACAGATGGTGATTATTTATAACTTACACTTACTTATCCTAGGTACAGAGTTACCATACTGTGTTAACTGCCCTTCAATAATTTAAAGTTATAAAAAAATTAAGATTTTAAATTCATAAAATTTTGGCCAAGATATCTTTAATTTGTTCGAATTCTTGTTATCTATATTTTGTTCAAATGAAGTATTTCTTTCAACATTCTTTTCAACAGGCATCTCATTACCATTGTTCTTAATTCTTTGAGTCAGCCTGTCCTATTATTTATTAACTTCAGCTGACATCCCTTGTTCAAAGCTTTGGCACTTGCATGAAACTGAACAACAAAACTGTGGAAATCTACTGTACTGATGTATTATTTGAAATAATCATACTAACAAATACTTTTTAGTTTAAATTAGTATCCCTAATTTTTTTAAACATTTTTCTCTCCAGATTCTTGCAAACATTTGAAAAATGGTATTCAAGCAAGCAAAAATTATTTAATTACCTGCAGGTTACTCAATTTTACTTCTTGAAACTGTACACTTTGAATATTTCCGTATGAAACAGATCATCTACATCATATCACACTAAAATAGATATCCATGTTACATGCTTTTAAAATCTACTCTGTGCTAATGAGGACAGCTGATGCTGCTTTTTCAATCCTGTTTTTTTCCATTTTCTTTTCTCCCTCTCTTCTCTTCCTTTATTTGATGCTGTGTTACCTTGTCACAGAGCCCAAGCAGCGAAGGATTTCAAAGATTTTCTGAATCTTAAGGACCTGGGAACGTGGGAAAATACGAATTTTCATAAGAACAACATTGAAGAATTTAAGACATGAGAAAGACATAGAAAATAACCAAAGTTACAGCATCACTAAATACAAAGTCAAATATGTGGTAGTGTAGTCCTAGACTTCTAGTGTTAAAGAAAATGTAAATATATATTCGAAGTTAACCACTACAGCAAGCTGATAACTTAAAGAAAAGAAAGGCTTTTTCACGTCTATTCTACCTCAAGGCTCATCTCCTAAGTGTTTGAATTGCTTTGGAGGTTTTTTTTTTCTTCACACCTGCCCTTTCTTGTGTCAATTTGATGCTGAAAAGATCCAAGCTCTTAAATAACTGATGAATGATTTTCTTAGCTGCAGAATAAACATTAAAGAACTGATGTGTTTTACATTAAAATAGCATGTTTGCGTAGGGAAATTTACACTCGCAGGTTCTGTCTGTGTAAATAGATCTGCATGCAAGTGTTCAAAACTTAAGCGCTCTAAGCTACTTGGAACAGAACAGGTTTTTCACTGGTTGGCTGAGCCCCCTAGAGTTTCCAGCACAAACTACTGCTGCACGTGAATGCAGAGCTTTGCTTCTGTCTGTAATTATACATATGTATCTTTTTGAAACTGGTTTTATATTTGTGCCACTTACATTCAATATCTCCAATGTTTGCAGAAAATCAGCACACAAACCTACAATCATATCTTGATACGATTGTGTAAATTTTTAAGAAAGTATCAACGGAAAAATTTTATATCATTCATTGAGCTTCTTTTAATTTTATCCTTGTAGAAATGCTCTTCCATTTCACTCAGGAGAGGAGAGAATTAAAACCACTATTGATCAGATATCTGCAGATTTTCGTGTACTTTTTTACTCCAAAGTGAACACTGTGAGTAAAGAAACTATACGTTAGTAACTCTGGAGAGTTACTTCTCTATAAATTTTTTATGTATATCTTTGTTAGTTTTTAGGTAGATACACTGACTACAATGGCCAAACAACTGTACAGAATACATTGCTGAAAGTACTAATGCAAATCTACAGGTAGAAAAGTGCATGTTGAGAATGGAGATGTATCCCCAAATCAAATGGACAAGATTTTATAAAGATTTTAAGCTTAAGATAGCTCATGTCCTAGCAGCAGTTCCTTCTGCACTGTTGGCATCAGGAAAGTATCTGATCTACAATTGAATGCTTCTCATTTATATGAAAAACCCTGTAAAACATTTGATATTTTCTAGGTCCTAAAGCTTCCTCTGGCCACAAGTGGTAGCTACAGCTGAGGGCAGGGTGGTGTATAAGATCACTCCAGTAAGATCCCATATGCTATACTGGTTGTAGAAGACTTGCTTAGATCAAGCTGAGGTGGGAGCTGTGGCTTTATAACACAAGTTCTCATATTTGTTGGGGGCAGCTGTAATTTGCCTCACCCTGAATAGTCTATATGTGGTCTTCCTGTTTGAATCAAAGAAACAGCACAACTACCAGCTGGAAAAAATATGTGGCTACCTCTACCCAAGGCAATTTAGAAAGTGTTGCCTCTTAGGTAAAGTTGAAAACACAATTTTCAGCATTAGCATTAAGAAAAGCCAGGCACGTTGCTGGAGGACATCTCATGTACTCCCTAAAGCTGTACATATATATGGCTACGTACCTCAGTGCAATTTTATCTGAATGAAATGATTTGTGTTCGGGCAGCACAATAGGCAGTCAGTGTGTAAACAGTCTCTTAACATTTTGCAGCCCATTATATTTTGCTGCCCAAGGCAACCTCGTGCTCTGTGTGGTTATACAGACCTGCTTTTATTTTCTCATGTTGTCAGATATGAGCCTATATATCACTCCCTTCAAGAGAGGTTGGACTCAGCATTGTAAGATGTAACTTACCATCGGTAGCTGTGATGGCAGATAGCTACTTAGGGATCCTGCTGGTCAGTAGAAGGTTACTGGGTGAGAAGCAAAAGGGAAATAACACCACAAAATAGACAAAACGTGAATAATATGCTTTACTAACTACTTGCATTTCTACAAACAGGGTGTGTGGGCAATAAAAGTCTATTTCCCATGCCCCGTGCCTGAAGTGCCATTTGCAAAGAACTATTCAGTAGTTGTGAGTGATTCCAAATATGTTTTCATGTCAGCAAGTCCATTTTGGGGATTAAAATGTCCTTCCCAGATGGGCAAGCATTTGGTACTTCCCAAACCTGCAGTCAAAAGGATTCTGAATGCAAACATGAAATTCAAAGAATGAGCAAGCTTTGGTTTGGACAATAAAATAAGCAGATTAGCAAAGTGACAAGTCCTTGTGCTAAGAAATATGGAAATCTTTACAGGGAAGTGGCTGTTAAAATGAATCATCTGGTAATTGTTAACACATGCTGGTAAACCACTACTATCTGCTGTTCTAAATGCAACCAAAACATGGTATCTTAAGATGTGTGAACTGATATTTAATCCTTTTTCATCTTGAATCATGCAGCAGAAGCATCATAGCTTCTCATCTGGGAGATATTCACATGTAAGAAAAAAAAACAAGAGAAAGACAAATATTATTATGAAGAGGTGTTTTATTGCAATTTGGGGGAGAAGTCTTGTATATGTAAGTAGGAAGGTGGACACATTAGCATCCTAAATTTTAATATTAATTAATTTAAAAAGTTTTAACTAGGCTTCAGCCAAATCTCAGGATCCTTTGGGGAGTGCTTGTTGGGAGGAAAAATTGAATCAGCAGTGTCTTGGATATCATCTTGTTTGTTTCCAAAAGAACACAGCGGTATTTTCTTCAAGACAGCAAGAACCAAGCAGCAGAAGAGTTTCCATACTTGCAGTTCTGGCTCATTTTAAGCCTGCATTTAGCCTGTCAGATTTTTCTCAATGCCACACAGGCTGTGCTTTGTGTGTCTGCACTGTTCTTCCTACTGCAATATCATTTCCCCTGTTTCTGTATGCACAGGTACGTCTGTTTCAGTGTGATCAATTCCCATCCTATGGGTGAAATGACTCAGGGCTGTATCACTGGAGGAACTATTGTGTGTACTTACTAGTTCCTCCTTTTATGCTCTCTGTTCAGTAATGGAACTCACGGGCTTCTTCCACTTGGTTTAAAATATTAAGTGCTGCAGAACCTTTGACTATTCTGTTAACTTTGACTAAAAATCCTCTTTTTCCATTTTTTTAAATGAACCTGTGATTTTTGACTACCTCTGTTTTCATGTGCCCAAACTGCTGTAATTTGGAGTCTGGTTGATGCATATTGTTCTGTAAAACTATGTGCCCATCAGACATTAATCAGTTTCATATTGGATATGCAAGAACTTCAGCACTAAAAATCAGTTCTTGGTTTTGAAAATATTTGTTGTTGTTTCCAAAACTGCTGGATTTTCACCACAGGCAAAAAAAAAATATTTTCTTCCAAAGCTGGAAATGTTTTTGAGTTAACAAACTCTACAAAACCATATCATTTGAAACTTTTAACTTTTGTCTGATGTTTCTGGTTTAAGAATTATGTGTCATTTGCCTCAAGCTTTCCAGATGGTCAAATACCCTTGATAATTTCTTATTTGAGGAAAGGATTTCTGAATTATTTATTATTAATTACATTCCTACAGATAGTTCCAAAGTGACTTCTTTCTGTTCTTCTTTCTTTGCTAGCATCAAAATGCATTTGTTTTGCCACCGACTTAAGTTTGAACAGGACTTGCTCGTCTCCTGTAAATTATTTTTAGCTCTGAGTAAAGAAATGACTATCAAAGGAAGGAGGGAGGGAAGGGATGGTGGGAGGAAGGAAAGAAAGAAGAAAGAAAGTAGGAAGGAAAGAGGGAAGGAAGAAGAGAAGGAGGGAAAGAGGGAAGGAGGGAGAAAAGAAGGGAAGGAAGGAACCCAGACAAATAAAAGGTGTCAGAACACATAATTTTAAATTATTTTATCAGTAACCCTCCACCTCACCACCTCTCAGTTTAACAATAGTATGAAGCCATAGAACAAGCATCAGCACTCCATGCACATTCCCAACATTATACAGGCATCTAACTCCTTTGAAAGCATACTATTTAGAATACCTCATATTATTAAAGTCACCTCTAAAGTTCACACTCACTTAGTTCACATGTGGGTGCTGTGCGATTTAGGACAAACGTGTACATCTGAATTTTCCAATGTTGTTACATTGACCAAAACTTTCATACCTTCCATGTGCACGTGCATCTGAGTGTGCATGACAGTTTTGTTTCCTTTCTGCTACTCTTGGCATGAAGAGTCAAGGAAGCTTGTGTAAATACAGTCCTACTTGCCATATTGGATCAGGAACAAACACTGCTCTGCAGTCTTCTGACTGGAGCACTAGTTTTGGCTGTAATTACTATAACAACTAGAGTCGACCTATTCAGGAAGTAGCTGACAGTGCTTCAGGACACTGAAAATCTTTTGAACAAATAAAAAATACAAAGAACAGGTTTCTCAAAGCAATAGCAGCAGCCTTCCTAAGAGACTGCTGCAGGAGGCTGAAAATTTTTCAATCAAATCTGTTTTTAAGGGAAAATAGATTTTTGATGGATCCTTGTGGTTGTGTGTGTGTGTGTGTGTGTGCGCTACTCTTCTCTTTTGTAGACAGAATTTCTTCTCCATCCCAAACTCACTGTGGCAGATACTTTTAAGGCATACACGTGATATTATAGTGTATGATGGTCAAGAAGGTGGTGTAGAACTTATGCACAGAATAGCTGTAGTGCAATTTCCATGGAATGCTACAGTATTTCTGAATCCAAGTATGTAACTCTCAAGATTAAACTAAATAACTGTGGGAAAAAAAATTCAGCACAAAGATCAGTTTAAGGCTGAATTCTTCAAGCATAATGCTTTTGTGATTGTAAGTACGACAGGAGCTGCATTTCTCTCACTTATTCTAGCAGAACTCATCGAATCTCCACCAGAGCTGGTAGGAGGCCTGCTCTTCCTCCTCACTGTTCATTCCTGCTCTTCCAGTGTCATATCCTAATCTGTTTCTCTGTGGTTGTCCTAGTAGTTGTGCAGGGTTAAAAAGCAAGTCTGTCAACATAGCAGAGTGGGTAGCAATCTGCAACACAGACACGGAAACAAGTGGCCGTAGTGAAGTTACTTTTATGTTTGGCTTATTGTAAAAGTACACTCTAACATGGGAAGATCCTTGGCCTTGGACTGAGTCTCTGTTCAGTGGGTACTACTACCTGCAACAAAACCTTTATGAAATTGTAGTATTTTCAGTTTGCTACTTTCAATGATTATTTAGGCAAAGCATTTGAAGTGGTGTGTTCCTCC
>JAOWBP010001760.1:58625609-58661386 GCA_028571105.1 Tragopan temminckii | reverse complement strand
TCTTTCCTCTTTCCTCTTTCATTTTATTTTATTTTATTTTATTTTATTTTATTTTATTTTATTTTATTTCTGTTAACAAAAACTTCAGGGCTATGACTTCTGTAAACTTCCTCAATTTACTGCTGGTTACAGATTTCTAGACTAGAATGTTCACTATACTACACTTAGTAGTACAGGGATTAATGTCTTGGTCTCAATCTGGACTAGATCCTTTCCACTCTCAAGTAATGAAAAATAAAAGACTAAAACAATGATTATTTTGTCACAGAAACATCAAATTATACAGATAAAAGTTACTGAGCATACATGGTAGAAAAATATCAAGAGTACAATCTGAAGCTCAAAGAAAATCTCTCTAACTCTTCTGGGTTTGAGATTAATCTTCACAGAAGAGTGAAGTAACTTAGCTCAGAGACAAGAACATACTGTTGTTGCATCAGCTATAAGCTCAAGATAAAGCATGCCTGTGCCTGAGGAAGACGAAAGGTATGCAAACAGTCTGTGACAATCTGGTCTCTAGAGTGCAGAGGATGACAATACATCCAGATTTACTACGACTAGCACGTAATTCATCTATTATACCCCATCAGCTGATGAGTCCCCCACCTACATTGCCATAAATTTGGATTGCTCTCTGGGAACTCCAGATGATTTTAAAACTTAATGTTCTCTCTAGTCACCTGAAAAAAATAGATTCCAGATTTTATACTTAATAATTTTACTGCTTGGCAGTAGATGCTATTTTTGCTTTGTAGGCTATTGCAGAAACACCTAATTGATTCACCACCATCAGTGTGTTACATCATACTCAGCAATAAACAGCTTGATTCCAATCCAAACCAGCTTTTGTAGCCAATATACCAGAAAAACTTCTGTGAAACCATCTGTGACTGTCAACTTTAAAAGGTTAGAGGCATGCACTGTTAAAGTGAGCTAGAGCCAACATAAGTGGAGGCTGGGAATCTGCACAGCTAAGTGCCGAAGTGGATAAATTCTTGCAATTCTGTTAGGACAGCAGGTGATCTAATTACAGCTGGCTGCTCATCCTATGTATCTTTGCAGCAAACTTTTCTTACAGGAGAATTATATACTGTCTTAAGGGAAGTTAAAATTGGCTCACTGATATTGAATAAAATAGTACTCGAACCCCTCTTTTGTATCAATTACTGTTCTTTGTTATTAAGCTTAAAAGTCTACATCTGAACAGTACTTTTGGCCCAGAAATTATTGATTTATTTTTGACATCTTTTGTGATGATATTTTGTGATGACCTTCTGATGACACCAAAATGGCTCCAATTCTGCAATAAAAATGTTACAATAGTCTCCTTCCAGCACCTTGACGAGCCCCAAACTATCTGCTTCAAGGCAACAACTACTTTTCATGACCCTTAGAGCCAAGATTTCGATATTTACTATCTTCTCTCTTGTATACACTCATTGGATATACCTTCTATATATATACTTAATCAGTGCACATTTGCTTTCATCAAAAAGTTATTTGTTTAACTCTTATAAATAGAGATGTCTAAATCTGCAAATTTAGAAATGCTTCAGAGCATAATTGCACAACTGCCCTTAGAGAATTAAGAACTTGGCAATACACGTGTTGCACTAGATCTGTGGTATGAAACTGGCCGACTTCCACTGTTATTGTTTTTGTTCATATAAGCTACACCGCTAGTAGAATATAACAAATGTTATATAAATATATATAACAGATGAGTAAGAACATCCCCATATAGAGATGTTTCTTGACTGTTAATATTACACAGTTATTTTTTTGTGACTACATCTGAAATTGTCTTTGAAAATATTCCTTGAACAGAATATACTATTGTACATTGCTGTAATAAACAAGCTTATTACCTTTGCTTTATCACATTTTCAAAGATAGGAAATGGTGGAACAAATTGTCTATGTACACCGTAAGGAATACTGTGCATGTTTTGAATAGAGCTTGTATTGGATGTGCAGCTATTGCATGAAGCATGAATTATAAATATGCATATTATGTTGTTTTTTTTCCCTAGCTGACCAATTCAGGAGTCACTGAATTTTGTTATGAGGCTGTGGGAAAAAGGACAAGAGCAGAGAGCTTGGGAGAGTTTCTCTTCACTCTTCACGGGTGTGATTCAGGGAAAGTGAGCTCTGTAAATGGGTGCTGCAACACAGTGTTGCCAATAAGCATTTGCCTTTCTTGAATGTATGCTAGAATTTTATTGACAGTAGGTATATTCTGCCTTGTGAGAAAAGAGGAAAGCAACTTGTTTTGCCATCTGCTAATCTAGTGAGCATCTAGCTAATTTAGGAGCAGCTGAAAGTTCACACAACAGCATGAAAAGCAGAAGGTCTAACACCTGGGGAAACTGAGCCAATACCCTCTTCATTTTTTTTTTTTTTTAAGTTTCTGTTTCTTTTGTTTGTTTTCTTGTTTTCTTCCTCCTATTGCTCTATTGATATTATATTTATGCACTAAACTTAAATGCTTTGAAAAGTAATGCAAGAAATGTGAGAAATAAGCAAGACAACTGGAATGCTTAATACACAACCAAACTATAACTACACAGCCATAGCAAAAATGTGGTGAGAAAGCTCTGATGACTGGTTATATAGAATATTTAGCTTGTTCAAAATAACAGGTGGGAGAAAAAAGAAATGACAAGGGTTCAAGCACTTCTTCTGAGGTAAAGAAAACTGACAGAGTACAGCTGCGGAAGTTTTAAGTAAATTAGAAATATCTTAGAATCAAAAGCTGAGATCAGTTTGGATGAGTGATGATGAATGCAGTAAAAATTAATCAGTCACAGAAGCTGACAAAAGGAAGAACTGCATTTCAAGCATTAGGAACTAAGTAAACTCAGAAAATAGTTAACAATATCTGCTGAAATGACTGCCAGTGTTAGCTTGATGTCTCCCAAGACTATTCACAGAAAAACATCAGATTTGAGCTTACGTTTTGAAAACAGGCATATGAACTAATGATTTTCTTTAAGACTGCTCATTAGTAAAAGAGACTTTTTTGAGGCACGCTGTCTTTATGTAGTGTGCTAATCATGTTTTACAAGCTACTCTCCTTCTTATATATTCCAATGCAATCTTTGGATTTTTTATTTTATTTTATTTTATTGATAACTACTATTGCTCATTTTCAATACCTGATGGAGGACAGAGCAAAAAATTATGCTGAAAAGGGAGAAAAAGAAACTTTTTAAGCAGAAAGTCAATCTGGAAGTAGAAGTCTTCATCAGCTCATGCTTCATGCAGTTATTGCAAAATAGAGATGAAGTCTCTCATATATACTGTCAGATAGGCTGAGATACAGATTGGTCAGGATAAGTGGCAACCAGCCTCCTTCTTCCTATGTGATTTAAGCCCCCCAAATATTACTGCTTTAGGAGAACAGATTTCACAATATAATTTACACTACATGTTGTTCTTTCCATGTTGTAAGTGGAATTAGTTTTCATTAGCTATTCAGCAGAGTGTTCAATGGAAACATCTTCTATGTGCAATGTGCCTTTTTTTGGCGAAGAAAAAAGTTTCAGCTTGGGTCACTTAACAGTATTAATCATAATTCTGGATTACATGGAAGCAGAAGAGGAGAATAAGTCTTAGTTTGTGGCAGAACATGCCTGGAAATGATTTTCAAGACAGTCAGCAAAACAAGCAAATTATCTTTGCTGCACGGACAA
Source organism: Tragopan temminckii (assembly GCA_028571105.1). NCBI lineage: Eukaryota > Metazoa > Chordata > Aves > Galliformes > Phasianidae > Tragopan > Tragopan temminckii. The sequence goes on along the minus strand of JAOWBP010001760.1, from coordinate 58,657,692 downwards.
TTGACCATATTCTAGTTGAATAATATACTGCTTTTTATTTTACATAAGATACACATTTATTTATTGAAGAAGGGATTGAAATCCAAATTTTCCTTATTCCAGAGGAAAATGTTCACCACTTACCTGTGAAACTACTTTTCTCCTATTGTCTTCAGTATCTAAAGGGGAGCTAAAAGAAGGGGACAGACTCTTTAGCAGGCTCTGTTGTGATAGGACAAGAGGAAATGGTTTCAAACTAAAAGAGGAGGAATTTAGATTGGATATAAGGAAGAAATTTTAAGGTTAGGCCTGTGAAGCAAGGTGGTGGATGCCCCAGCCCTGGAAACATTTAAGGTAAAGCTGGATGGGGCTCTGGGCCTGACCTATCTGCAGGTGTCCCTGTTCATTGCAGGGGGTCTGGACTATGTGACCTTTAAATGTCCCTTCCAACTCCAATGATTCTATGATTCTATGACAGTGTCTTCAGATGTCTTCTAGCTGTTTGACCGGTAGAGACGACCTACAGTCCTGACTTCTGAAGCCCCACCCTCTCCACTTAGCAACCCACATGTTCACCACCAGGATGTCTATTACGTTTTGATACTTTTAGACTTCTAACCCTCCTCATGTCCTACTTATACCTTCCTTATTGCAATTTGAGCTCATAATTTCTTTCCCAGGAAACAGAGAGTATGAGAATAACTACCCCAGGCATTAACTATCAGAAGATCTTCTCCATTAGGATTTTGTAAAGAATGTAAGCTGGCATTATATCCAAGAGTTTCTGGACAGTATTGGAACATGATTGTTCATGTGGAGATGTCTAGGAATAAGTTATCTCTAAGCTTTCAGTGTTGGAAGTTGAGAAATACAGGTATTTTGGAAGCCTGGTGCTTGAGGAGTAGCCAGTTGATTGGTTTTGAGAATCACAGTCTTGACACAAATACCTGAAGTATACAACATAAATCTCTAAATAATGTAACTATGTAACCTGTCAGGGCAATTACAAATATAACAGAATAATTTGTATCCTCTTTAGACATTTACTCAGGTAAAATTCAAACATATATTCTCATTATATTATTTTTATTATTTTAAGGGCTTGAGTTAGGAAGGAAGAAGTGAGTTCCTAAAAGAACTGTTTTCTTTTCCATTTTTCTTTTTCTATTTTCTTTTTCTTCCTCATTCTCTTTTTTTCTTTCTTTTTCTCTTTCTCTTTTTCCCTTTATTTTTTTTTTTCTTTCAGAATTCTGAAAGCAATTACTGTATAGTGGTATAGTTACATGAGAAAGTAAAATTATACTGAGCCATACCTGGTTGAAGATGACCCTACAAGTGCAGTATACATAAAACAATAAAAGAAGACATAGAATAAAGAAAAAAAAAAAGAAAAAAGATTTTATCATGATGGACATTTTAGCAGTTACTCAGTTATTTAAATCTCTAGAGAATATTCAGAGTGGACATGAAAAATGTGAGCAATATTAAATAAATTCCCAGCTCCATCATCACAGAGATTACATTAGTTCTCTGTCTTTGCTGATGATTGTGATGTATTCTTTTGCTCCAAAGATTTTATGAGTAAGCCTCACTCTTGCCAAGGTCTCACACAGGGAGATCACATTGTAGGACCAAAGTTGTAATTCTCAACTTCTACTTCCCTTGCTTGGTTTATCTGTTGAAAGAAATCTTCTATGTGAACTGGAGAAAATGTCATATATATTAGGTGCCTCAAAGAAGAGTCCTGTTTTATTTTCTACGATTGTGTGGAATTTGATTGACGATCAAAAATGTTGGAATTCCAGCTAACTTGGGAAAAAAGTAGTACTCGGTGGAGGACATATAATAAAGAGCAGCTAAAAATAAAGTGACAGCAATCACCAGAGAGCCTGATAACTGAATCTCTAGTGCCCCATGTAAATACTGTTTTTAGGTATCTTTTATCCATTCTGCAGCAAGAGCCAGAAGCCTGATATCTAGTACATGAGTTTATATAAATTAGTTCTTGGTCAGCTTTGTGATATCACTTTATCTCAAATTTATACTTTGTTTTAAAAAGTAAAAATTACAAAAAGAAAAGCAAGCCAAAAATAAAACAGAATAAAACAAAAACAAAACAAATCCAACAGAAAAATGTTGAATTCCAACCTACCTGCTCCTGGGACTTCTAAAAGTCTATCCTGTAAATATTTTAATCTTCATACTTAGATATTTTATGAAATGTTGCAACTTTACTACTGTATATTAGGTCAAATCTATAGAAAATACCTATGTGACAACGAGTAGCTAAGTATTTCCATATGTGCTTCTGAGCAAGTTCTTTACGGATAGCTACTGCTTACTTTAACTGCTTTAAAGTGTTCAGTATAGGCTCTTATTTATTTCATTCAATGGATTCCTAATTATAGTGTGTACATATGATTTGAGACAAATCAAAACCAAAATCCTGTATGCAAACAGAAGCTGAGAAAGCAATGCAAAAAAATAGCCTTCTGTTATGGTGAAGAATAAACAGTGCCCTTAGCTATACTGTAAGCTGGTATAATGTGCAGAGCTCACTATGACATAAAAGACATCAGGAATCCATGAGTGAAATGGGTGGGCCATGGCTTAGCTGTGCCTTGCTGCCTTACTGTCTTTCTTTGTTTCCCTGTCTTTTATTTATATCTTCTAAGATGAATACTGATATATGTGGGCAGCTTTAAAAAAAAAAAAAAAGTTAACAAATGAACACTTCTGAGAAAGGCAGTCTGATATTCTTAAAATGGTGTGTGGTAAAATACCAGTTTAGTATTGCTGCAACCAACATTTGGACTTGCTTAACAAACACAACTCTTAAAATTAATGGCATTCTACAATGTATTTCTTTATTTTTATATTCCTTATAATTGAAGGTGGTTTGAAAAACAAAACAAAACAAAACAGAAATTTGGCACTACTAGGAAACTTTAGGAGTCAGTAATTTCCAAAGGCTATAAATTTGTTTCACATGCTCTACTGACCTGTTCATACCCACAGTGTAAAGATATCAGTATAAATCACACAAAGAAACTGAGTATTAAAGTACACTGAATGTACTGAGAGTGGGGAATGAAACAATGGATCTGTCATGAGCTCATTAGCTTTCTCTAGATTTCAAGGAATATAAGCAATCAAAACAGTTTTCTACCTTCATGTATCATATACTGGCCAATTTGGAAACTGAGGAGACAAAATCTGAAACTATTTTATACTATTTTATACTTGCAAGAAATTTTTCATGCAGAATATTTATTGACTATCAACATGATAACTTGGATAACTTAGTAGCATTTAATAATGTGTTATTTATTCACATTATCTTACTGCTAATATGATAATGCAGCACTGGGGTCAGTATGAGGTGGCAAAGGTGTTTGAAAAGCCCAATGAGAAAAAAATTATTTTTGCTTCCTTCACAGATTTAAAGGCAAATTATGAAGGCTCTTTGAAGATTTATATGTGTTCTGCCAGAAGAGGTTTGTCTAACTGGGAATTTCAGACTTGGCTGACAACAACTTACTATTTATACTCCGTAGGCCTTTCTACAGCTTTTGAATCTCATTTTCTGAAAAATATGATAGAGACAAGAGAAACTTCACTGATTTAACCATTGTTTCTTATGAACGTATGAACAGTGTGTAGAAGTCACAAATGACTTTTCCGCTGTTTTCCAAGTGATTGGACTCAATGATCTCTTGAGGTCCCCTCCAACTCCTGCAGTGATTCTGTGATTCTGGGACATATATTATGTAGTACCTTTGAGTGGGAAGATTTGAAGAGTTATCATTCAGAATCTTAAAATCATGAATCTATGTTGAAAATAAAAATTGACTTGTAGCTTGCTTTCATCTTCCATTTCTCTTGCTGAGAGGGTAGAAACCATCACAACCAACAGCAAAAAGATGCAAACTGCAAATTCATTTGTATAACTCTATAAACACATACCTCATACTTAATTGTACACTTTTCAGCAAAAATATTGTGCATATAGATTGAATTTTGCAACTTGTTTTGCAATAATTTCTCTTCAAACATACTGAAATCCCTTCTTTCACCCCTTCTCCTCAGACCAGATAAGCAATTCTTTCATGCTTCCTGCCACCTCCTTGTGCTGTATGAGCCCCTCCTCTTATTTCTACTTAATCTATCAAGATGTATTTGGCATTTTGTTGGACTGATGTTCTATGTAATTTCACTGGGGAGATGAATAAGAAAGGAAGTAGATGAAAAGCAGCTGAAAAACACTTTGTCTTAGAATAAATGAATATACTTTTTCAAACTATTCTCACAAACACACACTCCACATCTTCTTTGGTCTGACAATAGCCATTGGAAATTGCATCCAAATGGTATTTTTTTATTTGATATTCTAAGCCTCTGAAAATGGGTTTTACTACTCTGTCGCTCAGTCGTACCTCTTTCTTCTAAAAGATTGGGAATTTAAGTTGAAATTGTTTGATAGCATTGCTGTATATGCTGTCTGAATAAAACATACTTGATTCCTTGTGCACACTGGATGGCTAGGTAAGCTGCAAATTATCTGTTTGGTCCCTTCAGAATTACTTTGCTTTTGCAGCTCAAAGTGACTGGCAAGCAACATGAGAGGCAAGTGTTCTAGAAGAGCAGAGGCTGCATTTATAAATTGCTGATAACTGCATCAGTAGGAAAAGGAAAGCCTCCCAGTGAAGCAATAATTACTTTAAAAGATGCAGGTATTTTCAAAGCTTGGATACTGAAGACAGAAAATAGGCAATATGGAAAATGTTTCAGTGGATTGAATGATTCCACAAATATTTTCACATAAATTCTTTGTATACTGAAAGCCTGTTATAAGCAGTAACTTTCTTAGATTTATTTTTTGTCTGTGTTTTAAAATACCTTCTTTAATGTTATTCTGCTTCAGGAAATTAATTCAGAAAAAAATGAGTAAATGAAGCACAGCATCTCTATGGATTTCAACAAATTCATGCATAATTCTTTAGAAATTGCTTAAGTAAAATCTGTCATAAAATATTACTTTTGTCTTGCTATTTTCTTGAAGGACACTAATCATGTGCCCAAATTAAGAAACTATCTTTTTATATTAACTTTAGAGATAGACAAAATTTTTAGTACAGAAAGACAAACATGCTTCTAACTGTTGACTTAAGTCTGCATTGCTTTGTATACAATTCTTGTTTAGCATCTCAGACTGTTGCCTTTAAGATATTCTGTAACTGATCACACTTTTATGTATTTTATTAGACAGATGGGTATTCTGTAAAATGAAGTTTTGAATATAAAGATAAATTTAAATGATAAACTGAATTAGATTCAATTCAAACAAACCTGAATATGAATCTACAATCTAAGTAATTTGAATATGAATCAATTATTTTAAAGGGAGCTTGATCAGAACTAAAGATTTAGGTAGAATGAATTTCACCAGAATCCATATTCATCTGATATCCAAGACTATCAGATACCATACTAGAATTAATAATGTTGCCACTTTCAGTGAGGATGGATTTTTCCTAGCCTTCAGAAAAACAAATGGAACAAAACTTTTATCTCTCTTTTCCTCGTAAAATTGTCAGTGTAAGTCCATCCAAGTAGAAATAAAGAACGTGAGCTGCACTTACAGCTAACAGTCTTATGGAGGAAGATATCTGTCTGTCCCGTCAAAATGAAAAGTTACAATTCTAAAAACCTATAGACTTTAGCTGGCCTCAGGATTAGCGACAGAGTCTTCAGAATACTGTTTGCTTAGATCTCACTTTACTTTCCTAGAGAATTTTTTTGAAATTGTCTTAGAGTTTAAGTACCTTTACATGATGCAGTGTGTATGTGAGAAATAAGCACCCAGGACAAATTTGTTTGACTGGAATTCTAAAGAAAAGACATATTCATCTCTTAAATTGCGATCTTGCTCTGCCTTCCTGAATGAGAATTTGTAGAATAACCTCGAACTAGCAGACAAATGATGATCAATGTTCATACTCCTTTTTCTCTTGTAAGCTTGTGCTATGACAGCAAGAGATTTGTTGTCTTTCGCCATGATCTAAAAGAAAATTCTCACATGCATATGCCTCCTTTTTATTAATTTGCCTACTTTATTAGTTTTACTAGTTAATTTATATTTGCTTTTACGTTGCAGTAGTATCTAGGAGACCAAAATCAGATTAAAGTCCTGACATAAGATATGCAATATACAGGTTTGATGAGATGGTTAAGCTACTTTGGAAATATATTCTCAAGTGGGAAATTCAAGCAGTGGAGGAAGAAAGCACAGGCACTGAATTTTGAATTAAGCTGCCTAAGTTCAGACTGAAATTGTTATAAAGATTAGAACAGGTCCAATGTCTTCCAATTAGTTCATTGTTACTGGAACACAGCTTCTTACAACTGGTCAATTTTCTTGATGCATTTCTGTCACTTTGGATACTGAGAAACTAAGAAGATAGACAGTTAAACAAGCACCTACAAAAAGACATCTCTACTCCTTTTCCAGGCTGTTTCAGTCCTGGGACTCTCTGCTCCCCTTATTTGCTCCATCCATTACACTCAGGCCCTTCACTGAAGTGGTCAGAAGTACAGGAGGCTGGGATCAGTACCCAGTGGATTTCTTCTTTTTCTTGTATGTTTTGTTTGCTACTGAAAGACTTTCTCCATGGGCTTCAGTCCTTTGGATGTGTCCGTACCCCACTGCGGGTCACCCAGAGATGCAATCCCTTGTAGATGTGCCTCCTCTAGCATGAAGATCCTCTTTCCAATTATCTCCCACTGTGTTCTCTTCCACATGCATCTTCCCATAACTTTGTCTGCATGTCCTCACATGCCCTCACCTCTTTTCTTCTGTAAGTTTGAGGAGAGGTACCATGTGCTCCTTTGATAAGTTGAAGTCTTTGTGGGCAGTATGCTGCATCACGAGCAGCCAAATTGGCTAGAATTGTCTCCAGTAAGCATAGGGTGGCTCTACCCATCATCACTGTTACTGAAACCCTGATGTGCATGGCCAGTACAAGCCAGCGTGCTCTAAATTACTTGGCTAAAATTAGAAAGTTCTCCTGGAGAAAAAAAATATAAATATGATATTCTATGGAAATTGAAGAGGATTTCAATAATGCATCTTTTAATGAGAAAATGGCACATGGATAATCTTTGTGAATTACCAGTCATGTTGGGTTGTTAATAATCACATCTCATTTTGTCACCGCTTTTGATGATGACACATTGATCAGTAGTTATTCCATATTTGCAGTTTAAAAATTCGGTTTCATATGTTTTCAAGGCATTGAATGCAGGATATTTTCATGTCTCCCAGCTGTGGCAGAGGGCTTCAGAGCTACGGGACAACTGTATTCACATGGCACACTCACCAACCTCCCGTTTTCTGCTTCTCTACCACCATGCACCAACCCTTCAGTGGATGGCACTCTCAACGCACAAGTCAGGCAGATATCCTGTCATGCAGTTTTGCCGTTGTCCCTCCAAAATTAGTGGTTGATAATTTCTTCTTTTTTTTAGAGTGACTCTGGGATGCTAGAAGTCTGCTTTTCAGAAGATTTTGTGTAGCATGAGGCCCTTGTTGTAGGATTTTCAAGAGAAAGCCTTTGTTTAGAGCACGCTGTCTTTTTGTTTTAGAAAGAACATATTCCTTATATTCATCCTTAGAGCAAAGTAGATTATGTCCACACAGAAAGGTACTTGGAAAAATAATTGATTTTATTTCTATGCTGTATTGATTATTCCCACAGATACCACCATTAGTCATACCCAGGAATTTCCTTGCGGGGAAATGGAAGGACAGGTTGGTTTAGGACTGCTCTGCAGCTGTTCTAAATTATACTGGAATAAGACTGAACCCATACGGTTTTTAGAGAACTGGAGATTTAGCCTTTAATATAAGATCAATCCCAGAATCAGCCTCAATTCTCTGTTGAAATGGTTCACAACTTTGTTGAGGTTGAAATTCATTGCTTATTTGGAAAATTGTGGTAAAAAACCAATTTTTTTCTTCTTAGCATGATTTTTCTTCTTTTGCCCACTTTTTCCAGTTCTCTCCATCACCCATGCTGTGTAACTTTGCTTCCTAACACTCTTCCTATATCACCTATATCATTACAAAAACTGCATATAGTTAACAAGGACAGTGGTTTGAGAGCCAAACCACTTCATTGTTTCGCCATTCTTGTCCTCTTGTTGCCTAGCAGAGCACAGATTTTAGAACTAGGCAGGACATGGATTTAACTTGTTTTAAGCGCATTTATTCTTTGTTTTTTTTTCCCCACTAAATATCTGTGCTGGCACTGTATTCCAGGCACAGTGATCTCATAGGGCTTTTAAGCTACGCTGTCATGATAATGTCACTTGTGTTCACCTATTAGCAGAACCAAGACATTTAATAGAAAATTCCAGGGAATTTTGTCAAGTGTCTGCTTCATCAAGGACACTCACATCATGTTTACCCCTGAGTGAGAAGAGCTGAAAGATAATAAAGAGTGATCCCATGTCCATTGTAGATATTAAGAAATCGCCCACTGAATTTGGCTAGACTTGTATCAGGCATGTTAAAGTGGGATGAGACTGTACATGCCCACCACAATATTTCCCGACTTCATAATCCAGTGCTGCTTTGTCAGTAAGCACAGCAGGAAAGGAGAAGTGGCTCTCAGCCTCTCTATATGTTCACTCATTTTCTGTGTTTTTCTCCTTTATTAATCTCTAATTCATGACTGAATTTGGAATAGCTTAGCAATGTCATTTGCAAACTTTTTTGGCAAGTGCTTCAGCTCCAATAGCTATTATATTTGGTGTTGAAAACGTCAATCTTTTGATATTTGTGGTAGCAAATTGTGGTCCCTGGCACTAGCTAATATCCTGTGGTTGCACAGCTCATTGCTCTGATATTTTATTGTTTCTCATATATTTTTTTTCTTGTGATTCAATGTGAAAGAAGTTGAATGTCATTCTCCTGTATGTTATCAGGAGACATTATGTCCTTTCCCTTGCATACATGCTGTTTATGTGAATTATTTCTGATGGTAATTACTCTGTACAGATAGATGCAGCAGGGGCAAATGAATTATTAGTCAGCTGGAGTAGTCTGATCTTCCATATACCTTGGAAAACCCATAGCACGATTGCAGGATCACGGTCTCCTATTTCTAGATAATGATCTCCTGTTGCTTTGCAAATGAAACGCCAAAACAAATGTGCACAATAACATTTTGCATAGTAAACTCGGAATTGAGCCTGTCTCTTTAAATATTTTGGCAAAAAAAAGCATTTCTATTTCTTAAGCAAATGAACATTTTCTAAAGCATCTATCAAGTTGTAGATGAGAACTGTAAAACCATTTGAACTTTTAACATAACTACTCATCTGTCAAGATTTGTCTGTTGTCCTTTTTATAGCTCATCTGTCAAGTAAGTTATTTTATCCTTTGATTTCAACTGCAGCCATGGCTTAGTAACTGTTAGTCCTTACAGCTTGTTACCTTGTCTTGTTACCTCTTCATTAGTCTTTCTTTTGACTTTACATCTTTCTGTGCAATTATTTCTTGTTGTGCAACAGTTTTCTAGTTAGTGTTTGGTATTTAGCATGTTCACCATCTAATATACCAAATACTTCTGGGCCATGTTATGTCTTTTTATTTAAATAACACTTCACATTTATATCTTAGAATAAAAGCACGTGCTATAGATTTCTTACTCTGGAAGCAAAAGGAATTTTTTTTTTTTTTTTTAAATAAAAAAAAGAAAAAGAAGAAGAAAAAAGAAGAAAAAAGGAGACTCAGGAAACCTATTGGAACTTCCTAATCCCATCTGGTAACAGCTGAAGCAGTAGCTGGAGCAGCCCACTTTTTTGACTTTGGTTTTACTGCATTTGATTCTCTGGAAAATAGGTAGGCACCATCATTCTGAAGGTTAGCGACCTTATCACCTCAGCAGACTTCTCTAAACATCGCCAATTCTCAATAGACCTCATGCATAGCAGCTGGGTGATATTTTTGCCACATCTCAACCTTCCTTATGCCAATTTCGACTTTTTAAGATGTGCTGCAGGTTCAGTCTCCGTCTTATTCCTTTAGGCTTACATTTGTTAAACTGATGCCTGGTGCAGAAATGGAAAGAGGAGGTTAACAAGTAAATAGGGGCTTCAGAAAAAATCATACAATACCCATGGATTTTGGGCAACACAGAAGGAAGAAGCCCAAATTTAAATTAAGAGAGTTCCACATTTACATCATGTCCTTCTTTCTGTTTAAGAAAAGATGCCCCAATTAATCTGAAGCAATTCCATCTGGTCCCTAATTACAAAACCATCAAAGAAAAGATTAAGAAAGACTCCACTTTCCAATCATTAATCATCTTTTTTCTTTCTGCTTAATACCACAATCTTTTGAAGATTAAGGCCAAAGTAGTAAAAATTTCAGTACACTGAGCAAGTTAAGACTAAGTAGGCAACCACTCTTGCAGTCTGAAAGAGCTATCACCACCCATAACTTGCCAAGATTTCCTGCTTTGGTAGATAAAAGGGAATCCAGCATGCCTGCTGCCTGCAGTTGTCTCAGAAATAACAGAAGAGGAGGGTAGTCTCTTGGGTACACAATCATTTAGGGGTTAAAAGGTCAAAACACCTAAATGTCTACTGATAGTCAGTGGAGATCATATGGCAAAAGTGCAGTAAACTTCACAAAGGCAGAATACTTTCTTAAAAGAGCAGCCAGTGTTGAAAAAGCTAGATTTTACACTAGCTTTAGTTACCAGATGGATTTAAGTCATATAGAGGATTATAACCCTGAAGAGGTCAAGTCTACAGACAGTGGGTACAGTCACAAAGATGCCTGAATTTTTAGAGAACGTGGGTGATGTAAAAATAATAAATAATTTTCATTATATAATTGCAACTCAGGTATCAAACAAAAATTCTCAATTTAAACTACAACAGAAAAGAGCAAAACCATATCTGTTCCTTGAATTGAGAGTAATTTCCTTACCATATTCATTGGATAATTTCCTTTCCAGCCGTCTTTTCATCTTCTTATGGAGACTAAGACTCAGCCAATAAGTTTTTCATGCATGCACTGAGCCATCCCAATCCCAAGATTTTTTGAATGCAGTAGTAGAGGAGGAGAAGAAAGAAAAGTAGATTTCTTGTTTCTTGTGAAGGCAAGCAATGAAGATTTCAGAAAAGACTACCATTCATTGTGCTCCCAAATACTACGATCTCCATGTAATGCCCAGCTCATAGCAATGTTACATTTCTGTTTCTGTTTCTGCTGTGATTTCAGTAACAATGCACTAAAGATGTATTCAAAAGGTGTTATGGATGGCTTTACACAGAATGAATGGAGGGTTAAAGTATAACATAGAAACACTGCTGTCAAAAGAAAAGTTGGGGTAAATTAATAGAGTCAACACTGAACAGTCTCCATCGTATAGGCACATATATGATGATGTGCCTGTTTTCTTCAAGTTTCTATCTCCATAGTAATATTCTAGTTTTCCTTTGGCTACCACTATTCTAGGCATTTTTCTATTTCACTAAAATCATTGGCTTAGGGCTCAAATGTTGTGTAGAGAAATTACTGAAACACATAACTATCTTAGGTAAACATAATTTCCTGGAGAAGTTCAGCTGTTGAATTTAAACACTGCTGTTTTTTTCCCATCAGTCTCCACCAGAAATAAGCATACACTTTTATGGTCCTTTATATTCTTCAAAATCTTGGTTTATTATTTTTAAAGGTTTTTATTTTTTTTTCACAGAATTTGAATGAACTATAACTTCTAAGTTCATAGAAATTTGTTCTGTGCCCAGACACATGCAGAAGGGCTATCAAGTTCTGTCAGCAGGATGACATTATGTTTAGATGAGTCACTGTACTGCGTGGTCTGAATGACATGACCTAAAAGGAAAAAAAATAGAGGGTTTACTTAAAATAAAAGGAAGGAATTGGTACAGAAAATTGTAACTTAACTGTGTTCACTCTTCTGAAAGACTCAACATGGATATCAAATAACAGAAACAAAACAACTGCAAAAATAAAAGAGCTGTAAAAACACCATTAACTAAGTAATCATTATTATTTTAAATAGACAATAAAATCACACAGATTTAAAAATATAAACTTGTTTTTTTTCTGCTGCTTTTTACAACATTTACCTGGTCTACTTCATAAGTACTAATTTTGGAATGTAGTCTTTTAAAGATGGGGTATTATACTACATCAATCTACAAACCTGCCAACATTGAATAAAATTTAACCAGTTTTTCTTATTTGTTAATTGGAAAGTTAATTAGGATCTTCTCTTAATTTATATTTTCATTTCCTGTAGCCTACAGGGTAACAATATGATAACTCTAAAAGAAACTACTGAAACTCAGTTTAACTTAGTTTAATTCTAAAATAATTTCTAATTGTATATCCTGAAAACTTTCTTCTCTTGTTCTTGGATGTGTGTGATGAGACACTCAGGTGCATCTTATCACCTCCCTTAGACTGCTGGCTAAGTCCTGCCTGAATGGATGCTATTGGCTGATTTTGCTGCAAGAACACATTACTGGCTCAGGTTCAACTTGTCCACCATACAAGTTTCTTCAGAGCTGCTTCCAAGTTGGTTGGCCCCCAGACATGTGCTTGGGGTTTCTTCTCATGCGCTGGATTTGACATTTCCTTTGATTGTACTCAATTTGTCTTCTGCTAGCCCATTTCTCCAGTCTGTTCAGCTCTCTCTGAATAGCAACATACTCATATGGTCTATCAACTACTTCTCCCAGTTTTTCTGTCATCTGTGACTGCAGGAGTTTTCTTATCCATATCCTGCAGTACCTTTTGCTTCTTAACTTTGACGAACACTTCCACATTTGATTGGGGATTTCCATCTCCCTTCCCTATCACTCCTACTTTAAAGTTGTTCTCACAAGTTTGATCAGCCTGTTGGCAAATGTGCTTTTTGTCCAATTACTCAGGCTGGTCATGTATCTTCCTGCAAGTCCTCAATTTTTAGGAAAAGTTCCTTGGTCATAAAAGCTGAATCACCGTGGCTGACATCAGTGGGGTCAGAGATCCAGAACTCAGAAAGTTTTATTGGCATGACGGTGGTGGGGAAAATGCTATAGACCAAGGGTAATTTACACTAGTTTTCAGTTATCCATCACTCTACAAACGTGATTAAAACAATAGAAGAAAAAAGCCTTGTTATTGGAATATCAATGACACATGCAAAGGAAAAATAAAGGGTTTTTTTTTTTTTTCCCCTTTTTTTTCCTTTTTTCACATTATATCATTACTAAAAGAACTAAATAAAAATCAGGAAAAATATACTGAGATAAAAAGTATTTTCATGAAACACGATTAATAGAAAAAACAAAACTGCTAGACATATTAGAGAGTACATTATCTTTAAACATCACCTCTGCAATAGCACTAAATATTCATCTCTGATGATGTCCTCTATCTCTCATTTCTACCTTTACTCTCTGCATTTTCTTAACCTCATTAAATGCTTTTCTTAATGTTTCCTCTTTTTTCTTTTAACCAGTTATTTCAGACTATTACTCCTTTTCTTAATCAGTTATTTCACATAACCTTCATTATTTAAAACTATCTTTCTAATAAGGAGTGCTTCTTCTAGGTTGTGGATGCCCCGTCCCTGCAGGTGTTCAAGGCCAAATTGGATGGGGCCCTGGGCAACCTGGTCTAGTATTAACTAGCCTAGGATTAAATGGGGAGGCTGGTGGCCCTGCATGTGGCGGGGGGGTTGGAGATTTATGATCCTTGTGGTCCCTTCCAACCCTGGCCATTCTGTGTGATTCTGTGTGATTCTTCTCTGAATATATCCTGTTTCTGTTTTCTCTCACATTTGCTTCTATTAAAGAATCCTTCGTAAACTCCAGAGCCCATTTTTCTCATTGTTATAAAGCAATCTATCAGCTCCTTATGATTCTGGAATAAGTGTTGATTTCCTTTCTCTTCAGCTACATTCACTCTTGCTCTTGTTTGGAGGGGATGGCGGGGAAATAAAAAAAATAGCCAACGTACAAGCAGAGCATCTCAGAAATTGTAGAAAGGTCATAGAAAACTAAAAGACAGTAGGCCCAGCAGTTCTCCAGAAGGACGTAGGAAATATGCTATGGATAGAACTGATAAAATTTTCATAAAATTAAGAAAGTTAACAGTAACAGTGAAGAGATTTAAATATTAGATATTTAACACAGAGCACTTAATTTTCGTGTACTTACTGGATGGGAAGAAAAATTACTTGCAAGATTTTTTCTACACAAAATATTTGTATGGAACAGCTTTTCAACAGAATCAGTCACAGTGCTTAGAAAGAGAAGTCTTGATGCCTTAAATAACTCTGTTTGTGTGCTTAAATCTATGTGCACACTTCAATCAACTGAGCAAATTGACTTGCACGGTGTTTCTTTTCCTCACTGAGAAATGCCTAATGAACACAGATCAGGTTAACAAATAAAAGCTCCTTTGCTGTGGGGGAAGTGGGCTGTCTAATCTGCATGACTCTACTGTACAGAAAACAAGCTTAAAAGCTCTTTGGAAATGTGTAAATCATTAGGCCAAATAGTGCAGGCTGTTCTGGAACTCAAATGCTCCTTAAGTAAACATAGTGGGATACCAGAAACCGTAATCATTTTTAGCTTTTAGTAATAAGGACTGCCTATTAAAATATGGTATTTGTGATCATGCTATCTATTTGACTAGTCCTGAGATAAAATCTGCAGCCCACTAAGGCCTGAGGGAGATGGGGCTTGCTGGGTAATTAGTAGTTACTATTCTAGTTGCTAGTCCCAGGATTTTGAAACACTGAAAATAATTGTGGTGGTTTTTTTTTAAAATTGACTTATTGATATTGTTTTTACGGGCCTCATTTGATGCTACTATAAAAAATATCCTAGCTTTAAATTGAAAGGATGTATCCTTCCCTTTCTTTTTGCATATTTAGTAAAACTTCAGTATAATGTTTTTGCAAACCATAAAATAATAATTTCCACCTTCACTAATATTCACATTTTCTTGTTTCCCACCAATTTGGGAACAAGAGTGTCACACAACAAATAATAGACAAAATTATTTTAAGTATTATGGTGTTCAGTAAGCAGAAAGCAACATGAACATTTTTCATGGCAAAGTTAAGGAAGCCGTCTTATATACAATATAAACATTAAAATCAACTATTAACCCTTTCATTCCCACATCTGTTTGGTCTGTAGAACAAAAAGGTGAGCATTAAAGGTGCTCCAAAGAAATCTGTCTCTTAAATCTGCCATTTATGCCATCCATGAAAATACATGAGTACATATGAATATGTTACTGCTATTAAAATCATATATTCATAACGCATTTGGTTCCTTTTATTCTGCTGTTTAACTTCAATTAACTTGCCCTTAGTCATTCCATGATTCTACTATTTTTTGTCAGCATCATTAAGGTGACAGTTGTATAAACACAGAAGCAACATCTCTGATGCCAGCATAGCTTCCACCAGCCAAGTACCATATCAAAATGCAAGTCTTATAATTCAGTGCTATTCTAGACCAACAAGGTAACACATTAAAAACCTTCCTTCTTTTATTACCTAAAGAACACAATCTTTAATGTCACAACTAAGTGACTACTTCCTACTAGAAAGTTTTCCAGAATCCTTTCTTCTCCTACTGACAACCACAATAGTATCTCAACCAGATTTCTGAATTAATTTCTACCTTTCTTATTACTGTTGCTTAAAACATATTGTAATGTTTTAACATGGTCAACACGAGAACAGTTATAAATTTGACTGCAGTCTCACCGATATAAATAGAAATACATGCAGGTTACTGTTGAACTGTTGCAGAGATGGGAATAAGAGTATAGGGAATATCAGGGAAAAAGAGGTAGTGATCTGTGGCATATTTCTGAGAATGAAACTATGGATTCTTATTCAATTAAGTGTCACTGCCCACACTGCTTCTTATAATGACACTAACACTTAGAACCCAAAGTGAAATGTATTGGAAAATGTATCTTACAGACGCATTGTAAAATGTCGTATTCTCATCCAAGCTTTGTTCTCCACATTTTAATTCTTTTAATGTGTCTCTGTATAACTTTACTGATACCAATATATGAACTGCAGTTGCATGTTAAGATAGCCAAAAAGACTGGCAAAATATGATCTGTCTGTAGTGCATAGAGCAGTGCAAAAATGTTAAGGTTGTGGCAGCCATCTTGCCATTAGTTAATTATGATAGTTAAATACAATGATGTCATCTTGACGTGACTGGGCTTCTTCCAATTTCAGAAGCAGTTCAGTGACCTCTACATCTGTGTCTGCATCTGCAATCTGCAAGACTATAGAGCTTGCTGTTGATATAGCTTTGATTTGCTAGAAAAAATAGGGAAACTTCTGGTCATTTATCTTCAAAATTAATTTTCAAGGCCCTTCGTTTTGTCCTTATGTCTGAAGTCTGTGAAGAAAGTAAGATGGCATAAGATGAAGGAAAATACTCACTATCTACTGTAATTCCTTTAAGACACAAGATTCACTCAAAATTTCTTCTTGGTATTGTAACCCACAAAATTTTTACTCTCAGCCAGGAAAGAATTAAGATGATCTGGGAGGAAGTAATAAAGCAGGCTATCCAGATGGGCTCACCACACTTTTTGCAACCTTGAAAAAATAGTCAGCATACAGCAACCTTCAAAGATCTTATCTCTCTCATTCATTTATTTAGCAATACTGATAAATTTGGAAATAAAAAGATGACTTCTTTATTTAACACAGGTGATAAATGAGCTCACTTCCTAGAGCACTATAGACTTTGTAATGTTGCAGAACTGTCCTCACAACCAGATACACCTGTGCTAATGAAAACAAATCCTATCTGGAAATTAAACATGACTAGACAGAATTTTTTTTTTTGTTCCTTTCGGAAATGCTGATATATTTTCATGTTTGAAGACTGCTGGCCTTACAACGACTTTACTGATAAATATGCTTTATGGTTGTGGTCTTAACTGGGAGAAGCAGTGACTGTTGAAAGACTTTAGTTGTTGGATTTTTTTATGTGTTCTATTCAGACACATACAAAACATAAAACATACAAACAATGAAAAAAAATTCTTAGTAATTCTTGAGAAATCTTTGATAACAGAATATCTATAAAAACAATTATCTATCTATCTATCTATCTATCTATCTATCTATCTATCTATCTCATTCAAAAACCTACCATCATAGAACCACAGAATCACAGAAAGGTGAGGGTTGGAAGTGATCATGAATCTCCAACCCCCCTGCCACCTGCAGGGCCACCAACCTCCACATTTAATACTAGACCAGGCTGCCTAGGGCCCCATCCAATCTGGCCTTGAACACCTCTAGGGACAAGGCATCCACAACCTCTCTGGGCAGCCTGTTCCAGCACCTCACCACTCTCATAGTAAAGAACTTCTCTCATAGTAAATAACTTCTCTCATAGTACAGAACTTATCATCATGATAATCTTTAGTCCTACTCATTAATTAGAAGTGAAAAATAACATCCTCCTGGTATCTCTCCAGTTATTAGATGACTAAATGAATACTTTGCCAAGGAGTTTTACAAAGTTCCAGCAATTTCTTTTTCAAATATTTGTGTTTAATCCTTGTTAGCCACAGAAGCTTTCAGGCTAAATGGCTTTTTCCCAGCATACAAAAATACATGAATAATTTTTATTATTTTTTTCTTTAATTCTCAAAATTATGTAGGCAATTCTGTTCAGATCCTGACATCATTTGAAGGAAACAACATGTTAGGCATAGCGTTTTTGAAATTACACATTTTTTCTTCTGTTTTTTAAAGAAAAGGCAAAAAGGTATATTTCTTCCATTTGCTATTTTCTCACATTACCTGATACGTAATGGGTAATGTATTGTAGTAAAGGTGTGGCCTTTCCTTGGAGGAAACTTATACCAATTTCACTTCTTCTGGCAAGAAAACGTGAAGATCTCCTCTGCCCACTCAGTACAAGAAGTGAAGTTCAGAGACAAGGCGTATGGTTGTATGCTGCCTTGTGTATTCATTGCGAATGCCGATGTGAATTGTCTCTGTCTACTGTCCATACGGATTTCAGAGACACTATGGAGTGTAGAAGCAGTTTCCATGGAAGTTTAAACTGTTCTGCAGCAGAAGTTTTGGTATGTATGTATTTATTTATTTATTTCTATCGGCTTAGCTGTGGATTAAGCTGTAAAGGACTCCATTCTCTGAAGCTGTACTGGAAACTTGTGGGACTGATGTATGGCCCCATTTGACCAGACTGGCTCTGCCTCCAGAGAGCAGAAAGCATGAGAGCAAAACCCAAGGAGCTGTGGACTTCCCCTTTTAACAGAAAGGACATTTTTCAGGTAAGATAAATTTTCCTATATTGCCCTATAAATCATAAGAAACAAAACTCAGTGGTTTTATTCCTGGAAATATTTGTAAATCAGTTATTCTAACTATTCAACCAGCTCTGCTGACTACTCAGTTTCCTGATACAGCCTTACCCTTAGGAAATTACAGGATACTGACCCAGTTTACACAGATGAAGTTAATTAATTCAAATACAATTCAAAAAGGATAGTTGTACATGTCTGTCAAATAAATCTTAACCAACTACCTTTCCAGCCCCACCTTCAGTAACCCCTAGTCCCTATCCCACTGCACTTCAGCCTGGAAAACAAGCTTTCCTGTCCATTATTTATTTTGTGTGGCTCACCAAGCCTACATTTGGTATCCCAGCCCAAATAGAAATCCATTCAAACATTAACAATAGATCACATCAGCTCTCAGCCTGCAGCACAAGCAAGACAAAGTAGAGAGGCTGGAGTTTACAATGCCCCCAAGGCTTTAAAAAATATAAAGAAAAGAAAGTCAGTATTTCTCTTTGATTAAAATGAAATGAAGCTGCATGGGACCAAACAATAAAAAGATACTGCCTTGTCTTTCCCACTCTGCTGGGGCCCCGAAGACCTCCTCCACTGAAGCACCCAGTTTCAATGGAGATTTTCGTGCAGAGGCAGAGCAATAACTGTAAGACCTGCAATTGGCCTATTCTCCTTGGTGCTCTTTCTTCATTCCTCTCTTCCCTTATCTGGATGACTCAAGGACCATTCAGAAAACTGTGGCCGTAATATTGATTTCCATAGAGTGCACCTAAGTTTTCTGTTCAAAACCAGATTAAGATATATTTTCCCCTTCATTGCCAATGAAATGCACTCAAAGAATCATAGACTATGTTAGTTGGGGGAAAAAAAAATATTCTGTAGTTGATTTTTACTGAAAATTTTAAGTAGACGTCCTGATATAAAATTCTAGTACAGATGCTGAGAGAGCTGGAGCTGTTCAGCCTGGAGAAAAGAAGGTTCTGGGGAGATCAGGTAGCAGCCTTTCAGTATCTAAAAGGGGGCTATAAGAAGGAAGGAAACAGGCTATTTAGCAGGGTCTGTTGTGACAGGACAAGGGAAAAAGGTTTCAAACTGAAAGAGGGGAGATTTAGACTAGATATAAGGAAAAAGTTTTTTAATGGTAAAGGTAATGAAGCACTGGAATAGGTGGCCCAGAGAGGTGTCAGAAGCCCCGCCCTTGGAGACGTCCAAGGTCAGGCTGAGTGGGGCTCTGAGCACCCTGATTTGGCTGTGGGTATCCCTGTTCATTGCATCTGAAGTGGAGTAGAGGACCATTAAGGGTCCCTTCCAACTCAAAAGATTCTATGATTCTATGATTATTCACTCAGTATTTATATCTACATGGCTAACTGAGACAAAATTCAGAGAGAAGGTATAAGGCTATCATTAAATACTTTTACAGGATGAGAACTGCCTGTTCACCATTCACGGTTGAGTTTTATATTGAAAGAAATACGACCAGTCAGCTGTCATGAAATAAAAACATACATTTCTTTTTTGTCACCAGGGAAATCACAATTTTAGATTCAGGATTTGCAGAATTAAAAAAAGTTCTTATAATCTCACAGCAGCCCATGCAGAAATGAAAATAATAATAATAATGTATTTTACCTTGGCTTTAATAGGATAGCATTATTTTAGAAAGTAAGAAGTTGTTTTACATATTCTTCTGGACTTCTCTATTCCACAAATCTGCCTGAATCAGAAGTTGAGGCTCATCTGACTTATTACTGTGAACTGAAAATAATTTTCTGTTTGAATGAGCATAAGTGAACACAAAAAATATCCTACATGGTTTTCAGAAGAAAGATTGATGACTAAGAAACTTGTTTTGAAAGATTTATTTATGTATGTAAATAAATTCAGCTTGTTTATTAACAAGCCTACTAAACTCTAGTAGTTTAAATGACACTTGAGTGTATGATGGTATTCCTTCCTGGGGTTGTTATTTATCCTTTGAATAAATTATAAACCAATTATATAACCAATTATAAAACAGAAAGCCGTGTTCTTGGACTTCCAGTTAACATTAACTTCCATCGCTGTTTTTTGGAGCCTGTTTAATTCAGTGTCTACCAGCAATTTCTTCACTGAAGCCCCCTGTTCTGTAGCCTTCAGTCAATATACAGGGAAACTTATAGGAGTTTAATTAAAAAAAAAAAAAAAAAGGACTCATTTCCACTTAGGGGTTGTAGGTGAGCTGAGTGGTTGGAGCATTCAAAGATGCAAGCAGAAAATATGGAGCTTCTGCAGTCCTAAGTTTCTGATTGGGTGATGTCCCTGCTGCTACTGACAGGGCTGCTCTGTGAATGATAAACTAGTCAATTACTTGCTTGTTCATTTACTTGCTGCAACTGTAACCTGTGCACTGGAAAAGTTCCTCACAGCTAGGGATGTTGTTAAGAGGCAATGATTTCATATTTAGCTGGGAAAACTCAGCTGCCAACATGCTGAATGAGAAAGCCCTGCTATATGATGATTTAGTGGTGGGTTGTTAGGGTAGTATGACTAGGTTGCAGTTGGACTTGATGACCTAGATGGTCTTTTCCAACCTGAGTTATTCTGTGATTTCATGATTCTATGGTTGAAAAGGCTATTTACGTGGAACAGATTGGCCAAAAGCGGATTTGGTTGTTGTATTTCAATGGTGTCTGTGTATGTGTTATCAGAGAGTAGACAGAGTTCAAGATGAGATAAATGTGTCTGTATCCCTTTGGTGATTTCAGGGCTATTTCTCTTAGACTATGTTACTCTTGTTAAGGGTAAGCCAGCTAGTCACCCATGCTAATGACTATTCTCAGAATCTCAAGAGGAAGATCACATTCTACTACATCAGCTGAGATTTCATGATTGTGAGTCAGCGTATGATATTCTAGAGTTTCCACATAAGAAAACAAAAATTGGCTGAGGGTAAGATTAATGTCTGAAGGAAGTGCGTTAAAAGAGAAGACAGCACTGTCCGAGATGTTTCACTCTGGATGAGTGTGAAATGGCAGCAGGCGTGAATATTCACTATGCGACATTAATAAGAAAAAATATAATAATAAAATACCAAGGAACAGAAATAAAATTTTTCCATTTTGTCCGACATAAGAATGAAGGACGAAAAGGAGACAGATCGACTGCACTATGAACTCATAAAATAAAGTCAGGATAGTTGCGCTGAGAAAATAAACCAGATCTTTCATGTTAAGATTCTGCTGCCATTTGGATTCCCAAATTAAAATGGGACTTGGAACTATATGGAAACTTTGCAAGAAGGACGCAGCCTGTCAGCAAAAGCTGAGGACAGGCTGACAGATAAACCTGAGACTTGTCTTCAATAAAAAGAAATGGGCTCCAGAGATTGTGTCTCCTGTGGCCCCTATAGAAACTTTGACCTATCAGTTAAGCTGGAAATGTCTATTTTACAAGGATAGCTACTGTACTGTTGGCACTTTCAAACTTTACGATTTTGGCCTATCTAAAATGTGCTTGTTGGGAGCTGTTACGGTTAGATCCTGCATGGTCTGAGCAGCTACTAAAATGACTTTACCAGTTTTCCTCAGTTTACGATACAGCAACTACAAAACTTCTTAAGAAGTTTGACAATTCAAACCCCCGAGCAACTTTATTGTGTTACTCTGACATTCCTGCCTGGTTTAGTTTTTTTTGACGTTTATGATAAAGGTAATAGTCAGAAGGTTATAGCTTTAAATTTGACTATTTTTTAAGCATTAGGGTACTAGACAAACGGAAATATTTTTAACAAAATGACATTTGCTTTTTTAAAATTATTTTTAATAAAAATGCTATATATCCAAAGCTTCTATATCCATTTCTCTCTTTGCCAGAAAAACAGCTGAATTGGTGATTGACAGAGAATACTTCTCCAGTTTGGTAAGTCAATTAAATATAAAAAGAAGTTGAGCCAAAACCAAAGCATTTTCTTATGTAGGAAGTATTTTTCGGACTCTGCACTGTTTCCTAATGCTGAATGTATTTCACATGATGTTAAAATATGAGACAAAGAGATTGACATATACATGTGTACAGGTATAAGTATTTCTATACTTACGAAGCATTTTTCATTACAAGGGACTGAAAATTTCAGCTGTTGATCCTACCTTCTCTTTTTCCAGGTAGCATGTAAAGCTTGACCTTTAGTGTTACCCAAGGTCAGCAATAGTAGGCAGGAGGCTGCACTGAGATCACCCATCTCACAGTGCCCTTGTGCCCTGCTGTTTGTCTGGGTCCATCTGCTGCCTCTAAATTGTGAACTTGTTAGTATGGGGACATGATTTTTATTCAGTGGTTGCATGTTTCTGTTCCTCAATATTGACTGGGACTGCTAAGCACAAAGGTAATATTAACAACAATAATAAAAAGTGAAATGCTGCTGCTGTGTTCCTGCAAGTATCCATGGATCCTTCTCCTTATTTCCTGGGAGGAGAACATATACTTTGACAAATGAAGTCAACTAATCAAGTTTTCACTTTCAGATAAGCTGTTATTCTTTTGATGCACCCGGAAAGTATCCCACAGTTCCCACTCACATAGGGAAACCACATATCTGATTTCCAAGTGAGGTGCCAGAATGCTCTGTTCTGCACTGAAAACACTTCCTGATCTCCAGTATGTGCTCTGTAATACACCTGTGCTGCCCATGAATGTGGTGGTACCCCCATTGTGCTTGAGTAGGAACACCAGGCTGGAGTCTTTGGGGACCAGTCAGACAGTGGAAGAATGGAGAGGGAGGGAGGTGACCTCTAGGTCAGGCTGGGTGGTGGACATCTTAATGGGCATTAGTGCCCTAAAGATAACAGGGGCAGATTCTTCACAACTGTAAATTGGTTTCACCAAAATAAAGTCAACGAAATGATGCCATCTGATATCTATGGGGACATAGACATATGGCATCATTTCTCTTTTCAGCTGTCATAGATAAAGAGTAATGCTGAACAACAAGAGTATTGTGCTGCCTATAGCTAGGGAAGGTGTTTCTTCGCCTTTGAGATTTATGTACTGTCAAAGATGTTGCACTGCATTTCGTTTACACTTTTGATTCCTCTATACTTCAGTACAAATATGCTCATATAGTATGTTTTATACCAAAGTGGCATCAATATGCCTTTATAATTAAAAATGTTTTCCTTATACATGCTGTATATACATGATAATTATGTCACCTCTATTCCATGTTTTACTTCATTTTTTGCCATTGACCATTCACTAGAAAAAGCAAGCTTCATTACTCATCAGCAATTTTTTTTTTTTTAAACTTCTCATTCTGTTTTTCTTTTCCTCAACAATATTTTCAAATGTTTGAAGCTTGCCTGGCAGGATTGTGCCTATTTCCTGTCAAGGCTTATAGCACTACTGTTTTGGAGGATACTTTGCCAATCATATGTATTGTGTTAGGAAGAAACAAGGGCCATTTTTCTTTCCTCTCAGTTGTGATAATATTTTGCTAAGAGTTATGCAAGGAGGAACATTGATTCCTCTCCAATCCATGCAGTAGGTGGAGAAATAGCAAATGCATTTCCTTGCTTAATGTGATATCATGCCAATTCTTTTGGAGAAAAAATTATACCTTTCAGTCTCATATAGTGTGTGTCTTACACCTCACTGTAATGGTTTGATTTTTTTGATTGTGGATATTCAATTCATTCAGAGGTTCACAGAGAAAATATGTTGATTAAAGTCAGTAAATACTTCCATGCTGGGGCGAAAGAAGCTTCCACTTACTGCTAGCAAGGAGAAAAGGCTGAGAGCAGCTTACTTCATTCTCTAGCGCAGCTGATGTGTCAATCTAGGTATAGTTCTCAAACTGGAAAGCCAGCCTGTACCTCTGCCAAATACACACAAATGAATGGAAGTAAAATGTACTTTAGATAGGAAAAATCTCACAGATTTTCACACCACAAAATCTTATGACACAAAATGCAGACTTACTCCCAGGAGAAAAGAAATACACCACTGATCTTTCAAAAGTTTTATTTTCTGCTTTAAAGTCAGTTTTTTTCACACCAGTTTTAGTGTTCTCAGATGTATTGGCATGCACTACCTCAATCTAAAGGAAAAGAGAAAGATTAAGTAACGAAAAATAGCAGCCCACCTATGAATGTATCCCTGCTAGATGCTAGATTGTGAAACAAATCCCACAGCAAGAGCCATCTCATTAAATCCAACTGGCCACAGGAGAGACAAATGAATCCCTTTTCTTCCATATAAGCTCACTGTTGCTTAAAATACTACTGGTTAACTGAAATCTGCGCATTCCCTGCTGCAGCTCAAGGCTTTACTGGCTCCCTGGAAAGTCCGTCGATTGCCTCCAGCTCCTGAAGCTGTGATTTACCTACTGCAGGGTGGGAGCTTGGGAGCCTTAAAGCTATCTGAGCCCAGGGGAGAGATTTCAGGTGGTGTATGCTGTGTGAGACAGACTAGACAGGGAATAGCATTGGTTGTTGGCCTTGCACAGGTCTACCTCAGTCCATCAGAGTTGATGACTTGTTCATTGCAATAACTCTGGAGCAGGAGGTGTCAAAGCCTCCCACTGAGGTGGGTTCTGTAGTGGGTGGGTTCTGAATACCAGAGAAGTGAGGCTAAAATGGCTAAATGATTGTGGTAGTACATTTCCTAGAGTTCTCTACTAGGTTACCTGCTGAAAAAAGTATTGTTCAAATTAGTTCCTGAATAACTGTATTAATACATTTTGAACATTTACCGGAAAGTAAAATTAAGTTGTATTGGTGAATTATTGTTCAGCTGCGGGAATTTCCACTCATTTCAAGACCTATTCAAAGAACCTTGGAAAATAGCATAGGCTTTAGTATGTTCCTTTTTTTCTCCCCTCAATATTTATGAGAGTCTGTATTATGCTTTTCTTAGGGAAGGATGAAATAATGATGGAGAGCTAGTTGTTCCTACCATACCCATCTCCAAGTGTGGTATGGTACATACAACTATAGTAAATGCTGTTTGGGTGCTTGCAAGATGAATGTGTCTGCAGGTGATGTCAATTTGATTGTTTTGATTGTTTGAGATTTGTGTGGATTCAGAAGACTCACAAAGAGTTTTCAGTTCTTTGGGAAAAACTGAGAAATGTATTGAGAAGATTCTTGTCCACAAAACAGAGCTTAGAAGCCACCAGGTACTCCTGCTTTCTATATGTAGCAAACAGGCAGAGAAGGCAGGTGAGAAAGATTTCATTCTAGTGTACACTTACAGATGTAAAGTAGTTTTGAAAAGAAGATTCTATTTTCATTGTTACATTGGTTGGATTTGGGATTCTAGGGAAAATTCCTGGCACTTATTTCACTTTTACAAAAAAAAAAAAAAAAAGAAAAAGGAAAAAAAAGGCAAAAGAGCATACATATACTATATGTATATACTATGGATTTACTATAAAGGGTTAGCCTTATGTTAAGGCTTTTCACTTCTATTTAGCATCTACTAAAGACAAAATGCAATTTGTATCTTGGTTTAGAATTTTAATAAATCTATCCTTTACACTAGATATGGTGTTAAGTACAGAAGCAAAATAAGTTGGAGAATTTTACAGCCACTGGATGTCATTGTTGTTCTTTTAAAGTACAAAAAAAAAAAAAAGTATATATTAGTTGAAGGACTGGAACTTGGGAATAAATATTTTCTAGTGGTTTCCACATTAAAAGTGGAACACATTGCCGCATTAAAAGTGTATTTACATTAAAGTGTAGTCTCTCTTAATACTGCTGCATTCCATAAAGCCAAATGATCTTCACAGACATTCCATGTCAGCAGCCTAACTACTGCATTCTTTGACTGTTCATCTGTCACTGCAAGTCTTGATGTAGTTAACAGAAAGAGATAACCTGTGTTATGTAGAGAATGTGTGTAAACAATTCATTTTTTTAGGTGTGGTCTTCATCAGTTTTTACATGACATTAAATCTCACTGGTGAATGTTTATCAATTGAATGCTAGCAACAGAATGCAGATTTCAGATACTCTTTCCACACAGTTGTCTCAAAGAGCAACACTGTACAAGTTAGTAGCAGCTACCAGGAGACAAACACACACCCTTGTTCATTTCTGAGAGCTGTCTGTGAGTGTCAGCACAACACAGAGGAGGACATGCAGCCGTAGCAGTCAGTCCTGTGTCACTTCTGTGGGGTAGGGAAGGAGCAATGGTGCTGCTACTGCATGGAGAGCAGCATGACAAGACCATATCCACTGAGCATAACGCTCCCATCATCTCATGCTGTGCGTGCCCAGGTAAGCCAGTGAATTGGATGAGCCTTCCTTCGGGGGTTCTGCAGCTGCCTGTGGCCTACATGAGATTTCTTCTCAGTGCTTCCCCACAGTCTCTCCACCCCCTCGCCATACATCTGCCCAGCACCTGGCCCGGAACTTGGAAGAGTTCTTAATTTCATTCTATATGCACACTTATTGCCCTTATAAGAAAGTAAGGCTGTACTACAATTCGTGTGTAGTGGGTGGGTTGTGCACAGCTGTTCAGCAGACCACTTGTTCTCTTTCTACTCTGTGAGAATTATGTTGTTTAAAGCATCCAGTTATCGTTTGCCATCAAGTGATTTTGGAATTTAATTATATCAATGAGCAACAGAGGAGAGCAAACAGGTTTCTCCAGAAGACACCTCGTTTGCCTGCAATGTTAGGATAGTGCTGAACTATCACCCAAGGCTGTAGGGATATCATGAGCAGTCCATGTCAGGAGAAATCTGAAGAAATGGAACAGTGATGTCACCAGAAACAATCATCTAGCTTATCAGCTGGACGCAGACTTGCTGTTAATGTGTGGATGCATTTCTTACCTCTGCAATATAAGCGGAGATTGGGGTCTCTGATCTGGAGACAACAGATGAAATGCAGCTAAAGCAGTTCCAGATTAACTCTTGGATCTGAATATGGCTATATCATAACAAGAAATGTCACATGGGAAACTTAACCTGTACCTGTTTTGTGTGGATATAGCAGCTCTGGTGCCAAAGGGCCTTCCTTGTTCTGCCTATTTTCCTTTCAATCCAGTTAAGTTAGCAAAGGAGCTGCATGTGTGCCTCTGCACTGAGTACCTTTAGGTTACAGTTAAAGGTCTGTATACATCAACTACAATGTCTTGAGATATCAGTAGTAGTACAGATGAGGCAGCAGGGGCAGGTTCAGGCCAGCTGTTGTAGCCCATCACTGCTATGCCCCTTCTGAAGGTGCAAAAAGCTCTGAACAGCCTCAGAATGGATAGTTTTCTATCATCCTCAGTACAACTGCTCCCTGAGGGCACAGGGTGTCACTGAGACTCAGTTACCAAAGTTGGTCTAGTGTTGCAGTGTGGACCTATACTGAGGCAGAAATTGTCCATTTGGATTCTATTGCAGGTCTCAGACGTCGGCAAGCTCATAGCGATGGTACCCAAACCTCTTTCTTTTTTTTTTTGGTCTTGTCTTCATCTCTCAGTGGGAGTTAGGTGCCTAAATGCCTTTGAGGATTTGGCACCAAGATTTTGTCTCTAGTTCATATGCAGCTATTAGAACACTGACAGGAAATTTTGCATTCCCTGGGTTGGACATCGTAAGTAAAAATTATTTCTGTGAGAACTAAACAAGGGCAGAGATTTCTCAGTAGAGGAAAAAATTCGGTTCAAAACAGTAACTTGTCAATAAAAATTTTTAGGAGAGATGGGCAAACAAGATGTCTGCATCAAAATAATTGGTAGTTTTGTAACCAGTTCTACTGTCCATCTATTGATCATGGTTAACACTCGAGCTAAAGACTGAGAGCTCAGGCTGGAATCAGATCAGGGACATCTACCACGGTGCTCCTTGTCCCAGGAAAGTGTCCTACCTAGCACTGCTTTACTCCATCCATCTCTCTCTCTCGTTTTAGCAGACCTTGGCTTATTACCTTACCCTCTGTCTCATCTTTGGCGGGCCTTGGGCTCATTCTGATGCATAATGGGAAAAATGAGATCTCGAAAATTTTCGCGGGACAGGAAAACCACTTCCTACTCAGTTCTATTTCTGTTTCTAAAATTCTGTTTGGTGGTAGTTTCAGTGAACTCTTTCTTCCTTTGTGTGCCATATGATTCACAGTTGTTTTCTAAATCACCAAAAGCCATTGACAGGCGATGTGGTTTTGATTTAGGACAAAGATGTTCTTTTAAAAAATCATTAACTCAAAATATAGATGAAAAAAAAAGAAATCTGTGTTTACCTTGTTGTTTGCCTTCCAAAAATTTTATGAGAGCAAAAAGCATTTATATCCACGCTATTTATAGATGGAGAAGTAAATTAAACAGAATTGTGTTTATCTGAGAGAGCCAGCACTGAACTGAGATGCATAATGTATGCATATATTCATGTGTACATAATATGTGCACCCTAAAAGATGTAGAAACAGTTAAGTGACTTTCACAAATAAAGACAGTTACAGGTATCTGGGGAGAACATATGCATATTCTAAGTAGATTGAATTTATAAATAAAAACAATTTACTGGTATAAATATTCTGTAAAAAGAACAGACAAGTGCACATTTGTATTCTATATTAATTTTGAACCTTCCAAGTTTTGCCCATACTTTGAATATTTATAAAAATAATTGTTTTCCCCCAGATGTTAGATTACATTTTTGCAAGGAATTGGGATACTACACTGCTAAAATAACAACTTTACAGGGCAAAATAAGGAGGAAAATGAAATGCTACAAGCAGTTCTTGAAAGAGTGGTATTCTCCCCCAGGCTAAATTACATCATCCAACATTATGAAGCAGGCAAAAAATACACTGCAGAGAGTCAGACCTTTTAACAGAACTTCTTTCTCCTGGTGCAAAAAGGCAATTTTGCAGTTGGCTCAAATGATGACCAGAATTTAGGAAACCTCAGGATGCTGTGTGTTTGATGATTTGAAAGCCAGTTCATAAATAGCACAAAGAGAATACTTGGATGTTG
Source organism: Tragopan temminckii (assembly GCA_028571105.1). Classification (NCBI taxonomy): domain Eukaryota; kingdom Metazoa; phylum Chordata; class Aves; order Galliformes; family Phasianidae; genus Tragopan; species Tragopan temminckii. The sequence continues at coordinate 58,628,348 of JAOWBP010001760.1, read as the reverse complement.
AAACCCTGCAGGTGCTTAAGGAAGAGCTGACCATCATCACTTCCTCTTCAGATTATAACCTGGGGATAAAGAAAAAATACTCTTGCCTCTATAATGTTCACCACAAACACAGGAGAAGTATGAAAATTCAGCAGCAAATGGCCCTAAGAAAGCCTACTATACTCCAGTCATCTGTTGGCATAGGAATTAATGACATTTTCCAGAAGCATTTAATTACTAGAATAGTGATCATTGTAGCTTACTACAGCTTTGACTCTCTGGGCCTGGAAAACTTCAGTGCTCTTTTTCCAAGAATTTAATGGGAAAATAGATTAAGAAAAGATAACAGAGGATAATCTACTCCATCCTCATGCCTCAAAAGGAAAGTCAACTGTGCATCCTGAAAAACATTGTTCAAATTGTTCTTCAAAACACAAGTGAAGCAAGTGTTGCAGCTCCCTCAGGGCTTTATTGTTCACGGATGCAGGGAACTGTTAATATTTTTCCTCTTTGCACCTAGATTTTATGTTCTGTATATCTGGCTTATATATCTGCAACTCTCTGGAACTTCTCTCAGTCTTCTCTGTTTTCTGAACTAAGCTGTTCCACTACCAACAATTCCTCACAGAGAGTGCTTTTAGATCTTTGATATTTCCTATTCCTCTTGATGCTTTCTTCAACTTGTTCACGCATTTCTTAAAATGTAGATCATTAGAGTGGATGAGTTATTCTAGTCCCTGTAGCCAAAGAGACTGTACAGCTCACATGTGATACTCTCTGCAGATGTTAATATGATGTTTATCTTTTTTAAAAAAATATCACAGCACTAGTGACTTGTGTTTGACTGATTATCTGCTCTTACCCAAACTGCTTTTCAGCAAAATGGCTGCAAAGCCCATCATTCCTCAGTCTTGTTCATGCAGTTGATTATAAAAATTTGCGTTGCTATTTTTTTCCACGCTATTTCCTAGTTTGTTCATTTGTATATTTAATCTTGTATTTCACTGATTTCAAGGTTTGTACGTACACCTTCAAGAATGAAAAACAGAAAATATCCACTAAATTCTTCTGTAGAGTTACTAAAAGGCAACTTTTCCTTGTGTATGGTGTTTCAAACAGGCAGACCTTCCAATTTTGCGAAGTCCTCGTGAGATATCTTATTATAACTTATTAAACCCATCAGTTCTGGTTATCCTTTGACTCTTCCTTTAGGTGACTCAGGTGGCCAGATTGTACACATGCAAGTGAAAGAACCTGGAGCAGAGTTAGCTCTGTGAGTGATATAGCCATTCACACACATAGACAAGTTATTTTCCCCATAAATGCAGACGTAGAAAATGCTGTTATATAATTCTACATTCATCTCCACATGCCAGTTATTTTGAAGTGAGAAATGGATAGAAATATAGACAGTTTCCCTCCATACATGTGGAAAAGTATCCAGACTATCCAGGAAGACATTATTTCCTGGTAAAATGCTCGATGTGGTTTGGTAATGCATTGAAAAAAAACTTCAAAAAGCCAGATGGTTCTCCCTGTTATTTTAATGTTATTGTTTAATGAGTAGACCAAGAAATGCATTTAAGTAAGTGAATAAAATCCAGTTGTTTCATCATTGTGTTATCTTAAGCAACAACAAATAAATAAAAGCATTCCAGTAATGAAATATTTTCCCTGTAAGAACCTGGTGGAGTAGTTGTGCCAAATTCTGCAGTGATGTAAACTGAATGGATGCAAAGCAGATGTAACTTCATCTGCTGATTGCAACTGAAAGCTTTTAAAATTTGCTTGGAACATATTTATGCCTTGAGATGCATGGAGAGATGAAGTTCAACTGAAGTTTAAGGAGCATCATCATTTCCCTCCACCAAAACCTTCTCTGTGTCACTGATTTCCTCAGACAAATATAGTTTTTTGGTATCAAGTTTCTTTAAACCCTCTTCTCTTCTTTAGACATACACTCCTCTCTATGCAGTATAAGCAGGTATGTAATATCTTATCAGTAAATCACTCACAATACCTCACAGTACTCATGACAGAGGAATCTTTGTCTGCCTAGTCACCTATTAGTAATGACTCATGTATTATAAATACTCAGTAGGTCCATTCGTGTTGGCTGATGAAGAACAATTGCAATTTTTTAGTCAAGTTAAAAACATATTCAAACTAATTAGAGTGCCTACTAACGAAATGTTTCTCTCAAGTGATGAACTAAACTAAGTAAGAAGGGGGAAGGGGACAAAATGAGGGCTGCTGGGGTTGAGCGGGTAGTCCGAGGTTCAAAAGAGAGCTTGATGGGTGATGAGGGTGGAGTTCGAAGGGATGGAGAGGGGCAGGGGGATGCTGCTTCCCTAAAGTGTCTGTACACTAATGCGTGCAGTATGGGAAATAAACAGGAAGAGTTGGAGATTTGCATGCAGTTGCATGGCTACGATCTCATTGTGATCACAGAGACGTGGTGGGACACCTCGCATGACTGGAATGTTGTCGTGGAGGGCTATGTGCTTTTTAGGAAAGATCGGCTGGCGAGGCGGGATGGTGGAGTTGCTCTTTATGTGAGAGAGCAGCTAGAATGTATTGAACTCCACTTGGGGGAGAGTGGTGTAGCAGTGGAGAGCTTGTGGGTGAGAACCAAGGCGCAGGCTGATATGACTGACATGTTGTGGGTGTGTACTACAGGCCCCCTGATCAGTAGGAAGAGGTTGATGAGGCCTTCCATAAGCAACTGGAAGTAGTGTCACGATCCCAGGCGCTGGTGCT
>JAOWBP010001760.1:58609928-58625509 GCA_028571105.1 Tragopan temminckii | reverse complement strand
TTTGGATGGTGAAGTACCATTTGCAGCTTATGAAGCCTTAGTGAAAGACAGTTACTTGTGCTGAAGAAGATAAAATAAATTCAGATATCCCTGTGAAACCAATTTCTTCTCACAGATGTTCCTGAGGTCATACTTTACTAAAGAGTTTGAGAGATATATTAAAGTCCTGTATGTTACATAATAGCAAAATCACATACTTTCCACACAACAATTAAATTGTTTCTGTTACCCGTGTAAAGTCATTTCTAATGGCTGATCACTCCAGTGGGCATCTAATAATGAGAACTACACTTGGCTAAAGAGTATCATACCTGTTTAGTTCTCAGAATCTATAAACTGAGTGTTTTATTCATTTATTTATTTTTTAAATAAAAAGATATGAGAGTTTTCTAGCCAATAATAAAATCATATTTCCCTGTGTGTGAAAATGTAAAATTTGCTCTTTGTTAAAGAACTGAGAAAAGAATAATCATTTGCTTTAGGAAATAGAGCTAAAGTTGTAAGAAAGCAACTTCCAAGCTAACAAGCCCTTTCCAATATTCAGCTATCTCAACTGATGTATTAAATGACAACATGATATTACCCTTCAGATCTCCGTAGGAAAGTAGGAAAAAAAAGCCTTATAATTTAATCAACATCAACCCTGTGAGGAGAGATTATCCAAAAAGGTATCATCAACTTTTTTTTTTTTTTTTCAGTGACAGAACGTCAAAGCTAAAAGCTACTCCCTGGAAATTCAGGTTTAATACATGTGTTCTTTTTCCACACTTTCTCAGACCAGCTATTGCCACCCAAAAATGAAAAATTGAGTCAGTAAGGGAAACATCTTAACAAACATATGTTTGACCATAAAAGCAGAATTTGTATGCTCAGCATTGTGAAGATAAGCACAGAGGTGTCCTCCTAGGGGTGCAAATGATCTGGCAGCATAACTTGTACCTCACTTCCTATAACCTGTGACAGAGAAACAAAGAGTACGTGCTCAATAGTATTTGTACCACCCATCCTGCTCCTTCTTCTATGAGATGGCAAGCCACTGTCTGCAGTGAAATTGAGCAAGCCCCATTACAGGAGTAACTAGAGTTATTAGCGAAATTCAAGCCAGTATTTGTTCATCACTTAAGGTCATAGAAGCCAACTGCCCGTAAATTTAACATAAAGGTGAATTTTATAGAATCATAGAATCATAGAATGGCTTGGGTTGGAAGGGACCTCAAGGATCATCAAGATCCAACTGTCCTGCTGCAGGCAGGGTTGCCAACCTCATATCTAATACTAGACCAGGCTGCCCAGGGCCCCACCCAACCTGGCGTTGAACACCTTCAGGGATGGGGCATCTACAACCTCTCTGGGCAGCCTGTTCCAGCATCTCACCACTCTCTTCGTAAAGAACTTAATTTTGTTCCCTGCTGCCTCTCTCCCCAGAATGGAAAAGAACACATATTTAGGACACGGAGTAGAACTTTTCTTGAACTCTGGATGAAACTGGCTAATGAAATTGAGTAAAGATTCGTACATAATAGTTCTGATGAAAGAGTTCTGACTTAATGAATATCCTTAAGACTTCTCTTGTATATGCTATACTCCTACACTACAGAAGTGTTTATAAAAGGTGTCTAATCTTTTGCTTTTTCAGCAGTATATAGTTGTGTTTCTTATTAAATATGTATAACCAGGTAGTTTGGATACTTAAAATACATAGAATTTATAGTACAAATTTATTCCTCCTAACTGCCAATGATTATTACAGGAATGAGTGAACACTAACTCTGCTTTGTTTTCAGTAACACAGCATATTTTTTTTGGAGGAAAGATCAGTCAAGAAAAGTAGCGATTTTTATCCAAAAGTTTTGCATTCTCAAGGAATAGAGATAACTCTATTCTCAGGAATAGAGACAGAATTGGTGACAGCTTAATCAAATAACAAACAGACAAAATAAGTGCTTTTTTATTCAGCTTCATTCCATTCCAGGCTGATTCCTACATGGAAAAAGCCAGCTGTAGAACCTGACTGCTGCTTTCACTTGGGTTTGGTGTCATTTATCACTGTTCTCACTTTCTCTGGTGCCTGTGGCATGCTCAGATTTTGTCTTGAAGCACAAGTTCACATCTGGTTGCTACACAGTCCTGCAGTTTGGTACTAGACAAATGTTCACCTCATTTTAATCAAGGAAGTGCATCTTCTGGTCTCATTGCTTTTTGATCCTTTATCTTGCTCTTTTCTCCACTGCCTGTATAACAGAAAGACTAGAAGATGTGGATTTAATTCTTGTTTGCTCCAGTGATTCAGTGCATGTCCTCTGGTGTGTCCTGCTTGACTAAACAGCACAAACAGCTCTGCATACATTTATAATTCACATTAAGAAATTCACTGATTCTTCTTCATATATGTTTGTAAGCCTCACTTTCTTTTAACTCTGAGCAAAATACTGCTCATTTCGATTACAGTATTTATTACCTATTGGATTTTCTTGGTCAAACATTTCCTAAAAGAATTATAAGATTAAATTATAATCAGCTTCAAAGACATTTACTGAAATATTTATTTTTGCATATGTAACAGTACTCCAGGGCTCTTGAAAATGAGGCCTTGTATTCAAATGCACTGAAGATTTAAAAAAAGACACTGGGTGCAACTCTTCTGATTCCTGCAGCTCTGCTGAACTTCTGTTCAGCAGAAAAAAATCTGTCCAGGAAAAGACAGAGGTAATGCTACCAGAAAAGACATTAGGTGGGAATAGTATAAAAGTAGCTTTTTTAAAATAATGTATCTCATGAAGCAGATTATCTTCTGTCTACTGCAGTCTCTCTAGAGATGCTAGTTAAAGGTTTGCATTGCCTCTCTTTCAATCAACAAATGAGATCTGAAAGTGTTCTCTTCAGAATTTAGGGTGGAAAAAAGCAACTCATAGATTGAAAGGGGGCAGCTTGTGATTAGATCAAAATGATGCTTGGAACAAGCTGTGATTTGTAGAGAACGATGCTATTTATCCTGCTTTTGCTTAGCGTTTCTTCAACTGCTTCTGAAATACTGAAACATCTTCATTTCTTCGTTTCAAATGCATCCTCTGGCATTTGCAAAGACTTCATTGTTAATGTTTCTTTAAAAATTCTGCCTATGAATTATTTAAAATAAGCATGCTCTGAGCACTGCCTAACTGCCTAATTTTATACTTAACAAAACTGTTGTATTGTAATCAGTTTTAATGGGTATACTAGGACTCTGACACTGCTGGGATGCTGTTGTTTGTCCTGCCCTTGCTTACCTTGAAGGCGTGCCATACTTCACATGGCAAGGTGCTATTGCTTAGCAGTCAAAGTAAGCAGAAGCTGTGGTTTGAGTCAACTTGCTGACACAAATGTGAGAGAATCACCAATTTTTTCTGCATATCAACTATGCCTTTCTTGTAAGTGATGCAGTTTTGTTTCTTAGTTCTGGGACGAAAAATAATGTAAAGCCTGAGATTGTTCATAAGGATAGTGTATATCAACAATTCAGTGGGAATAGTTTTATTTAAGTGAAGAACAGAGCAGCATCCACCTACTTGGGCAAAGAACTGATGAAGAAATTAGGACAGTTTTGTAAAGTATAGCTGAGACAGACCCTTCCACTTTCATGCAAAACCCCATCTGCACCGTCATGGCAAGACCAGTGCTGGAAAAGCAAGTTAGATATTACTGCTTATGTTTCCCCACTTACATCCACTGGGGCTGAAGACCTAATGTATGAAGCAGTACATGTATGTAAACAGTTTCACAGCTCTTCATGATTGGATATTAACAATCCGCATTACCTGGACTCAGTGCAAAGTTTCAGAATGAGCAAGGAACTGGGCACCAAGTAAAACAGGATGGCAGAAACGGTCTCTGAACTGCTTAGGGTCTGTGCTGCCATTTAAACTGCTGGGATGGTCACGGAGCCAAGAGAACTGCTACATCTGCTTCTACGATTCCATGTTTCAGCACTGTAAAAACAGCTCCACTGTATCTTTGACTCAAGTAGGTAAAGTGAAGGACAGAAACTCAAGATCATGTTTTAACTGTGTGACATCACTTCTACTTCAGATGTAATCTTCTTTGGTCATTTTGTGTGGTACACTATCTGTTGGTAGGAGAGCGAAGAAGCTTTCTGCATGTTCCTCCTGTACTTAAAACAAAGCTCCCATGTCTTTCTTTGGTTTCTCTTGCAGTCTACAGCCCACCCAGATGGATTAAAATAACACTGGTGTGGATAACTGTCTCTATCTTTTTTGATAGATGAATTTTTATTTTGGGTGAGGAAGGGATGGGGGAGAAGAGGAGGTATATACTGATAAAAAAAATGCTGAAAATGTTGCTCAATATATTACATTTACATTGAATCATAGAATTTTGATTACACTGAAGCAGAAGCTTGGAGATTTATATGCAAGACCAATATAAATTCAACGGAAGAAAAGCTCCCATAGCATTTTTTTTTAGTAAATCCCTAACTACCCTGTAGTTGGCATTACAGAGCAGTTGTTTATTTGTATAATTCCGATGAATGAACTGGAGTTCAACTATTAAGGAAAAACATTTTTCTTCACATGATATGACTTGACTTCATATGAGTCTGTTATTAAAATGCATAGAAAATAAGGTGACGTGTCATAAAAAAGACAATATTTAAATATAGTGGCCCCATTTAATTTTTAATCCTGATTTTACTGCTTGACAGTTATGTTGCACAATTGCCCTTATTAAAACCCTCTACATTTCATTTTTTTTTTTTTTACTGAATTTCTGCTGCAAATTAAAGATATTTCCTTATTTTTAAATAAATATGAAACAATAAATGACCAATGGAAAAGGTCCTCCTGACCCATCCCGATGAGTTGAAAGGAAGGGAAAATTATAATTCTTTTTGAAAGTTGAACTCCTGACTTAAAATACAGCCAGCACTCCCCACAAATCTTTTCTTAGAGTTACTATGTTCTTCTCAGTAAAGATGCTGCCCTAAACGCTTTGCCTTAGATCGTGCCAGAGCATCTTTCTCTTCAAGATGACTTTGTGTTTAGAAACCTTCACCTTTCTCCCCAGCAGCCAACCATCTCCAAGATTTTACTAAATGTGGAAACACCCCTGCACTAAAGATAAGATAAGCATCAATTCCAAAGTGAGATTTTAAGCCTAATTACTTATCCATTTACTTATCATTAAAAAGAAAGAAATCCCTCAAAGTGTACAAAATTGTAACAGCCTCTGTCCAGATGCCCCTCACTCTCATTGAGGTCCCTGGGAGCCCCCAGGACATTTCACCCTCCCTGTCTCAGGAGTGGCAGCAGCACCTGGAGCCCACAGAGCCCCAGCAACCCCGACTCCCTCAGATCCCAGCACCTGCTGGGACTGTGTTGTGCCCCTGCAGTCCTCACGCAGGAGCTCACTCACCTGTGGCCATGCAGGGCTCTGGTTTGCCGAGTGCCTTCAGCAGGACAGGGGGAGGCTCCCAGCATGCAGCCCAAGCTATGCCCATTGCTGAAAGCTCACATGAGTGCTCAGTCTAAAACCCAGCATGATAGTAACCTTGGAGAGACAAATAAACAGGCAAACAACATCCCAAAATTCCACTCTGTGAATGCATTTTAAAGATCATTGGAAAACATGCTATCCTATCTCATACCTATCTCATTGCTTACTTTGAGTTTCACAGCACTTATATCCATGCAGCTTTAAACTGTCTGATATTTCCCAGAGTCCTTCATAATCAATCAGGATGAAGAGCAGAAATGGTCCTATCTGCCTTATGTCACAGTGAGTGTCACTGCACTGTGCCACAGTTGCTGAACTGTACTAGAACAGAGAGCATCAGGCAGCTCTGGTTCAGGATTTTCAAAGCAGAGCATCTGTTTCTGATTCTGATAAGCAAAGACAGTGTCATAAATAATTTTTTAGTTCCTTTAATAGGAGTGTGTGAATACAATTAATTCAACTGGTAGTTATTCCTCTTTTGTGTGTGTGTGTGTGAATCTTAATGCTTTATATCCAATAAATACATGGATTGAGGACTCCTGAAGCTAAGCTATGACAGCACCCCAGTGCTGACAGATTATTCCCAGCACTGCCTTTCACACCTCAGTATCACTTCAGCAAAAATATTTCAAATTGGTTGGAAATTAATTTAGCTGTAAAGCACCTGATTCCTCTCACTTCAAAGACGTCTATCAGTTGATTAGGTTCAGACTAACGAGATTAACATCTCATATTCTGTAGGAAAAAACTTACCCAAACTTTCTGACTTGCCTTAGAAAAAAAAAAAATCCCTCTGTGCCCTCTCAGAGCACTGCAGCTCTATACATAGAGGTATAAGAAACATGAAGTGCTTCATTGGAGCAGACACATGAGAAAGGCTGCTGGGAAAAATAATCAATTTGGGAAACAGCAGTGTATGTTTTACACCCAAAGGAAAGTGGAAGCCTCAGGGGCATATTCCTCATTGATGTGCTCTGGAAATGAAGGCTTCTCAGATTGCTGCCAGCTGCCTTTTGTGCCCATGACTGAGCCATCTGGGATGTTTTAGCTGCACCCAACATTTCTACTGGAGATGTGCAGCATAGCTGCAGGTTTCATTGCTCTTACCCTGCTCTTGTCAAAAGATCAGGGTTAGAAAATTTGCCCTTAAAAGAAATTAAATGAATCTATGTCAGTCTGGCAGAACCAGGTTAAAAGTAAATAATACGTGTAATTTGAGCGCTGCTCTGAAAATAGTGCCTCCTATTTCATTATGTTGGCCCACAGCATCAGGGGCAGATGTTGATGGTATGGCTGTAGAGGTTGAAACTTTCCACCACAATTCTGCTACATTTTGTTGCGATGCAAAAGATAGGTGCAGAGGGGCAGTCTGACTCAATCGCATCTGGCATGGAAGTGTGTATGAAGCAAAGGAATGGAATTGAATTCCTCCATGTGAAAAAAAATGGCACCCACTGACGTTCAATGCTTGCTGAACACTTATGGAGACCAAATAGTGGATGTGAGCACAGCAAGGTGGTGGGTGGTATAGGTCTGCAGAAGTAGGGACAAGCAGCCCGGAACAAGGACTTTAGTTCATATGTAGAGGGTCTGTCTCAGGATGGAATATTGTTGGAAAACATTATATGGTGAGAGCAGACATCAGTGTAGGTCAGTGTGGAAAATCAAATAAATACAGATGAATGTGGCCAATACACTCCTTAGAAATATCAACATAAATACTGAAGAGAACAAGAAGAGATATTCACTTAAATCGGTGTAGGGAGCATTATGCCATTTTAATGTTTTTACAGCATAGCAAAATCATGGAAGACTCAGAAAAGCAACATGACAACTCTAAGCCTGGAAAACAGACCCACAGAGAGAGACGTGGGGTGAAGGGAAGAGACTGAATCTGTTTTCTTTAGCAAAGAAAAGATCAGAAGCTTATAATGTCATCAGTTTATGGATATCATCATAAGGAAAAAAAAAAAAAAAGAAGTAAAAGCTCTTTGCCCAGACAGTAATGCAATTAAAAGGAGTCTGGAGACTGAATTAGAGAAAAAAGAACAATGGAATTAAGACATCAATTTGTAACAAAACAATTGGAACATCTTACCAAGTTTAAAGACAGGTTCTGCAACACTGAACAATTTTAAAGTGGTCAGTTTTTCTGATATATATGCCCTTGCTCAAATGGAAATTAATTGAGAGTAGTGTATTTTAAATTACTTTACAGGAGGACAGACAACTGGTCTCAGTGCAGTGAGAAAGCTGATGCCATAGTTAGGAAGTGTGGTGCTTACCCTTTTGGACAAAGTTTTGTGTATGGATTCATACATTCAGACTGCAGATATGGTGACAGAATGGAGATCCTCTTGGCAGTTTGTGACGCTGAGTACCTTCAAGCAAATAAGGCAACAAATAAGAAAATACCTATTGAGAGGAAAATTACTTAATTTCTTTCTATTCTTCATCTTCAATAGAGAAAACTGACAGTTGTTTTGGATTCGTAACAGTTTTGACTCATGATCAGCAACATGCTGCAACCTTATCCTGTCTGAACTGCACAAAAATCCACTGTGTCTGGTTTGGCACAAGCAATGGAAGAAAAATGGCTCCTAGCTGATCTGAGGGATGTTTACCTGGAAGAGAGAGATAAGTGGAATAAGTAATTTGAATTAAGATCTAACCAGGGTAGACTGGTACTCTGGACTCTGTGTGCTCATTTTTTTTTCTTGTTCTCTTTTTGGTACAATGATTTTTAATTATTTCAGAATGACTGGAAGCACTTGAAGAGAAGATAGCAGAGTTCCTTGCTTATTGCAAATTCCCTTGGACAGCAGAGATGAATTTATTCCAAGTCTACCAAATACACAGAGATGCTGGATTAATCAGAAATTTACCAGATAATTTTCTTTACTTTCTAAGACAGACAAAGCTGGAACTTATGTGGAGGGAAAAGGAGTAGAAAGGGGAAGGAGAGTATCAAATGGTATGGAGGAGCTGCCACCCTCCAGAGATGACTTTCAGAAGCAAGTCACAAGCCTTTAGGCCTCTAGTTTCTTGTTCTCACGCTCTGACATTTTAGATGTCAACAGCAAATGTCACATGTAATTCACTGGAGTTTATCTTTCTTATTGTATCCCTCCACTGTGCTGAAAGACTTCAGAATGTACTTCTCTGAAAACATCATACTCTTCCTGACCAGAATTTCTTTATCACTTTGAAGAAGAGGGCTGAAAAACCTACATTTGACTCTCTGTTTCTTTGCAGATACATTTCTACATGGAAGCTCAATTCTTTCAAGGCACATTCAGCCCAAAGCCCCTAATAACTAGCCTGTTTTCCCCTTTCCCCACAGAAAGGCACTGCTATGAGCAGTGATACAACTCTGCACTGCTTTCTTCTAGTGTTCTGCTACTGTTGCCTTCTTACCTGTACAACACAGCTAGGATGCTTTCCTGGGCTAAAGGAGTAACTATAATAAGTCAATACCACCAGGTGGTGCTGTGAAACATCGTTTTCCACATCTTTTTAATTCCTGTGCAAAGTGCAGTAGGCCAAAGATCTACCAAGTATCTAAATAGAGCTTGGTCGGTGTTACAAAGAAACTGTTCTCGGGGATGGGAGAGTGAGAGGGTGTCATCTCTGCCTGGGGACCTAAGAAGAGACATATCTGAGCCAAAATTCCTAACAAATAAGCATTTTTATTGGGTTCAAATGTTTAAAAGACCAAAACTCTGCATGCATTTTGACAACTCCTTCCCCTCCCCTATAAAGTAAATAGTTTTACTACTAATTATGTGGAAAAAAGCCAGTGTGTAGAGTCCAGCCATCACCTTCTCTTTGACAGAGTTGTGTAGCAATGCATAATGAATTTGGAAAAATGGATAATGAAAGAAAATACTTGTTATTAAGATTCCTCTACCCAGATAGCAGTGTTCAGGGTAGATATGCTCACAATAAAACTGGGGGAATTGGGATAAAAGTAATAGTTGCCACACCTAGAGCAAGCACAGACTACACCTTTTTGATTCTGTTCTTCCATGGTTTCTTTAGATATGCCTGCTGCTCCCATGTGCCTAAGAGTACAAAAGCAATATAACCCTAGCGTTACATAATAAATCTCTGTTTTACTCCCCAAGTACTTTATATCTGCAAAATATATAACTGGAGAGAATTATTATTAGTTCTGAAGCATGCACCAACAGCATAAGATGAGAAATATTTGTTGAAAACACAGTACCAAATGTTAACAAATTCCTCTGTGCCCTTACATTTTTTAGCAAATGAATTGGTACTTCAGAACATCCTGGCTCATATGTAGATCACCTGAGGTAATGTTCTTTCCAGTAAGCAGTTGTTTATTGCTTGAATGTGTGTTTTTCATATTACCAATGACTAGAAACAAGAGTGCATTATATAAAAAATAAATCAGTTTCTAGTGCAAAGATTTCATGCATTGAGAGAGATATTTTTATATCACCCTTACGTTTTTAGAGAAATATAAAAGGTCAGTCAGGTATTCATTTTCCTGTTGTCCTTTTTCTTCCTTCAGTCAACTCATTTATGTCTCAGATCATTTATAATCTCATAGCCAAAGGGCTTGCAGGAATGTGCATGGAAAGTCATGATTTTAGACTTGATGAGGCTATTTTCCTTGCTGACACAGAATCAAAGAAATGTCTTCAGCATTTATTTGCATACTTTCCTTCTCCGTAGCTGTCATGTACAACATGGCTTCAGAGTCAAGAGCCTGGTGCTGTGCCCAAAAACACATTATAGAATGACTTGGGTTGGAAGGGACTTAAAGGATCATCTAGTTTGAACCCCCTGCCATGGATAGGGTAGCCAACCACTAGGTCAGTCTGCCTAGGGCCCCATCCAACCTGGCCTTGAACATCTCAAGGAATGGGGCACCCACAGCTTCTCTGGGCAGTCTGTGCCAGTGCCTCACCTCCCTTTGAGTGAAGAATTTCTCTGTAACATCTAATTTAAATCTCCCCTCTTTTTATTTAAGGCCATCTCCCCTTGTCCTATCACTATCAGAATGTGTAAAAAGTTGATTTCCCTCCTATTTATCAGCCTCATTTGAATATTGGAAGGTTTCAATTATGTCTTCCCGAAGCCTTCTCTTCTCTGAGCTGAACCCCCATCAGCCTTTCTTCATAGGGGATGTGCTCCAGCTCTCTGATCATCACCTTGGCCATCTTCAGGACCTGCTCCAACAGTTCTATATCTTTCTTGTACTGGAAGCCCCAGGCCTGGATGCAGTACTCCAGATGAGGCCTCACAAGAACAGAGTAGAGGGGTACAATCGCCTCCAATAACCTCCCTCTCCCTGCTAGCCACGCCACTTTTTATGCAGTTGGCCTTCTAGGCTGCAAGTGCACACTGCTGGCTTATATCCAGATTTTCATCTGCCAGAACCATCAAGTCCTTCTCTGCAGGGCTACTCTCGATGAGTTCTTCTCCCAGTCTGTATGCGTATCTGGGATTGCCTTGACACAAGTGTAACTCTTTGTACTTGCCCTTGTTAAACCTTAATAGGTTCTCGTGTGCCCAGTTTTCAAGCCTGTCCAGCTCCCTCTGTATGACATCCCTTCCTTCTATTGTACAAACTACAGCACTCAGCTTGGTGTCATCAGCAAATCTACCGAGGATAAACTCGATTTCACTGTCTATGCCATTGTTAAATATGATGAAGAACATCAGTCTCAAAATGGACCCCTGAGGGACTTGTCACTGGTCTCCATCTGAACATACAGCCACTGACCACAACCCTCTGGCTATGACTATTCAACCAATTCTTTCTCTGCATTCAAATCTGTATCTCTCCAATTTAGAGATAAGGATGTGGTATGGGACCACGTCAAACACCTTGCAGAAGTCCAGGTGAACAGCACCAATTACCCTTCCTTTGTTCACCAGTGCCATTACTCCATCACAGAAGGCCACCAGATTGACGCAACCTGCCCTTAGTGAAGTCATGCTGTTTGTCTTGGGTCATCTGCTTGTCCCTCACTTGACTTAATATTTCTTACAGGAGGACCTGTTCCATGACCTTCCCAGGCACAGAGTAAGGCTCACTGGCCTGTAGTTCCCTGGGTCCTTCTTTCTCCCTTTCTTAAAAATGAGAGTGTTTTTTCCCTTTTTCCTGTATGTGGAAATTTCACCTGACAGCGATGATTTTTTAAATATGATGGAGAGTGTACTGGGAACCACATCAGCCAGTTCCTTCAGGACGTTGGGATGCTTGTTGTCCAGTCTAATACACTTGTACACATTTAATCTCCTGAGATAGCCTTGGACTCTGTTATTACAGTGTGAGGAACTGATATATTTAAATAGAAATTATATACTTATAAGGGAACAGCATTTTATTCTATGGTGCAAAACCATGGTCCTGACTATGCTGCATGTAAATTCTTTTTGCAGTAAGTGGAACTGGATGGTCTTGAGGGTCCCTTCCAACCCAAACTATTCTATGATTCTATGTAACAAACATTGACATAGCAGTACTAGTAGAGGGTACATGTGGCAACCAGGCACAGACTCAGCAGTGAATGATCCAAATCGTTTAATACAGGTTCTCATATAGCTTATATATATTCACAAGTTTCTTTTTTTAGCTTTCCCATCCATCCTCACAACTTTCTCATCTGCCTTTACATGTCAACAAAGTATTCCACCAACATTCGTTAACCGTGCATATAGGTGCCTATCCAATCAGAGCCATGGGCCATTATTTTTGCTTTTCTCTTGTTCTAGAGATGTCCTTGGTGGTCAGCCTTGCTTTCTCATGCTGTTTATCTTGCTTCACAGCTGCTGCTCTGAATAGTCTTTCTTGTATTCCCACAGGTACAAATTCAAAAAGGGAAAGATTTCTGTTTGAACAAGAGGAGAAGATCTAAAGTTAATCCTCAGCTGCATTTGTGTGGCTGAAGCAATAAATTCCAATATATATCTAGATCATCTTTTTAGTATGTATGCCTGATGTGCATTATTGAATCCTAGTCTTATTGTGCAAATATATCCTGCTAACTGTCTTGCCCTTGTTAGCTTTATGAATCTCTTCAAATTTATCTGCATCTTCTTAGTTAATGTTTAATGTTGAGAGATCTGAAAGATGTGAAATTGACACAGGGTCTACAAGTTTCCAATTCTGATAATAGAGAAGCCTGCAGGACTGAGACCTAATACACTGTGGCTTTGGCTTGTGACAGGCAGCTCTTCTCAAGTAAAGGAACAAGCAAGAATGACTTGCTGCGTATGCAAGTAGGGCAATGATACAAGGCTAACTCAGAGCGAGATGGTAATGTAGGTGTATCTGAAAAGGTAAGAGCCAAAGTGCTTTGTTGCCTTATACCAAATATAGTAGGAGAAACTAGTTACATCTACAAGGATGTACAGAGTTTGAATTAGTTAGGCATACTGTGGCATAATGTTTTTTTCACGGAAAATATAAGGAGACTCTTTCCCCTGACAGTTTTTCTTTTGAGACCATTGCTCTCCAAACCATCAAACCATCACTCATACTTTTATTTTAAAATAGTATTTAATGGAAGATAAGTGTGTTTGCCTATAGCTTATTATAGCATGGGATCATACCTCTGATTTAATTAGGTAGAAGAAATAATGAGAAGTGCTAGGTACTGGGAGTTATTTTTAAACACAATAGGATCATCAGTTCTATTGAAAGAAACACTGAAGCCATCTTCTGAATGACAAGGATAGAGAAAATACTTCACTAGAAAATCTCCATACTTATAGGTGCTGGCAACTACCAGCGAAGGCAAAATGCAGTCACAATTATATTGCAAAAACTATCTTGATGGGAGATCTATGAATCTTAGCAGTTAATCAATATATTTTTTTAGATTTTTGTGTACTGGAAACTGGAAAGTATTTTTTTTTTTTGAGGTCACTGAATTTCTTCAAGCCTAAGGTGAAAATTTATTTTAAGCACAGTGAAACAATTTCTAACAAGAAGTACATGCTTGTATAGCACTATAGCCATTTAACTTAGCTGATGGGTATTAACTTTCTTGATAAAAAAGTCAGATTATATATAAATCTGCTAATGAGAATTCATATCACTCCTTGGAAAAGGCAATTTATTTCAGTTTAGGATTATTATTTTTTCTTTAGATTATTTAAAATGCAGATCTTCAGAAATCAGAACTGTTACACTACACTATAACTGAAATATTCAGAATAAATACTTCTCACAGCATTTCAGACTTCTGGAATGTTTAAAGTTTAAAGAATCCTTAAAATCCCCATTTGTATATAACAAGTCAGATAAAACAGATTTTTCATACTGTAATATTAAAATATGAAGTTAAAATTATAATATCTCAAGTTCCTGTCAAATATATTGGCAGTATATATTGCTACATTTACTTAGAAAAAGCACTGAGATTGATTATAGTTAGTTTCATTTTTTCTCTACATATCTAAATATAAACTTATGACTATGGAAAACAAATATATTGATTCAACTGTGTAGCTATTTTTGAAGAATATGACAAATGCTGAAAGGCATGTGCATGTTAAGTCTTAGAAGTATGTAGAACAATAGATTTAAAATCTTACTGATAAACTAATTAATTTTCCAGGAGTTTTCCTGACTTTCTCCAACTGGTTTTTCCTTATGTAGTGTAATACCTGCCTATTGACGAAAAGAAATCTACTTGGAAACCTTTTACACATTTGAAGACCTGTATCAAGAATACTCTCTTTCTCTAGCTGAACAAATATGATTCTTTCACTTTCCCAGGTTTTCCAAACTTGTGTCACAGTTTTTGCTGATTGCTTAACTGACTTCATGGATTCATCTCAGTATGAGTACGCTGTCCTTATACTGGCGTGGAGTAGAACAGAAGAATGCATCACTGGAAACAGAAAAAATACATTATGCAAAGTGTATCATTTACAACAATCCTAGAGTGACTGTATTTCACCTATAAAATGATTTACTTCCAAAATAATTCAAAATAAGTGGCTTTATTCTAAAATTAAGTGTTCCAGTGATGTCAATAAAGTAAGTTGTAACTGTTATGCTCTAATAAAAAATTGAATTTTACCAAACTGAGTGAGGTCCACTTACACAACACCAGGACAGTCTATCCATGAAGTTTATTAGCAAGAATTAATTATAAACAGTTTTCTGCTTGTACAAGACTATCTATTTGATGCATGATGTCAATGCATTTTCATTGACTTTTGATTGTCAGTAGAGAATGTAAGAAACCAAGGAGTATTATGGTAGAAATAATCCCTTACCATTTTCTTTTGGAGATGCACATCAATTCCTTTGGTAACTGATGTTTTTGGCTAGGACATCTGCATAGCAATGAGGCTTACTTCATTTTGGAGGAACTGTCCAACAACTCATTTAATTCAGTTCAGTTGAAACTGAACTGAGTCTCATATGAAGGAATTTCACACATCTCTGGAACAGGTTGCCTAGAGAGGTGATGCCTTTTCCCTAGAGACATTCATGGTCAGGCTGGATAGGGCTCTGAGCATCCTGATGTAGCTGTAGATGTCCCTGTTCATTGCAAGGCAGTTGGACTATTTGACCTTTAAAGGTCCCTTCCAACTCAAATGTTTCTATGATTCTGTGGTTTCTATATTCTTAATGATTAAATTAATTTATTACTAATTGTGAACCACTGGTGAATTCTGCAGTTCACTTGCTTCCTTGAAGAACTCTTAAGTCTGGTAGGACGTATGTATCGGTGCTTTTCACAAACTGATTTTGTGTAGAACATTTTCTGTTGAGAGTCATGTCTAAATCCTAGAGAGGCTGAATCCACAACTATCAGCAAGGCCAATGTGAGCATTCTGGCAGAGGAAGACACCTTTGATGGAGAATTGTTGCAGCCAGCATAGCATGGTAAAGCCAGTATATAACTATTCAGAATTAATGAAGGAGAAAGAAAATGGTAGCTCCTTTTAAGGAAACATCTTCCGTGAAGCAGCACTCAGTCCTAGATACAGTTTCTTTCAGTGACAAAGTCAGATTTGGCCTTTTGAAATACAGCAGCTCTTCCTGCTGTTACTTCGACCATGGGCATTTTGCTTTATGTGGTATTTAAGTG
>JAOWBP010001760.1:58595740-58609828 GCA_028571105.1 Tragopan temminckii | reverse complement strand
AGAGGTTGTGGATGCCCCGTCCCTGGAAGTGTTCAAGGCCAGATTGGATGGGGCCCTGGGCAGTCTGGTCTAGTATTAAATGTGGAGGTTGGTGACCCTGCATGTGACAGGGGGGTTGGAGATTCACGATCTTTGTGGACCCTTCCAACCCTGGCCATTCTGTAATTCTGTGATTCTGTAATCACAGGAATCGCTCACAAACCAGGCTCAAACTGACCTCACTTCAGTGTGGACAGTTGAGTTGTTATGGGTATGGCTCTCATCAGCAAGGTCTCATGGTAGAAAAGGGCCCCAGAAAAGGGCTGATTCTTGTCAGATTGCTTCCAGTTCAAGGATAAGACCAGCTATGGTCCACCCTGATATGTGACTAGCTTTGCTAATGGCATCTGTATCCATCGCCACCCAGACCATGGGTATACCTCAGCCCCTGTGTACTTCCCTGTGACAAGCAAAACTGTAGGTAGAAGAACCGAATCTCTGACATCAGGAGATGGTGGGTGGGAGAGGAACCAAAACGTCACAGACAAGTGAGAGTGATGCTCATTAAGGAAAAAGACTGCAATTAATTCATTTATCAATAAATACATAATTCTTCAATTAATAACAAGCAGTGCAACTGAATGAAAACTCCTGGATGTCAAAATTTTACACAAACACACACCCAAAAAAAAAAAAAAAAAAAAAAAGAGGAGAGAGAAAGATTTGAGTCTCTTTTTTTCAGTCGGAAATATCCATTTTATTACCAGCCTTTACAAAATGGATCAAAAAGTTCATTTTCTCCTTCTCAGCTATATCGCACATCTCTCTCTTTTTCTTTTTTCTTTTCATGTAAAATACTAGAAGAATTTTAGGTAGTGGCAGCAAACACATATTTCCTGTGGGAGTTAGGTTGACTCAGTTTCTTTTAAAAGGTTTGGAAACTCTGAATTATAGTCACAGAATTCTTTTGAAATGCCAGTTTTCTGAATGTAACTGAAAATCAGTGATTTACTAACTGCTATGAGAAAGACAAACCATCAGGAATCTAAGCAACACTTGAAAATAGTTTTCTTAGTGATTGGTTATTAGCAACTTCTCTACAAACTTTTATCCTGTTGCCTTCACGGTAGAATATTTAAAACTCTTTCAAGATGCAAGGATAAGAAAAAAACATTTAAATATTGATGGAATGTTCATTTTTAGTACTTGTAGAGGAGGAGAAATTGGCTGCCGAGTGTAGCTGAGAGAGAAGCTCCCAGTGACTGAATGCTGCAAAGTGTGTTTTCTAGGTTGAAGCCTCACATTTCATTGGACTGTGGAATAAATAATCCAGTAAATAACTGGAACATTAAAAAAGAATTATAAATACCATTAAATAACTGGAGATGTTGTTAAGGTGCCAGAGCAAGCTATCAGCATCACTACAGTTTCTTGGTATTATTGCTTTGGGCCAATGAAGATCAGGAACCATACCATAATATAACATCAAGAAAGTTTCATATTTAATGTGATAATAATTTATTTTCACTCTTTCTTGAATACAAGTACGAAATAGATACTTTATCATTGTATAAGATGTGCAGCAACCAAGTTCTTTTCACTAAATAGGGTTAAAGTAATAAAAATTGTGGATAGAATCAGCAAAAGGCACTTATATCGTGTGGTTTCTTAAAAAGCTGTGCCTATCATCATGCTGTTAGTCTCAATCACGATGGTGGTAACAAATAACAGCTTGGTGTTACAGTATTTCTGTAATGTAAAAAACTTCAGGCTGCTAAGAAAGAACTTTTCAGAAACCCTCTGCACTGGCAATGTAAGAACTTATTTGTACCATTCTTGGTGCACCAACTCTCCTATTTCACTGTCTGCCTCATATAAATAGTTTCTGACACTGATATTGCTTACAGGATTAGTGTAATTGAGGGTAATTTACAGGCTTTTAAGGTTTTTAAAACTTGCAATTAGTCCTGGTTTGCACAAAATTTGACCTCCATTTAAGCATGGTGTGCTGTGTATGCTTTGAAATTACTTTCCTTTTTCAAGCACTATGAAACAACATCTCCAGACAAAATAAGGGAAAAATTCAGCCCCTTTAAAAATGAGCAGCAGAGAGGTTTCCTAAGAGTGAATACTGGAGAAAGTTAAGAGTGTGTAATAAAATAAACATCAGTGAATAAACTGTGAATTAAAGGGGGTATTTGTGAGAAAATGAAAGTGTGTAGGATGGAAATAGGATGTGAGGTGAAAGCATGGAGAAGTGACATTACTAGCTGTCATGGAATAAGAACTGCACCTAAGCAGTCTGCTCTTCCCACTGGCTGTATGGAAGATGACAGGACACCATATTACACCCCTGAGACATGCCTAATGCCTGCCATTCATGGGAGACTGAATTCCAGCTAGTGCTCACAGGTGAGTTACACAAAAACTTCTTAATGCCTTCATATGTTTTTCCTTCTTAGCAGGAAGGTTTCAATCTGCTTTAACTTACAGTGTAACTAACCACAAAGATATTGGTCATTTTTCCTTTCATAAAGAACTGTGTATTACACACAAATGTTTTTGATGTAATTTCACATGCAGTGGGATTTATTTAGCAGGGTCTGTAGTTAATGGCATATAGTTTCACTTAGGCAAAATAAAAATCAAAGGGATGGGGGTGGAAAGGGAATATTTCACTGTGTTCAGCTGGGAAGAGAAGTAAAGCCAGTCTCCAGACAGGCATCTTTCTTGGGTATCTGCTCCATGCAGTAGGTGGTTTTCCCCATAAAGCTTTCTCTGCTGTACCAATATAGTTTTCATCAGGATACACTTAATCTATTGCTCTTTGGTAGGATGCTGATGGTCCTGCTGGGAAAATATTTTGCTGAGATCGCTTGCTGCCTTGCTGTTAAACTTGGGGCATGCATACTTTTGGGTCCGCTAATGCCAACCAGAACCTTTTACCACAGGGTGGGAAAAAGAAGGAAGAAGGAAGTATTCACACGCTGGTGGCAATCACTTCCCATGAGAATCCGCCATAACAACGCTGTTGGGTTGCAGGTGCATGGCCGGTAGGATAACAGTACACAATCTACAGCGTGGGAATGAGGGGAAGGGGATGCCCCAGAGGTTCTGGGAAAGCCTGCTGTGGCGGCTTGGGTGACCGACCGGGTGCAGAGCTGTCAGGAGAAAGCAAGCTACAGAGTTTCAGAGCAACACAAAAGGTTGCAGCACTTAAGGCACCGTGGACATGTGACTTAATAGATGGTATTGTCTTTGCTCAAAGGATCAGGGAACGGCGCAGCTCAGAACTTAACAGCAAGTGAATGTATCTTGTTTTGACCTGTGCAGCTGCAGCCTTGTAATTATTCAGCTAGTGTAGTTAGTAACAAAATTAACAGCATTTTTAGGCACTGAAGACTATTAAGGGAAAGGATGGCATGTGGTAAGGAATCCTCATAGCCTGGGATAGACACTGCATCCACATCTTCTGGCTTGAGAGGTGCCTGCTACTGCTTTTGTGTTGGTTGACTCTGCGTCCTTATGCTGCATGGACATGGTCCACAGCTGAATTTTCACAGGATTCTTAAACAGTAAAGAGCAGATTGTAGGTGAAGATTGTAAAATCTGGTCTTTCTGTTCTTGTATTTTGCTACATATTGTAAGATGACTTTTCGTACTTTCTGGATCGGTTATTTTGCTGAACATTTTATCATACCATTATGTGATTATAAAGGATATAGTTTTTTCCTGAGTTGTTAATTTTCATATTTAATAGCCATTGGACCAAAAAAATTCATATAAAGAACTTAAAGGTAAAAAAGAAATCATTAAGCTGAATGGAATGAAATTGGCACAACTTCAATGCAACTGTAAATGTAAAGGTAAATGCAAATGTAAATGTTAATTCTTTCTCCTGCTACAACTCAAACTTTTTTCTATTCTGTTAGTAGTCTGACTTGTGCAGAAATATCTTACCTCCCCATAGGCAATAAGAAATAAATCTCACTCTAAGGAATTATCAGGCAGCCTTGGTCTTCATTCTTTTGCAGTGGTAAGGTTCTCATTGGCTGTTGCAGTTCAGATGTAATTCTCAGTCTTGCCTATTGTCTGATGATAGATTTGTGAATTGAAAAGTGAAAGGTATGTTTGGAAAAAAATGTCGTTTTGAAAATAAAGGATAAATATGACTTCAGAGAGTGGAGCTTAAAGGCAGACATGCTCTCGTCTGCCAAAGTAATTATCAGTTATAAAAAGGTCTGTTGTTAGGAACGGTCTGAAGAATACTCATTTGAAGCAAACAATAACAGGAGAGTCTGAGCTGTGTCTCTGACACAGAGAGCTAGAAGAGGAGGCAGTGATGGAGCCTGCAGAGCTCTAGAAAAGTACAGGACACCAAGTATCCATGTCTATTACCCACACCTAATACTGCACTTCTTGTCTTTCTGCCAAAGCTGCTGTCACAATGCAGCTTGGAGGAATGCTTACAAAACCAACCATCACCAAAGGTACTTGGCAAGATCATGAAGGATAAGATGACACTTTGAAGGAGAAATATTTTATGGGACCATATGTTCCAAGTTAATGTTGTAGCTAGCTCCATGTCATCTTTGATTTCTAGCAAATCCATAAATGTGTGGTCATTCTTCTGTCATACACATAGGACAAGAAGAAGGAAACTCTGTCTGAGAGTTTGGGTGTTTTCTCACTTCTTTTCTTCCGGCCTCTTGATTTACCTTAACCTATAATTTGTGACATCCCATGGTCTAACATTATCACCATATAACAATATCACTAATTAGCGTAAATTATCCAAGTAGTGTCAATTATGAACATACTATCTGTATTTGGTTAAAATGTTTGGTTTGCTCCAAGGGGCAGCAAAGTGTACTACATTCAAAAGCAAATTGCCCAGGAGATGCAGCAAATGTCTTTCACCTTCTCCTCTGGCTGGAGTATTTGTGACTGCCTGTGAAGTGAAACCAGGAGAAAGGGAAAAATGAGTGTGAAGACTGAAGAAATGGATTAGTCCATGGCAAATCAAGTGGTTCTGGTTTTAAATATCTGAAAGCCCACGACTTTCATAGAGATATAACCCCAACTTACCAGCCGTACTGCCTTGCTAAATATTTCTTAGAGCAACATTACAACAGTGGGCAAATCAGGAGTACATTTTCTCATGCCTGCTAATCTTGCCTGCTCCAAGGATTGGCAACACCTGCCTACCTCTTCTCAGCTGTCACAGAGCTACTTACTCCAAATCTATCTTCTCAGCCACACCTCTCTGCTTGTATGCCTGAAGTATTAAAATAATCGGTTAAATAAATATTTATGTAGCCTTCAAAATATACCGATACCCTATGTAACTCTCAGACTGCAGGAGTCTTTGCACACGGAACATTTCCTGTGCACAGAGACACTTTGCAAGCAGGATATTTATGATAAATATAATTACTTATTATATATTACAGTAGGAAACAGACAACTGGGAAGCCTGACAGAATTGAAGGGAGCTGAGCAGGGGGGTGGCATGCTCCAGGGGACTGATGTTACAGGAGATGTGCCTCGCAGCTTCCTGCCACACTAAGAAAGTCTAGTGTGGGCTTTAGCAGTTATGTCTTATGTGCCTTACAGGAATAAGGAATGGTGTAACTAATAACGAGTCTGCATTTGTTATTTGGGAGATTTAAGACTTAGCTCTTTTTTCAAAATGGCATAGGTCAAAAAGTTCCTTTCTTATTTTAGAGTTGCGAACACAGTAATGATCATTTTAAAATTAAAATCTGACAGCTTCTTGGAATGCTTCGTCTAACAACTTCATTGTAGGACATTGTACTGGACCACCCTTTCTCCTATCTCTCCTTTCAGAATACAACTTAAGAGTAGATCAATATTTGGGACAGAAGAAATGCTGCTCGCTGTGTACACATCTGATTTCTCTTGGACCAGACTTGCATCATGGTATCTTCAATTAATAGTCAGATTTGCTTTTGGTCTACATGTGGGTAAATTGTACTGGGATTGATGTCTATGTGGTCATGCAAAGAACAGATGCTGGGAGCTGCTTAGGAATTTGTCTCATATCTGATAAACAAAAGTTCTGGTACTGAGGTTTCATTCAGAATTAATTTATGAGAAATTTGCCTATGGCATAAATATGAATTTGTATTTAAAATGTATTTGATGTCAATTTAGGAAACTTTCTCTTAAATGTACTATACATATGCAATGTTCTTACTTTTTTGCAGTTTCCTTAACTATTTTTATTTCATATTGAAATGATAATGAAAAGCAAATTTTATTCATTGTATCCTTTGTAAATTTGCCCTTACAGCTACATGGAGAGAATGACTGGTTTTCCACATCTTAAGATTTAATAATGAAATTTGATTTTCAAAAGGAATTGCTGAAATACTGAAATCTCTATTGGAATAGTGTGTTACAAAGCTCACTCTAGTTATGAAGGAGAGGATTTTTGAGAATAAAAAAATTATCTGGCAATATTATAGATACTAATATACATGGAGTAGTCAGTTTTTCAGCTCCTTTTGAAAGTTCCTTCTCAGTTCTGGCGTGCTTCTGTCACAATTATTATTGTTATTATTATTATTTTGAGAAACGTGGAACAGAACATGATGTTACATAACCCAGAGCATTACGGAGGCATGTTTCTTGCTTTCACTGAGACTTTGGGTGATTTTGTTGTCAAACAAAATCTGAGATACTCTGCTGGTTTTTTGCAAAATAAATGGTTTAATCTTTTCACCTTATAAAAGCTCCCATGTGGATTTAAAAATGCTGTTCTGGAAATATCAAGCACTAAGTAGTTTGGGAGCTTGTTATCTGAAAACTATCTTTCTTGGCTGTACTGTCGTAATGGGTATCACCAGTGACTGGTAGAAAAGTGAAAAGTTTTCCCTATGCAAATGTTTTTGAGATGGAGAGACTTGCTTCAAAATAGAAATGAATGTACACTCAGTAATTTTAGGAATTTGTGGAGAAAAAGGTGTATTTTGAAAGTTGGCTTTATTTGGATAATTTTTATATCAAGTTTTGATGTTTTGCCTTTCCTCAGTAGGAGGCCATGTCTTTTCCATGCCTTAATACTTACCTGTCCTTTGCACAAAGATTTTTCTCCATGCAGACTAATTAGTTACCACTCCAAATAAACTCCTTAGAACTGTAAGACTCTCTTTTGTCACATTACTCATAAGTAAATGGAAAAACAGGGATTTTAAAATCGAATTTCAAAGAAAATTATGGTTTCTAGGCTCTTTTTTTAAACTGCTTGTTAACCAAATAAAACTTTTGATATTATGCAGTATTTTAGCTTCTGTATAGTAGACATACTATGTCAATTTCAGAATTATTTATGGCTTTCAAATTTTGTCTTCCTAAACTTCCTTTTTTCTTTCTCTCTTTAGTGATTACATTCCATTTCCATGGATACATGCTATCTTGTATACTACTAGTTCAATAAAAACCATCCTTCCCATTTATCCTGGCTTGTGATTCCAAGCTCTCTCTTGAATATCCTCTTATTGATTGACTGGTGCCTTGTGCTATGCAGGGAATTTGTCTTTTTTCTTCGTGCTCTCTATGACGTATGAAAAATATCTTTGGTCAAAAGCAGGCTTTACTTTCCTGAACCTGATCATGTTTTCCTAAAGAGCAAGATAACAGTGAATCTGTTTTTGAAATCAGCAGTTATGATAAAAACTTAAATATGTGTTTTACTCTTAATGTATTTTAATAAAGTTTTTAAAAAATAACAAATTCTGCATCTACATGCCCATTGGTGAATAAGAAATGGCATGCCAATGATGTGAACTAAATCTTCTATAGCAGATGTGTAGGTATCAGTGATAGCTTTCTTCTAAGATCTGCAATAAATTGAGGAACATGAAAATTATTACTTGATATAGTTACCATCTTGTTTTTCAAGGATGCTTCTGATAGAAGCTACCTTAAAACTGACCTGCACCCAGGTAAGCACACTGCCTGAACCATTATTTTAGAGTCGGGGAAAGTCTGTCAAACAAATGATGTTTCAGACTAAACATTTTAGGCTCAAATATATATATCTAAATGGTTTATAGCTTTGGTCTCCAGTGAGGTTTAATTGGCTATTTAATTTATTAACAGTAGCACCATTATCTATACTCTCCTTTGAGAAGTGTTCAAAGGAGACACAGGTCTGATAGACATAGGATAGATGTAAGTGGGAGGAGAGATGAGAGTGTTCAGGTGATGCAGTCAACCCAGTGCTGAACCTTGCTTTGTCGATGCTGACAGAATGCCCCTGAGTGCTTAATATAAAAAGGAAACTGCTGAAAGAGGAAGGATCCTCCAGGAAAAAAAAAATAATACACAATCAAAGGTGATTACATGACTTAAAGATGGTCTTAAAAAGTTTAACCTACTTAAGGTGCACTACTCAATTGAAAGTGTATGCAGTGTTCACCTAAGTACAGACAGTCTGTTTTTGCCAGTATCATAATGTACTTATTATGTAGTTTTTCATGAAGTATGTGCTTTCCTAGATATCTTTCACAAAATGTATTTCCTATCTTAATGCAATCCTAACTGCAGGCTTGGAGGAATGTTACACTAGTAGTTAAAAGAACTCTTGACTTAAAATTGCCTTATTCTATGCAAATCAAGGAAATAAGTACAAAGCATCTTTTAAAAACACTGACATTTATAAAATATTTTAAATTAATTATTTGAAAGATCTTTATCCAGAGTGTCCAATGTAGGAATCAACTTACCAAACTTCATTTACAAGTTAGATATCTATTGTAAGCTATTTGCCTAGGCTCACCTCCTCTCTGATTTATAGGTTTTTTTTGTTTTTTCAGTCTCATTGGCAGACAGAAGTATCTGCAGCTGGGAGAACTCCTCATGGCTACCTAGAAACCATGTTTAGACGTCTGACTCTGGCCATTGTTTCCTAAAAGGACCTGTTCAAGAACAGTTCATAGTTGCATATTTTTGTATTCTGTTCACAGTATGTTATAAACTATCAAATAACTACATTTCCAAAGACACAAATTTAGGCTAGAGAGAATGAGCCAGATAAAAGTATTTATTTCAAACATTTTTAATAAATTATGAAGTATGATTCACTGCCATCTGGCTCTGATGATGAAACTAAAGCCAGACATCTATAAAGTATGTCTCTTGGCACTAATGACTAGAGCTTGTGGAGAGAATGATGCATGTGATCTTTTTCCTCTAATGCCTATAGCTTTGTGAAAGTTGAAGGATGTAAAATCTCCAGGAAAAGCAAAGCCCCTAACTGTGTTTCCTTTAAGGCATCAAACGACACTATTATATCTGAACACAGTTTTCAAAACATCTGAAAACTGCATGCACATGCCATTTAATTCACACTAATAGGATAAATCGTAATAAATAACTTTTGGACTCTGAATGAGAACCTCATATTCTATACTCTAAGGCTTTATGCTATATTTAATCTACAAAGAATATATAGTGAACAGTTTAAAGCTACCTAACTTCTGCTGAGAGTGAGTACAAGGGATAGACAGACATAGAACTTGCTTCTTAATACAAATTAAGTTTGGCCAAAATATTCTGTATGTGTTTTGTGTTTAGGTGAGACCTTCAAATGGAACTGCCCAAATGAGATCAGAGCCAAAGGTAGGCTAAATTCCCACCTCAGCTTCCCATGATTGATGTAAAGGTATATTGCAGTACCCATTGTTCTACACTTTACTCTGAGGCTCAGAACACTATGCCTGCAAGACACATATTTTCTTACAGATTTTTATATCGTTCTCTGTATAGACATAGATATTTTTCAGAGACCTCAGTGTTTAAATGGTAGCTCATGCAGTAAACCTTATAATCTCAAATGACTTTATCTATTTTTTATAGTTTAGAACTGTTTTATCTTTTATTAAGGCAGAGATTCTTACCTTTTGCGAAAACTGTCCCTTTACAAAAACAAACAAAAAAACTATGAAAAAAATGGAGAAAAAAAACCAACACTGAAGGAAAACGATAGCTATAGCCTTTGTTTCAAGCTTCTTTCTTTTCATTTGTTCGATTTCTACTGTCTTATTGTAGACTTAAATTTGTCAATCCGTATATATTAGCTGGGCTTTTCTTGTGGCTAATTTCTATCTCTGAAGTATCCATAGATATACCAATGAAAAATGTGCAAAAACACAGCTGCTGTTCTGCAAAATCTGTGAATATGTCAAGTCTGGAGATCTATCTTGTCTTTAATTCTTCTACAGATTAAACTAATTAAATACATGGATTTCAATGAATCCAATCCATTACAAAAATAAGTGTTGAGCAGACAAAACAATGTGATAATCTATATACTGCCTGAATCCAGTCAGTACTTTGGGAAACATGATAAGTGCATTATGTTTTGTCATCAGTCATTATTTATCCCCTCTAACTGCATTGTATATTGTCATCAATATTTTATTTATCTCCTCCTGGACACAGAGTCTTTGATAATTAGAAGCTTAAGTATTAATTTGCAAGTGATCTTACAGGTCAAAGAGAAGATGATTTGTAAGAATTACATGTTTACAATCACAAGCAAATAGCCTTTCATCAAATAAGAAAGGTGTAAATGTCATCCCTCATGGGCTACAAGAGCAGATAGCATTGGCCTTGAAGTCATCCTCCTGCCCAGGCCTATCCCAAATCCTACATCACAAAATCTGAACATTTCCAGCTAACCAGTTCGACTTGAAAGTTTTTCAATTTCCAATAGTGAGGTCACTTTCCTTCTGCTCTCATGTTTGGAGTTTGTCTGGACAGGTCCAAGAGCAGCAGCCCTATAGCTGCCTAACATGATTCTTAAGCCCCTTCAAGCTAATGAGCATGAACTATGCTCCATCTTGGAACATTTTTGTTTTCATGTTTATTTTCCTCTAGTAGCTGAAAAAGATTCTACACCTTTGCCTCCATGCCTTCTCTCATTCAATCTTACTTAGCAATGAACTCCAATTAATTTAGCTATCTGATCTGTTGAATCAATGATAAGCAATAACTACATGTTTGTCCGAGATATTTTGATCCAAAAATATATTACTACCTAGCTGAATCTCACAGTCATGTGAGAAAGATATTTGTCAATGTCCGTGCCAATGTCACTGTGAGAAGTCTCATATTTCTAACATATATAGATTTTTAAGTTATGTTATTTTTTAAAGAATTTCTGAAACAAATAGAATGCTAGAAAACAGAATAAGTGGACAGCATAATGTCTCAGTTCAGAGACACTTTATCTTTTCCATCTCAGCAGAATAAAGCTTTTCTGAAGTATTTAGTCCTTGTTTATAGAGAGCAAATATACATCTCTAACCCTTCTTTTCTTTCTTTTTTTAAAGAAACCTAGGTGAGTTTTCTTAGTTCTCCATTCTTCTGGTTCTTGCAATTGTTTTTTTCTGTTTTCCAGTCTGAGTTTCTCTTTCCTGGAAACAGCTGGTAAGAATTCCATTTCAGGTCTTGTTGTAAAGCCTGGAGAATGGCATTAACAACTCCCTTTTCTCTCCGGAAAGGCAGAGCCATACATGCATTTCAGCTGTGTGTGCCTCTCACGCAGCTTTAGCCTACTGGCAGCCCACAGCAATCCCAGGAGTTTTTCCTCTGTTGTTTTCCAACTGGCAGCAGTGTTTCCTATTTATTATAAAAGAAAATTATGTGGCTTTGTGCTATTGAATATTACCGTATTTCTATGGCTCTCATTCTTCCTCTATCTTTAAACTAGTTCTTTCTTTACAGCAGCCTTAAACCTCATCACATCAGCCAAATCTCTACAGTATATCATTAGTAATAACATTCTCACAACCTTACACTTTGCCTCAGGTCTCTGAGAAAAAATACAGAATTTGTCTGGCCCTATAATCCTGAAAGTTCTTATTTCTTATTTCTCCTCAAAATCTTCTAAGAAAATTTGTTTCTTATCAACATCCCCAAGTACCATCCGCATTTTACTTAAATTTTTTTCTCCTCATCTTGTAATTCTTTGACTTTTCCATTTTTTTTTTTTTTTTGGAAGAACTAATGAATTCCAGCATGATAACATGTAAAATCTGGTAATGAAGTCTTTGATCTGAGCAGATTAGCTGTGCTGCAGCACTTTCAGAAATTATCTGCTGGTGACTTTATGAGTCCAACTGAAGACTCAGACTGCAAAAGTGTTAAGTGTTGCGACACTTATTTGCAATCTCTAACTTAAGAAATGCTATTTTATCACTTGCTATTAGTTACCTTATTAAAAATCAAGTTAATCTGAAATGTTGTCTTTATAGCTAATTCAAAGTGTATTTCATTCCCTTTTCTCTTGATACCCTTTCTTCAAAATTTCAAGTCAAACTAATGTGGATGATTAGGTTTGTCTGGATCACATTCCATCCTTCACACAAAACCATATCCATTGTCCCAACAACTGGTCTGCCAAAGTAGATTTGCTAGGAGAACTGTAGTTTTTGGTGTTGGTGCTCGTAGATTTCTAGGGTGAAGATTATCAGCTCTTCTGGACTGACACTGAATTCTTGCAGTCTTTTCTCTACCGTTTTCTTTTTAATTTAATAGCAAAATATCTTAATTCCATCTATTAATCTCTAGAGATGAAATTTACTCACACAAGGAAGGACAGCTGAAAGTCATCGAATTATAATAATCTTTAAACTAGATCTCAGTGCACAGGAAAATCTTATGTGAGAAATTCATTAGGACTTTCAGTTACTCTCTCATAATAAGTTCCAGATAACACTACTTTAACTCACACTTAAAATGTTTGTCCCTGGGTGGCTGACCTGAAAACCGGGGAGCTGAAGTTCCAAGGTTCATTCTTTATGATGTACCATCAGCAGAGATGCATTTTTTTTTACTGGGAAGTAAATAAATATAAATTTTAATTAATTAGAGAAAGAATCTAGTTTCTTTCTCTCTTAGAAGTACTGACTCTGTAATGCTAAAAAAATTAAAATGCATGCATGAGAAAATATGTTCCATAAAAAGAGAAGACATAACTGAAGACTAATCATTGAGTAGAATCTGCTTTGTTTAGAGGAAGGTGAGTGTTTGGTGTGGTTATTTTTGAAAACGTAGTTGTGTTTTAAATATAAGTTCATCTAAAGAGTCTGAGTTTGTGGCTGTCCTTTTTGTGTTGTAACCATGTTAAATTTTTAATGCACTATTTTCAGATCTTTTTCCTATGTATAGATGTTCATGACAATAAATTTGAATGCTTGTAATTTTATTGAACAAATACGGTTTAAATTATATTCTTTTCAAGTAATTGTCTTTGTGTGTTCCCTCTGTCTCTCATATTTTTTATTTAAGTTAGACAAAGGCCTTTCATGATGGAAAAATATCTTTGTTCTTTCTCAGTTTCCTTCTCTTCTATTATTTTAGAGACTCTATAACTAATTTTTAGAAACTCAATGATTTTTTTTCCTTTCTATTCATTCATACATTTAAAAGTTCATATTGCAATCACGTTCATTTCAGACATACTGTTTCTACATTTCCACTCTTCTGCATTCTGACTATGAATGCTTTTAAGTTCACCAGCCATCAGATTTTTGGTAGTTTCAAGGGAAGTTTACCAAAGCTTGAGGGCTAACATAGAGTCAGTCATAAGCAGACCTTTGGAAATTTTTATAATTCCAGTATGTAGGGATGGGATCTGCCTATTAATCCATGATGAGTGTAACGCGTATGCCTTACACTATCATATTTATGTTGATGTGTGGATGCAGTATTTATGGTAGCATCAGCCAGTTGGAAGAAAATTACATGCTATACAGAAAAAAATCTCTTAAAATGTTGGGTTATATTTTATGACCCAGAAAACTTTAGCAACTTCAGCAATTTTACTTTCTTAGAAAACACATCATGTGAGAATCCTTGACGGGAGCTAAGGATCTTGTTTCAAGAAGCAAGGTCATGCTAGATAAACAAGCTTTGTATTAAAGAAAGCTTCTGTAAATGAGCAAAAGTTAGATGGAGATTTTTCATTGAAATAATTGTAGGTAGTACAGTTTTCAAAGGAGAAAAATAATATCTGATCTTAATAAAATTCTTTAAATATTGTAACATTGCGCTAGAGCAACAGCTGAAGTTTAA
>JAOWBP010001760.1:58565533-58579401 GCA_028571105.1 Tragopan temminckii | reverse complement strand
CCACTTCTCCTTGTCCTGTTGCTACACGCTGTTCTGAAAAGTCCCTCTCCAGCTTTCTTGTAGGCCCCCTGCAGGTACCGAAAGACTGCTAAAGAGCCCCTGGTGCTTTTTCTTCTCTAGGATGAAGAGCCCCCCTTCTTTCTTGCCATGTTATTCTTGTCTCCTTCTGAACATAAAATCAAACTGTACAACCTTGATAAAGTAAATAATCATTTCTTATTTTGTAGTCTCTTCAAACAGGAGAATCTAAAAAGTATTTACAAGGTTCCAGTGAACAAGCAACCAGAAACTGCCCTTTACAATACTGTAGAGAAAAAGCAGCTATAGCTACAGAAGCAATGCAGTGGCAATGAGGATTCAGGTTATCTTGGTATTGGATACGGCACAAAAAACATAATATAAGAATTTATATGGAATATAAAATATAGAGAAAAAATTAAGTACCTTTATTTATTTTACTGAGATGCTGAGAAGATCAATATATTTGGGTGATAAATACAAAATCCAAGAAGCGTTTCTTAGAAAGAAGGACCAGTAAAGGTGGTCTGTAATCCAGAGAAGAAAAGAATCACAAGAATAAATGACTGGAGCCTGAAACCAGGCAAACTTACTTCAGGAGTAACACAGAACGTCAACTGTGAGAGTGAGTAAGACTGAAGCAAACTAACAAAAAAGCATTGGATTCTCTACCAACTTAATTTCTATGCGGTGATGTCTTAAGAATTGTTCTTCAGAAATGTAATTTACTACCTATAGTCAATTTTGTTTAACATAGAAAGCTTTAATTATTTTTTACTCTGGGGTGTATCCTTCAGTTGTTTTTTTGTTACTCATACATAATGAAAGTTATATTTAAAATATAATGAAAGGCAGTAAATGATAATGCTGTACTGAAAAAGCTGTCACATTACTTATGCAAGGCAAAAAAAAAACCCAAAATCTATAAAAATGCGGTATGAAAAGAGTTATATACACCTTAAAGACTTCCTCTGAGGAAGGAGATGTCTTGAAGTTAAATTTGCATCAGCAACTGCCAAAATGTTCCTTAAGTCCATGTGTTAAAGCTAAATCTCATTACAAATTTTCCACCTGCTACCAATGTACATTAATTAGTGATTAATCTGAAATCACTGGTTACATTCAGAAATTTAGAAACCCAAGTGAAGGAAAAAAAGAAAATATCACTGAAATTTATCCAAAAAGAATTTTCCAAATTTAGGAATTGTGATTGTGAACTAGTGGGCTTGGCATATGATAGGCTTGATTTTTAAAGGATTTATGTTAAAGAATTCTTGCTTCAAAGAGGACTATAAATTACAAGTCAATCACAACAGCAGGAACTTCTCAGAATGGTTCCTACTTATGTTTCTATCTATTGAAATGACACAATATATTAGGACATACAATATCCATTTGACTTATATATCCTTGTATGAAGAATATGAAAGGCATTCTATTCAGGCACTCTCTGGCGACTGGATGTTGATTTTTTTCAAAGTGGGAAAACCAGTGTGCATCTAGAAAGCACCAGAGTCTAATGTCCTGACTTCAGCCAAGACCAGATCCTTAAGAAAAAATGTGTAAGAACAATCTCTTTATATTCACTCCAAGCTGCAAGATTTTTGAATGGAATGCCTCATCTGTACTTTTCTAGGTGAGTCCTTCTTTCAGACATTTCTCTCTTTAGCTTTGAAGTCCGTTTATTCTTTTAGAATATGAACTATCTATACTTTGATAGATATGAGCTGTGAGCTATGTGGCCAAACTGCAGGTGTGAAAAGTTTTTTTTTGTTTTTTTTCCTCTGGTGTTACTTGGTAATTTAATTCAGTATCTTCTAATTCTAGAGCAATGAGAATCAGTCAATAAGCATTCAACAATTTTTTCAGTATGCTAAACAGTGCATAGATATTAATTCACTAACCATTGTCTCTACTGCTGTTGTACACTGTATAGCATTTTATATATCTCTACAAAACATCTTACCAAAGCTAAAAACTTTGATGGGTTATCCTTTGCCTGGCTGACATTTTGTGCGTCTGTAATCTCCTTGGAATTTGGACAAGGTTACTAATAAACACTGGGATTCTCACATTAGAGGTGCTGCATATATCATGGGCTATCAACCATGCATTCACTTAATGTATTGCTTAAAATCAGCACAAAAATAAGATTGCTGCAACATCACGAAGAGTACAGTCAACTTAGCTGCATAATGATGTTGTGCAATACTTCAGTACCTTAAGACAATAAAATGTGCATGTGATATTCCTTACCACTGTTTAATTATATTTTATATTAGTTAATTGTGTTGTTGAGATAAAATGAACAAAGGAGGCACGTTCTCTTGGAATAACAGCAAAATATATATTATTTCCTTGACATTATTTAGGATTTTTGGAGTTGCATGTTAAAGCAAAATTGTGCATCAGCAGAATTAGTGCTGGAAATGTTACAGGTCTTTGTAACCACCACTATGTTATCAAGTCATGATGAAAATAAGTCAGGAAGATGGCTTTGGTAATTGGTCCCAGGGACCAACATCCAGACATAAAAAGCCTTTGTGGACAGGATACATTGCCCCAAGCTGGTATTGCTGTGTAATTTTTGCAGATTTAAATTCTTGCATTGACAGGTTTTTCTGAAGTACTGCACTTTTGATGCTAAGCACTGCAGAAACTCCTGTAGAAGAAGGCTGGAGAAAGAAACAGGCAGGCATGACAGAGAAAACTGAAGACAGCAGAGCCTAATGGAGCGCAAAATGAATTTTCTCTGCCAGGGGCAGCTTTTGGCAAGAAGGAAAATCTGTGACTATTTTGAGGCTACAGAGTTTGGGACCTTTAGGGCTCCGTTTTTCTATCAAAAAAAGTCGCCTTGCCCAATTACACTAAATATTTCAACCAACTAGTTAACACCAAGTGACAGTAGAAATGAAGACAAAAAGCAGAATATTTATGCAGAAGAAACAAAAAAGAACTCAATTGCAGCAGCCAGACTTGCAAAAATATAACATAAGAAAGCTTCAGAAATTTCCTGTAGCTATAGCTACTGACTAAACTTTAGGAAATCTGAGACTATCATGAGCATTCAAAATATGTACTAAGTAACTAGCAGCATGATAAGATTTAGGAAAAATGAAGGATGGTTGAAGCTAGGTAGTACTAGAAAGAGAACTATAAAAAGTGAGGAGGAAGACGGGAGAATAGAATGAGGAGGGATAGAAACAGAGAAAAGAGGATTGTGGCATACAGACTGTCAAGGGACAGACTTGGAACCTGGCAGTAGAAGGAAAGGGGATTAACAAGGAGGGAAAGAAGATATGAGGAATAAAAACGTGAGTAGCAAAGAACAGAAGAAAAAAAGATTGAATACATATGAGACATAAATATTTTGTTTTTCTTTGAAAACTGAGTTTCCATGCAGAATTGTGAGTATCATAAAAGCAAATTCTTGGTGATTTTGCACAGAAAAAATTAATATAAAGCAGTGTTGCTTTTTTTTCTGGTCATAGATATCACTGTCCTCTTATTTGCTTAATGCTTTGCTTTAGATAGAGATTTGGACCTCAGAGTGCTGCTAACACCAGCTCTTCTCTTTTATCTGGAAGCAATTTTAGAAGCTATCCCATTTATGCTTTTGCTATCTTTCAGAAAATTATTTCCTCAGGGACTAAATTCAAGTGTGTACTGACATGCAATGTTTTAAGGATCTGGCTACTGTTATCACTGTATTGTGATTTTAACATATGTAGGGCAGAAAGAGTTAATAAAGCACATATGAATAGTACTAATGTCGATGAGAGCTCCCAATGTTCTGATGTTTCATGAAAATACTTTCAATATAGATCACAAAATGCATGAGAGTTTTTTTTTAAACCAGTTAAATCTCTTCCGAGACTTCGAGTATATATTTTTGTTATTGTAACATAGCATTGCCTGGCATAGTTATGAGGCATTCATAGCTAGCTGTGAGACTTAGTATAGCATTTATGTATATTTATCATAACGTTTATTTTTTACATAACACTATGATTCAGATGATGAGAGGAAAACTAGGAAATTCCCATTTTATATGTATTTTTTTCAGCTGCACTCTAATTTAATCTCATAACTTTTCTTTATATAAATAGAAAAACATGAATTACAGAAAACACTTTTATTACAATAGCAAATAAGTTGTACGTGACTTATTTAAGACATGACTTATATAAGACAACATGACTTGATTCTGCCATCCATTTAGGGATATAAAGAAGTCAAGGGCAGAGATAACAGGGTAAGGCATAGTTGAGAGAAGTAACAGAATATTAGCTCTCCTCAGTTTTTAGTGTCTTGGCCAATCACTCTTTGATCAAACTATGAAATAGGGTCTTTCCAATATTATTTTAGCGCATTAATTTGAAATGGAGCTAGGCAGAATGTGCAAAGCAGGGAACCAGTTTCTTTCTGCCTTCAGTGAGCAACCTCTGGTTGTAGGGTTTTGTATGAGCAGAGCTCACCACTTCTCACCAGTATCCTTTACGGCTGCAAGTAAAAGAATTTTTTGCCAGTGACAGCTTAAGATCTGAAGATCCTTCAAAAATGACTCATGGATATACGGGCTGGAGTTTAGTCTGTGCTACGCTCTGTGATGTTGTTCACAAAAGTTTGCAGAAGTTCCTCTGGCAAAGCTCAAGAAGTGTGTCTCTAATTCTCAGATTTTATTTTTTCCCTAGGGAAAGTGATAAATCAGAGACAGTTTCATTTGTAAAACTGTGGTTTGCTACTGCTGAGTGTTGGGGCACTGTGAGGCAGGGCTGTGGGGAGTTGTCTGTGGCACCCTTAGGGCAGGGGCTGATGGCCCCAGGGGGTGGACATGGGGACTTGGGCTCTGGGGAGTCAGGGAGACTGGGCAGGGACAGGCATGACTGGCAGTGCCTGGAGGCACAATGTTTATACACAGAGTGGCAAATCTGGCCCATCGATGGAGGATTCTAGCATTTTCAGGAGCTGGTTAGCTAATATTTGTATTCATAGCTAACAAGATGCTATGAAACACTGGAAAACAGAAGAAAAAAATAAGCACAAACAATTTTGGTATATTTAGACTTTATATATCCAACCATGTGCTTGTTTCATTTGTTATATGTTCACTCCCAGTTAGGTAGCTGTTTGCCAGGAACAACTCTCCTTTCTGTCTTCTCCCAGGGGCAGAAGTAGTAGGTACAGGGCTTGTGTGGCATCAGACTACATGCCAGTTAAACTCAGCTGGCCACCGGGTGTCACTGTTTGACAGAAATCTACTTTTGTAGCCTAAAATTTCTGTATATTTCATTGGCTTATGTGCTAGAAGTTGCAGGTTTTGTTCCAAATTTGTCTTCCTCATCTAAACCCTCAGTGGATGGAATTTTAAAAGAGCATTTTTGTGCATGCTGATTATGTTTCAAATGGATTTTTGTAAAATGCTTTTGGGCTTGTAAAAGCAAAAGGAGGAGAAAAATGATAAAATTAAGGTACATCCTGAACATTTGAGAGATACCATAGTGCTAGAAAATGTCAGTAAGATTTATTTTCCAACACCTGACTCCAAACTGAAAGGTAGATATCCTTCCATTCTTCTATGAAGAAAAAAACAGAGTTGAATTAATAGACAAAATCTCTTCCTTCCGAATTTTCAACTTGACATTTAGATTTCTAATGTTTTTCCATAGTCCAACATAAAACCTATTGAAGCTTCTGGCTAAATTTAAGGGGAAAAAAAAGTCTGAACCAATGACTTCACTAAACTGAAATTGGACAGAAGTGTAAAACAACTCTTCTTTAAAGAAAATTTTATTTCAAGAAACTTAAGTGCACCAGTGTCTTTGCGAAGGAATCATTCACTTAAGAGAGTGAATACTTTGGTACAACTTCAGACTCTCTTACCCAGATGATGAAAGTAGAAAACAAAATAAAATGTATTTTCTTTCCTAACAGATAATGTAACTAAGTGCCATTCCCTATAATGAACAGCTGAGAAGTACAATCAATTAACTAAAAGAAAAAAAAAAAAAAAAGTAACCCAGAAAAGGAGGATAAATTGAACCCAGGGAAATGGGAAAATGAAGACAGTACCTCAGTGATATGGACATTCTGAGTGGAGTAAAATCATTGAGTGTGATAGAGATCAAAGGATTTATTGCCTCCTGTCTAATAGAAATGGAGGGATTTATTGCCCCCAAAACCTGTGGCTTCCAGAAGAATGTACTTACCCCAGTGTCTGCTAAATGTGGATAAATTCCTTCCCTCACAAGCTCTCTAAAATGTGGAAAGATTTACTTCCTTCTGAACGGTCTGCCTCAAATAAGCAGCTACAAAGTATGCCCCAGATGGTGCATTTTCCTTCTCTTTATGGAGAAAATTTCAGAGAAGAGGCCTAAAAGCAAATAAACATTTTATTCTGAGTTTAAAAATAAAAAATAAAATGCAACTTAGGAAAGGAAGTCAAAAGTTATGAATCTTAACGGGTTGTCCAGGAAGAGTT
Organism: Tragopan temminckii; assembly: GCA_028571105.1. Classification (NCBI taxonomy): domain Eukaryota; kingdom Metazoa; phylum Chordata; class Aves; order Galliformes; family Phasianidae; genus Tragopan; species Tragopan temminckii. The sequence continues at coordinate 58,572,902 of JAOWBP010001760.1, read as the reverse complement.
TTAAGATAAGATATTATTCAAATACAATGTCATAAAGCAATCTACTGAGATGATTCTAAAGCAAGATTATGAAATATGTAGGTACTTAATTTTATGTTGAATTTTACAGTATACTAAAATAATTGCATAAAGTAGCTGTGATGACCTAATGGTATAAACAAGGCAAGATTCACAGGGACTTAACACCTCCATTTGTCCCACAATGCTGGGAAATCAGACAAACATTCAGGCACCAAAGATCTATTTCTGAACTAAAAGAAACAGCAAACATCAAGCAATAGTGCTGCAGCTTCTATTACAAACGTAAAAAAATTTTGTGTGCCCAAAATCAAGTCTGCATTTTTCCAACTACATCATTGGGCCAATAAAAGATATTTACTCCGCCCGTAAATCTTTCCTTGCTATCATGAAAATGTTAGAATATGTTTAAAGCTTTCAGATGTTGCTGGTTGTTATGTAATAAAGAAGTTGATTATACATAAAATACTGCTTATGTGGAATAGCAGTTGGGTTCAAAGTGTCTGTAACTTCAGAGACTATGAGGATAAATGAGAGCTTCACCAAAAAATAGAAGCTGAAGCTGAGCATGCCTCCAGCTAAGCAGTTGTGTCTGCTATCTGGCTTTCCAGATCAATTCCCAGCTGCCTAGTGTTATTAGAGGCCAGAAAGGTGGAAGTGCACCGCACAGGCACTTGGCCAGGATCTTTCCTCTTAAACTCAAACTTTGTTACAAGAATACTGAAGTTGTAGTAGTGGTGTTCACTGAAGCAGTTCCATGCTAGGACATGTAGCTGGCAGAATGGTTTTGGGGATGATGTGATTTGAGTGTCTGACTCAGGCCTGAGCTTGACAAATCTGCATGGCAGCTCTGAGGTTGCACTTATCTAATTTCTCCTCTGAGAGCTTAATAAAAATAAATGATAAAAATAGTTTGTACTAAAATATTAGGTATTCTCTTGGACAGTGAGAAACTAAGGGAAATCGGTGCTCTGAATATCACAAGCAGTGACTGCTCATAGGCAGTAAAATGGATCAAGGAAGAGGGAAAAGGAGTGAGTGAGTTTGAACTTCAGGGTAACGCATAGCAAAGTGATGATTGAATTTAGTAGGAGAGCAGTAGACAAGAAAGGACAAAACATTGTACGTGGCCTTTCCACATGTCAGATAACACGTCTGAGGTGGGTATCACCCTCCCATGCATTAGCTCCTTTCTCATTTAGAAAGGAAAAGTATTTTAACTTTCAGAAGAATGCAAAGGCTGAGAAATCTGTTTCTTGCTTAGCTCTAATCTCCAATATATAGGCCACTTTTATGGATACACTAACAAGTAGTGTGAGATTCCTTGGGCAAGTGGAGATTATTATATATGGACAAGTACGCACAGCACTATGCTGCAGCAGCACAGGCAAGCAGAAAAAAATGCAATTTATCAGTGGCTAGAACTGCCACTCCTTTCCTTTCCTCCTTTCCTTTCTTCCAAGGAATATCTGCTCTGGCATACTGTCTTCTTCCTTTTCCTCTTTTCCCTCCTCCTTTGGTCTTAGTGTTCCTGTTGCATTTTTTACACATAAATATGTTTTCTTGAGGTGCTGCCGTCTTCACTGCTGGGCCCAGCTGTGTTCCTCACAGCACCTTGGCACAGACACCCAACAGATAGATGCCACTGCTCATTAAGTGTTGAGAAGGTTCCTTTAATCACGTGTGACACAAATACTCAGGAAGAACACGGGGGAAATTTTAAGAGGGCTAGAAAGCACCATCCTCACCTTGCTGTAGGAGCAGCCTTGCTCCCATGTGTCACATCATCCATGGCTCCCAAGTTTGTATCAGTGAAATTGCATCTGTCAAGAACACGGCAATGGGTGGCTTTGGCCTGTGATCTGTTAGAGAAAATAATGTCCCAATCAGCCTTTTTTTGCTTTTATTGCTTTCCTTTGATCTCTTGACAAGCTCAGTTATTTATTTTCCACAAGCACAGAGCTCCTGAAACCCATTAGGCACTTAGTAGTGACGAGGTTCTCGGCTGTCCGCCTCCATTTCAGCCTGCTGCTGCTCCCTGGCAGCTCCTTGCCCAAGGCAGACCTTGGCCCTGGCTCTTGGAAGGGAACTGCTCTGCAGGCACTGGTGTTACAGGTCACAGCTGCAGCAGCCAGAGCAGGCTGCACACAGCTGTCCCAGGGTGGCACTGGGAAAGGGACAGGGATGTTTGAAAGCAGGTGGGTCCTCTCTGTGTGCTTTTGAAAACTACACTCTAGTTGCTTGCCCTTGTATTTCTTCCCTTTGTAAGCACTAAGCACATAGCTGCTGGGTAATAGCAACACCTTGACTCAGACTTTAAATAAAAATCTCATTTGGGAAAAAATGCTTCAGAATAAACACTTGGAGTTTCAAGCTGCTATGCAGCACTAAAAAGAGCATATTAGGGAGAGATTTTATTTTGGAAATCTACATTACACATGTATATTTACTGTCTACACAGATTATTGCTATTGTGTTGCTGTGCTTACATTTATACATATACATGCAGACACATAGATGTTTCTAAACAGAGCAATGCAGAAACTGAATTTCAATGTAGACTAGCTTTCAGCTCAACAAGCAAAAGTGACTTCTTTAAACTAATTTTTGAGTGATAGAATATTTTAAAAAATACATTTCTCTGAGCCTTTGTGAACACACTAGAATATTTTGATGACAACTGTAGTCCAAATGGCAAGGTCCTGTTACAAGGAATTCATCACAGATGTAGTCCTTAGGCCAAATTATGACCAAAAGAAGACTGAAAATAAAATGTTAAGAAACAGCTGATATGTTTTAATTTATGAAATGCAAACTGGGTATGATTGGTAGGTTCTGACATATTTTTACTTGCTAGTAGCACTGTGGGGAAATGCGGGAGCCATCAGTGAAAACTTTCAGCTCCCATCCCCCTCCCCTTTGGCAGCTGTTGGCCGTCATTTCTCAATCAGGTCCACTTCTTGAGCATGTCAGTGAGCTTCAAAACTTTCCTCCAGATGGCTGTTGAAGTTGGGAACGATGACTGCAAGCTGCATGTTAAATACAGGAGTTCCTTTCACGAAGGTTGAGCCTGCAAATCTATGCAGCCTTGTTTTTCCTGGGAGGCACAAGCAAGAGGATGCAGTTGAGGCAGGGAGGAGACAGGAAGAAGTGTAGAGGAACAGGACAGTCTCTGTAATGGCATGCTAAACCTATGAAAGTGAAAGGATTTTCACTGACTTCTGTGGGATTTAGTGCAGGTTGTTTGACTTAGGCTACTTGAGACCAGGACAGACTTCAGGGTGTGCAGATTCCCTTTCCTCAAGAGCGGCTCTCAGGCCACTCCACTCCATGGCACGCATGTCCATACAATGCTGTGTCTATACCACCTTATCTCTGTTCTCTGGGAATATTTCCAACTTTTCAGAACTCTGTAGAAAAGATAGTATATCTTTTTTTGTGCTCCTGTCATAAAACTTTTGGCACTGAGGGAGTGGCAAGAGCATGCCCTGTATTTTCTCAGGGGTGATGATTACTACTACATTTGTGTTGTTGTGAGCTCCTGGTCTCTGGGCAATGGTGTAAGCCAAGACCAGCTTTTTATCACTATCAACAAATTATTTTTTTTTCTGAATTCACTGGGTGGGCTTTTGTCCCTTAGTAGCTGGCCAAGTGATTCGGCCCCTGAGTACTATTAAATGCTGTGAATTAGTGCGTATGGATTATGACACATCATATATGGATACCTAAATGTAGACATATAAATGTAGGTATTTTAACCTTAAATGGAACCCCAACTGCTGTTCTTCGATAACTTTCCTGCAATTGTCACTAAGCATGTTTTTCATACCACCCTTAATTTCATCCCTCCCAAAAATCATAAGTAGACTAATTGTATCAAGTAATTGCAATTCACTTGTGGGCTGTTTGGGTTAGTTATACACAACATTGGTTGCAGAAGATTTCTGAATTTCTTCTCTATGTCATCTACATTAAAAATACAGGTAGCCAGAGCTCAAACTTCTTTCCTTTTTATTCTAATCTAGCTCTAAATCATTTCTCCTTAATTTGTCAGAATTTGGCCTTACGATGTTTTCCTAGACTTATTAAAAAGTTTACCATCGCACTATTAAGCTTCAGCTATCTAAGCAAGAGTACAGAAGAAGTTCAAAGTCTTAAGCAGTTTCTTACTACCTATATGCTATCACTCCTTCATAAGGCACAAATTTGCCTTTTCAGAGAAAGAACTGCTTCCAACAATTGCCTCATCCTGTGGGCCAACAAACCGACGACACTGGGGTGTCCCAGGGATACTGCATTGAAGGTACATGGGAAACGTATGGGTCCTGAGCAACTTAAATACAATTTCCATGCAAGAACCATGAGAGTGCAAGAACTTTGCTGCTTGATCAATGAGAGGGATAAGATGGCCTCCTTGTTCAACTATGTCATGCTGTGATGTGGTGGGATACCTTCATTCCATTCTGGAGCCACAGTCACCAATACAATGTGTTCAGAATTCCCCTTCTCTGAAGGACATGATGTATGATGGGTCTTGGCCATCTCAAGACTTTATCTGATGCTTATAGATGCAGAAGGGATAACAATGCCTGCTGTAAAGTGAAGGATATAGCTATACCACTACTGCACGAGGTGAGGATTAGTTCAATTCATTTGTTGCATAGCCTTATGACTGTAAGAGCATTGTTGTCAAACATAGTTAACTACAGTGAAATGTAGTGTTGGGACAGTGAATCTCTGATGTTTACCCCAGGCACACCCTGGGGATGCTTTTTGAATATGACAAAATTCCACTGAAACCCAGAAAAGAAGTTTGAATCTGAAGGAATTCTTACATATCCAAATGCTTCTCTGCCATATTTTTTTTTCTTTTTTTTTTTTTCTTTTTCTTTTTCTTTTTTTTTGTTACTATTTCCCCCAGCTGAATCAGTGGACTGTTATTTTTCCTGCAAACCTTTGCTTCATGAAAAATGTATGGCTTCACAACAATCAACTCAGATCTGTGTTCCCTGCAGGACAGGCACAGCAGCATACAGACACTTTACTGCCCCATATCTTGTATATTATTTATGTATCTTTCTCTTATTTATAACTATTTATTGTTTTTTATGCATTTCTCCAAGTTAGAAGCTGATTCAAGGGAAAACATTAAAGGGAGACAAGGAAGAGTGACTGTTGGGTCACATTAATATTAAAGAAGTACCCTCGGGAAAACCATGTAGTTTATACAAGTATGAGATTAACTACAGCCTGTGATCTGAGATCTAGACTCAGTCTTGTTCTCTATTCAACTCAGGCATTCAGAAAGCAGAAAACTCACCATGTCTGGTATTCCTGAGCTGTTACAGATTGACTGAATGGATCATAGTGATGCAGGAATATTTTTGTCAAGTTGTTAAAATCTAAGTTAAAAATGAGACTGCGTTTCTGCTAAGATGTAGCCTGTGATTCCTTCAGATTTATACTACTGCTCTCCAAATAATTTTCAGCAAGTTCTTTCACTGTAGTGAATTCAATATTCCTTTCTATATTCTGGAGTTTGTTGAGCCCTGGAATAATTTATTTGGCAGAAATAACAGATAATACATCTATTTGGATCTTACTGCTAAATCTAAAAGGATGGTCTGGAAAGGGAATAGTGTTCACAATGGACAAATAATATAAAATCTTTTTAATATTGCTTGGCACTTCTGAAATTCCCCCCCCTTTCCAAAGCCTAAATAGGAAGACAGAGTCACTTGCTACTGTAGAGTGTTACTAGTAGTGAGCTACTAAAAAAAAAAACAAAACAAAACAAGAAAAAAGGGAGAGAGATTGGGAAAAGTGAGCATCTGGTAGGGATGAACTCTCTGGTAGGGATGAAGAGGGCTGACGGTTATCCTGCTAAGCCATTTGGGAGTGACAGCTTGCAGGCTCTCAGGATATACAGAAGCAGGAGAGAGGAATTCAAGTCTATTAGAAACTGATAACATGTGAGTGAGGGAGAAGGGATGAAGTGCAATCTGCAGTGTTTGAGAGAAGTGAGAGTCCTAGATTTCCAGCCAGGTTGTCTTGTGATGTCTTCTCTCTGTACCTAATTTATCGTGCATCACATATACAATTAGAGCACATGATACCACAGGCATGTCTCAAAAGAAATACCTATCATTCCTCTCTGACATGTCCCTGTGAAAGACCAGTCCAAAACTTGGCTATTTGCCATAGCCACAGTATTCAGGTTGAGGTGTTTGTGACAGACAGGTGAATTCATTTCAGTACTGCAACAAGCTTAAGTGGGTACCCTGCTGTAGATGTAAACTGAGATTGTGCGCATTTCTGATCTCCCTCAGTTCTTAAAAGACAAAAGGCTTGCTAGAGGCCTTTCCCATGTGGATTTGCTCTAAATATAACGGGAAACACAACTAATGTAATATAGCAACCACAACAAGGACTTCACAGCTTTAGGTTCTAGGAAAAAAACCTTTATCCAGGCTCATGAATTAAATTCACTATGTTCAAAGTAACAATTATTTCTCATTATCTAGAAAACTAACAGTGTCAGCTGTTAGTTGCCTGGTATGTTTTAGGCATAATCTAGTATTTAGCAAGCTAAAATCTCACAAAATCGGATTAACCAACTGGTACTTGCCAATTTAGACCTCACTAGAACAAAGAAGGCATTTTTATCAAGTCTCAACATTATCGCAAAACATAAAATTCATCTCTTATTTTCAGCATTTCAGTATTATTTGGAGGGATAGCATTTATTTAGTTATTATAGGAAAGACATTTTCTACTGCAAGATGAAAAGATCTCATTCTCTTGTCCAGACCAACTCAGTCCAAAAGGGACAAAGAAGCAGAATCTAGTATGACAGAAATTTCTAGTTTGGAAATTACTTCTGTAGAAACAGGGATTTGGGAATAAACTAAGATGAGTGATGTACTTTGAAATATGCATTAAACCTAAATACAGACTACTAAAAAAAAAAAAAAAAAAGAAAAAAAAAAAAAAAAAGAATAGAAAGGAAATAGAAACCTTAACTTCTATGGAGCTGAAATACCAGACAAATTTTGGGTGGTCTCACACCTGATGTGCTGGATGGCACACTGACATCTAGTGGGAAAATACTTTCCTGCACGTAAGAGCATTCACTGCCCTGCACATTCACATCACATTAGAAATGTGAGTGCAAAAATATCTCATGCATACAGTTAGGTGTTGCTCCCAAGCACCCTGTTTGCTAAACGTAAGGCACTGCAGGAAATCCCTACACAAGATAAGCAACCCTATCATGTCCCTTCCCTTCCCTTCCCTTCCCTTCCCTTCCCTTCCCTTCCCTTCCCTTCCCTTCCCTTCCCTTCCCTTCCCT
>JAOWBP010001760.1:58542636-58565433 GCA_028571105.1 Tragopan temminckii | reverse complement strand
ATGCCCCATCCCTGGAGGCTTTCAAGGCCAGGCTGGATGTGGCTCTGGGCAGCCTGGTCTAGTGGTTGGCAACCCTGTGCATAGCAGGGGGAGTTGAAACTAGATGATCATTGTGGTCCTTTTCAACCCAGGCCATTCTGTGATTCTGTGATTCTATGACTCTAAGCCTGAATAAGGATATTCAGGCAAGAATGTCAGATTTACTGGCTCCTTCTAATTTGTCATACAAGGATGCTCTGTGGATACACCAAAGCCAGCATGGAGAAAATAGAAAAATTGCTACATACCATCTTCTCTTTCAGATTAGAAACTGAGAGAAGGATTTTAATTATGGATGAGGAGAGGTGCATGTGGAAGTTTCTCTGTTAGTCTGTGGATGATAAGTTTTCCTCTTCAGTGACTTACCTGAAAACAGAGGTGTAATGTGAGATGAAATTCCAAGAACATTAGTGCCACAAATCACAGTTTTTCTTTAAAGAAGGCATGCCATGTTGCAATACTGCATGTGCTGTCCATCCTTGCTGGCACCTGTGTCCTAGTGAAGCAGGCCGACTGACTTGTGAGCAGGCACACAGCCAGCCGAACAGATGGGGGTGAATGAAGTCAGCCAAGAGACCATGCACTAGCTCTGGATCAAGTGTGATAGCTGACGGCAGGATTCCCAGACAGAAACGTCCAAATGTCTCCTACTAATCTCTTATTCACATGCGAGTACAAGGCAAAGATCAAAACAAATTTCTTTACTGAGACCAGGAAAGTAGAAATAGAAAGATGTGAGAAGTTTTTTCTGAGTGGTTTAGATCAGCAATGTAGCTGTGCTGTGTGAATTAACATGTTAAAAAATGAGACATCACTCCCTTTTCTAACACCATTGGCAAAATTAGGCAGGCAGACAGGGCAAACAGTCTTTGAGGAGATGTATTCAAGGTCAGAGGATACCACTTGCACTGTAATACTTTATAGAACCTGGTTTCCTAGTTCTCTGGGTTTTGCTTTGCGTACATACCAATAAAACAAGAGCAATCTCCTTGCACTCCTCCTCTTAATAAGATGATCTTTATTTAATGCCTTCAGCAATGAGGACAGAGTTGTGTTTGTAGTAATGATTTAAAACCCATCTGATAACCAAACAGCAGCGTAAACCAGTTGAATTATCACACAGTGTTGAAAATGAGGATCTGGATAAATCACCACCACAAATGGAAAATAAAAGTGCAATCTATATTAAGGTTTGCTAGTAACTTGTCAGACTTGCTTGATGTATCTTACCATAGTAGTGTCATTTGAAGAGTAACGTAATAAAGACATAACAGGCGTAAAGAAAAATCTTATTTACCCATTGGGAAACTGCATAAATGGTGGTCAGCATTTCTTCTCTGACTGGCTTTCCAAGGACTTAGAGCAGAGCCATAAAAAGCTCCTCAAATACAAAACGGGTTTCTGGGACAGGGGTCTTGCCACTGTGTTTTGGTAAATTCTCGTAAAGGTGTGAATTGTGTAAAAGTCAGAATAAGAGGGCAGATCGAGGCATGCCTGACAGACAGCACAGTCAGGGCTATGAAGCTTCAGAGCGGCTGTGGCTCCCCCTGCATCGTGTACTGGGGAATGGCTGGAGAGCTGACTAAATAGTACCAGTACTTCACCAGGCAGATGGTCAGGCAAAGGCCCTCTGTCCCTCACTCCCCTGCCTCTTCCAGCTCCCAGATGCAAGTTGAATTGGCAAGGGAGTTGCTGTAATTTGCTGCTGGTATAGACCAGCAACAAATTATTTCCCTGAGGAGCAAGCAGGAGTAGGGAAGAGCATCTCTGAGGCATAAGGCCTCCAGAATGATTTCTCTTGCATCACCTATTTCTCAGGGCTGTGCCCAGAGGCACAAACTTCACTGTGGAGGATACATCTGAGGCCACCAGAGAGCAAAAAACCTCTCTCCCACCTCCAGAATTTCCCCTTCTGAAGGGTAATCAGTGTAGATAGATGTCAACTTGATTACACTTGAAAACCCAAACCATATTGGTATGTGTCTTTGACCTTAGTTTCATAGAGAGACACTCACGATACCTTCAGTAAGGAGACTTGCTTCAGCTTGCTTGTCTCTTTTTTGCATTTCTATATTTTCAGGAACTGTGGATGTTAAGGGCCATCTTCCAACAGTGCCTTCTGTGTGACAACTGGGAAAGTAAAGTGTTACTCGACATGAATACCAGGGGCAAGTCAGAGGGGCTGTATTCAAATAGGCAGCTAAAATTTGTAAGACCCTAATAGTGAGCCATTAACTCAGACTTGTATTTGTGCCGTATATTTCACAGGAAATCCTTTTGCCTACAACTATCTGGAAGATACTTTCATTTGTATTTTAACACAGCAGTACTTAAGAATAGAAGAGCACATTTTCCCACTGTATCTGTAATGCCACTGTTTCAGAATCACTGATTAATTTATGTATTTATGGTGTATTTGTGATCACTACTTCCCCATGGGGATAGAGCATGCAAAAATTCCCAACTGAATGAGCAACAGGCAGTGGGATTAATCTAAGAAAACATAGACACCTACAGTGTAGTTTTCCAAATCCCAGATAGGCACCCGACACTTTTCAGAGCCAGTGGAGAGACACATGAACTTCTAGATATAATTTATTTTGTCTTGCCTGAGATATCAAAATTACATCAGATGAATCTCTTTCTTAAAGTGCCATTGATAGCAAAAAAAGTTTAGAGACACGAGCTTAGATGTTCACACTGTAGATACTTAAACAGGAATCCTGTGTAAGGACATTAAAGGCTGCAGAAGGATGTGTTTACATCAGTAATGTGGATACTCAGAATGCTTTTTTTAGTTGCCACTTTTCCTTGGAGATACCAAGAGTTGCCAGGGACCAGATCTGTAGACTAGCTGGAGGCAGGCATGTCTGTCTGTGAGGCACCTTGACTCCCAGTGACATCCACTGCCCTAGGCTTTCCCTGTTCAAATGAGGAAAAACAAAAAACATCAGTCAAGACAGAGTGCAGCTCCGAAATACTACAAAGTATAAACAAAAACATAAAAATTGCCTCAAAAACTAGAAAGACGCTTTTTTTAAAAATTAAAACAAAACAAAACAAAACAAATTTGTGGATTGACTGAAAATTCCTAAAAAGCACCACTTTTGGATGATCCTTTTATCAAAAACTGTATTTTCCACTTGTAAGGCAAAAATAATTTCTAGATGATATTGACCATACTGTATCATTGCTACAATGGTCTTTGATGCTTGCACATACATCTGTGTGTGTATGTGTATCTGTATACATAAATTTGCACACATATTTCCAAGAAGAACAGTAATGTATTATTGTTTGAGGCCAGCAATTCCAATTAATCATAGACAAATACCGAAGCTTAGGGAGGCATGTTTAATGGGTCTTATCTCTCCTGTTGGTAAATTATGGAACAGAGAAAGAAGGATAAATATGTCACTGTATCTTGACCATGTGGCTATCTCTGTTTCCAGCCTCCAAATCTGTTTTTAACAATCTTCTTGAAACCTTCCTGAAACCTTTGCTGGCTTTTTATTAAAAATACTGTCAAATGAATGGTAGGACTCAGATTCACAGTAGTAATGTGATGCATAATTCCTGTTAGAATCCATTCAATCTTTTGGACACTCAACAGAGACTGTCTAAGCGATATATTCCTTATTTATGCTTCGGCTGCAATATAATTTCTCCTTTCCATTAGTCTGTTTGAGAGCTCTGGTGATGAAAGGCAAGAAGGGAATGTCATTGTGCTTTGGCAAAACTTGCTTTTGTCTTTGTCTTGGGAAGCACGTATTGTCCATGTTGGCACAATCGCCTTTCCAAATTGCACTCCCTGTGGAATACAGCACAAACTTCCAGCACTGGGAAGCAGATGTGGTCCTTAAATTTTCATCATCTGAAGGAGAACTGTCTTGAGTCGATCTGACTGAAAGTTGCTTTCTTACACCAAGACATAAGGAAGCTGAAGTCTCTGGGTCTTTTTCTTCCCCGGGACACAGGAGAAAACAATCCAGAAACAGAATCAAACCCATAATTTCTGAAGTTGGTCTTTTCCATGTGTGGGTGGCTTCCTCCTTCTTCCTGTGAATTTGCTAGGCCAAGCAAATCTTTACTTGAGACGATTCAAGCAAAATGCTTGTGAAAGTTGGTGCTTTCTGAACAATGTGGCAGGAACGGAAAACTTTCTGTCTGCTTTTTTATCATTCTTTTGCTATAATCCTGATTGAATATTTAGCCAGGCTAGAAACAAACATTTATATATATTTTTTTCAACAGCTCTGATTTAAAGATGAAATTATGAGAAAACTGATAGAAGTTTTAAAGAATTCCATAAAAAATATTTTTGGTAGAAATCTTAATGTATGGAGATTTTCTATGTAAAATCTCAAGAGCAGCTTGAGCTAGAGGGAAAATAAACGTAATTTCAATAATACCATTTTAAGGCATTTAAATTATATAACATTATTCTAATGTATTAATACTTCATTTTTATGCCTTCATTACAAAAATCTTTATTTACTAGACTCCAAATACTGCTGTTGTGCATAATGTACTTGGTGAGGTACAACCATATGTTGCTGAAGTAGCAATAACGTGTGCAGTGATTTTGATCCAGTGGAAGCCTAGGGCTTCTTCTCTTCCCTCTTGTATGCTGATTATTTCTGCCAGGCCTACAGTAATCTGTGCAAGAGCGTGGGGCCATGGCTTGGTGACAGGCTGTACATGCAAATAGATAGCTTGCATGATGCTTAGAAAGCTTTTTTTCCTGAAGGTGCTGTGCAGCAGTGTCTTTGAGTTGTAGGGGAAGACAGCATGGGGCAGATGGGAAGGGCACAGCCCCACTGCACTGTGGCCATGGTTGGTTGGTGCACAGCACCCTGTTAATGTGGGACCCAGAAATGCTCCTTCTCCATCCCTGTGTGTGAGCACATCAAACATGAACTGTGCAAAATATGCCAGAAAGAATGATATTTTCATGGTTTTGTTCTGGAAATGGGCAAGGGAATTGTCATAACTCTTGTGAGGAAAGGTTATAATGTATGACATTAAATATTGACTTAAAATATTGGTTTTGCCTCCCCTTTCTGTTATTTTACTACACTGTTTCTTCAAGGTAAATCATGATTTTTCTGTCCCCCCTGTAACACCGTATAATATGACAGAGCAGAATTGTCTATGTCTTGAAAAAATAATCCTGTTTCCCTATTCAAATACAGATTGCAAATGTTATAATTATATTAATTATCTTTTCATTGTTAAGCCTATGCCATGATTAATTGAAATTATGAAGGTTTTGGAATATAGATACCTGAAAACCTAACCAGAAAGTCAAGGAAAATGAGGTGTGTAAGAGTCATATTCAAAGGGGCTTGTAATGTGCTAAGAAATGATACCTGTGTAGTCACGTGTTTAAAAATATGGAAAAGTGAAATACAGTAATAAGTATAGTACTTACTGGTGGGATCAGTGAGATGCTGTGTGTATTAATAATTGACGGGTAAAGATATCTTCTGCTTTGCACTGAAAATTGCACATTTAAGCTGACAATGAATGACTTCTCATGCTAAGTATCCTATGTAATAATGTATTAAAATGGGAAATGAGTTTGTCACGGTCTAGCCAGATATGAGTGGAACTTAGCACAGGGCAACATAGTATTTTATTGAGTGAACTCGGTGGTCATACTGAGTGACTAGGATTTATTCAAAATAACACATCTGAAATGTAGACACACATTATTCTAGTTAATATACAACACTGAATGCATTCCAATGTAAGATATGTTTGCATTTCAGTGGTTTCTGCTACTCACTTGATTTTAAAGTGATAGCTACTGTTACGTAGAACAATTCTCAGCTGAGAAAAATGTTCTTTCTCACCTGTGATGATCATGTACTACACAACCTTTTTACCTGAAATAAAATATTAGGTCTTGGAGCTGTGTATACGTTCCTTATGAGCACATAAGTGCACATGCATGCATGAGTATTGGCACTGTGACCCAATGCAAACACCACAGGCGCACGCACATACATAAAAAGAGAAAATTATTTTCCTTGTGCTTATTTTCTTGGCACTTGCAGTTTGGTTAGATGTGAGATAGATGAAACATTTGCATCTTCTATCTGCATAATGAGTTCTACACAAAATGATTGCAGCTAATGCAAAAGACAGGGTGGCATGTTTTCAGTTTTAATGGGGACACTCAGAAAACTTCCAATCTTTCTTGACATTTCTTATAGCAAAATAAATGTGGTCTAGGTTGGAGTGTCTATTATGAAAATAAGAGAAGAGCGAGTCAATTATATTTCAATGACTGAATAGCCAGGGGTCCTCATTAAAATGATCAGAAAGGCTGCAGTGTTGCTTTCCTGTATGTAGTCACTGATTAAGTTGTATAAGAATGACATGGCCTTTTTGGGAGAAAAGCAGAGTATGCCGTGGTATCTAGCCAGCCAGCCAGAAACCGTTGACACTTACAAAAGTGAGATGCGCGCTCCATCAAGAAAGGGAAGTTACTACTTATGGGGTCATGGACTCCTGATGTATTTAAAAATAGTTGTGGCTGTTTTACTGGGCGCAGCCGTAGAAAGCTTTGAATTTGCACTAGGCTGTATGAAAATGCCTGCGGTATGGTGGTGATATGGTATGTTTTCCTTTCCGCTGGCTTCGATGAAGTATACATAGCTTAACAGAATAGAATTATTATTGCAATCTTTGTGCACTTGAACCTTTAAGCAATATTTTAGTTATCAGTTCATTACTATTCATTTCTCAGAATTTAAATTCTTCTTATTTGCCAATTATTTTTTTGGTATAAAATGTTAGGAGAAAAAGGCTTAGTAATTTTTTTTCCCGGAAGAGACTGTATCCTGAAACAGTAAAAAAAATATATATATATTTGCCTAATCCTCCTGAGGGTCTGCAGTCCAAGGAAATATAGTATTGCCTGAGATCTGCTAATCCTGGATCGTGTAGCTATGGATTTTTAAAAAATATATTTTCCCTTTCATATTAGACGTTGTGTAATCACTTTGAAATAATCCTTGTGCTATAAAAATAATATAATTATTTAATACAATTTCATCCCATAGAGGATAATTGTCATGAGGATTGTTATAAAAAGATATACCCCATACTTATTTATTTTACTGGAAAATGATGTGGAATGTTAATATTTTATTTTTAATTGCAATACTCAGCAGAACATCACTCCTGATAATTAAACAGTTACTATTTAAGTCTTCTCCCCATTTAAATAAATTACATCACTAGTAGTTTCTGATTTCAAATTTCATACTGATCTTTTTTGTTATTATTACAGTGAAACAGTTTGAAGCTGCAGTGTTTATCTTCTTGACATAAAATGAGGTGGAAGTATACCTCAGCATTATCTTTGTAATGTACATTTGTATGTAAATAATTCTAATGTAATAAATTGAACCAAATAAAATTTCCAATATTGTATAAGTGCAAGTACTAGTTAATCTAAGCTTGTATTTTAAGTCAAATCACATCACAGACTACTCCGTCATTGGTAATGATGTTTCATTATAAATTAGGACAATTTTAGTTTTCTGTTACAATCCAGTCATATTTTGATGAAAGGATTTTCAGTCTCAAGAAGGCTAGTAGTCAGAGACATTATAAGCAAAATATATTAACATATTGGATGCTGAAAACTAAAGTGCTCTACTAAAACTAGCAAATAGAGATGCTAAATAATTATGCTTTTAATTTGCAATTCAGAAAGTTAGTGATGGACAAGGGAAACTGGAAGTGTTTACAGTTTGTCATAAAAGAAAGTATAATTTTGCCAATTACTGTGTACAAGAGGGATCTTCTTTAAGAGTTTTTCATTGTTTATATACATACATAGCATCCAAGCAGGAATCAGTGTCTCTGCCTTATTTGATACTTATGAACATATGAATTTTATTGATTTCCATTTAGTCTCTGTTGTATTCTGACAGAAAGTTTAAAGTGCTGTGGAATTAACCCAGTCATTTTTTCTTTTTTGGTAGACGCAGAATCTCACTGAATTAAAAATAATTTGATTTATTTTTCTTCTTACCAATTATGAGTATATATTTGATTTTTCTAAATCTTTTGTAGCAGAAATAAGATTAATAAATATGAACTAATTGATAGTGCTACTTGTTTTTAAGGAGGGATGATCATCAGTGTAAGTACCCTGAGTAAGGATATAGCAATGTGGTGCTAAATACTCGAATTTGGTTCAAAACATTCAGATTCCTTTTCTCTCAGCATTTTAGAAGCTAGTCTAATTTATCTTCTCAGTGATATATAATAGTGAAGTTGTATAATGTTTCTTTAGTTCAGTTCTTCAGAAGCTGTATAGTGTTTCTTTAGAAACTAAGTAGAAGTATTTTTTCTGTAGCAGTGTACCCTAAGAAAACAAGCAACAAAAAACAAAACAAAAACCCAATACAAATACTCCCAAATCAAACCTTCAGAAAGTTCTGAAAAGAGTAAAACTTGAGATTTCTTAAGGTATTCTGGTTTTGTGCATGGTATGCGCAGATGAGAATAAATTAAAATTATTCCTTAGAGTGAACAGGGAGATATTTTTGAAACCCTGCCATTGTTCTCTAATTCATTTCAGTAGATTTATGATGGATGCTAGAAAAAAAACCCCACAACAACCCATGAAATACTTAAAAAATATATATATGTGTAAAGAAGTTAGTTAATATGGATCTTGAGAAATAATATATTTTCTAGTGACTGTCCACTGTAAGCAAATCAAGAGCGGTAGATAACATCAGGCTTTTCAGCTGACTGATACATTCTTCCAGACTACATCCATTCATCTGAAATAGCATTTCAGAGTTGATGTTTCTGACGGGAAGCATCTTCCATGAGGATAGGTACGACTGTACTCTGTATGTAGAAGTTTTAAGAGCAATTCACTGTCTTTTGGAGTCAGAATTTCTTATGTGACCTACTCAGCTCTCTGTAGTCACGTACAAAACAAAGAGAGATTTGTGGGAAACATTTTGTGTCATTATCTGCATCTTTATTTAAACCTTGTCTTTTTTCTAGTAAGATAAATGTTACAAAGAATGTCCAATATAGAAAGCGTGCATTTTGTATTTGAGGGTTTAAACAGATTAAGAGATTAGAGGACAAGTTACTGTACATGAATTCAAATGCAAAATATCCTTATTACAATAATTCACAGGAAAAAAAAAGGCATAAACAGAACAGAAAACCTGTTGTAGAATCAGAATTTGCCAAACATGACCTAATGCCAACAATGAACTCTACTTTAACCAGCCTTTCAACATGTGTATCATCAGAGTAATTGGTCTTTTAGTTGATTTGACTAACTGACAGCTAAATGACTAATAATTACCTGTGGCAGCATTTATATTTTTTGTTTTACACTACAGCACCACATCAATGAATGCATTTTATATATTAACAGTATTTGAATCTTTATACTGTCATTTAAACAATTATTTATGAAAATACGATTACACATCTGTGCCTGCAATAGAGAGACTTTTAAATTCAATTAAAGTGAGAACAACAGTACATCTACCCATTTAATTTTATGGTTAAACTATTCATGAATTATAATAATATATTAATTTTGTCAATTTGTTAGGGTATCATTTCTACTTTTTGACAGGCTTTCATCTTTACTTAGCTGAATTTGGGTTCAAGACAGTGCTCACTTAATAACTTATGCTTTATGAAGCTCTTCAGGAACATGGTGTTCTCATTACCATCACAATTTTCTTACGCTGTTATGCTGAGGGTCTTTAATACAATGTATTTCTGTATGAATGATATAAATAAAGCCAGGGCATATGTATATATGGTCTTAGCTGAGTAGAAGTGTACTACAAAAGCACCTGAGAAGAACACGAACTGGAGAGCTCATTTCAGGGGTAAGTAAAAAAAAAAAGGACTCAGTAAAAGCTAAATCAATGCAATTTTTTGTTGCTTTGCAAAGTACTTGTTTGGGTACCGCATTGTGTTCTTTACTAAGAAGACATATTTGTTTATGGAGATAAGGAATACTTTGGTTATGATTGAACAGGAAATAATTAACTGGATAATTGTAAGCAATGTACTCAGCTATTTTGAATTATTTGCTTTAAAACTTCAGATTTCAGTTAAGAAACTAGAAATATTTCATATTAAATATAATATTTTGATTCTAGTAACATTTATGGTATGTCCCTCTACCTTTCTTAAGCTAGGTATAATTTACATTCTACAGGGAAAAAAAACATAGATTTTTTACCTCTACAGTACAGTGTTACTCCTCTACTCTGATTGTTGTCATTTATGGAACTAATGAAACATAACTTAAGCGGTTTCTTGATAACATACCTGAGTGAAAGCTCAAAGTATTTCATTCTAAAGATTGATTAAAAAGAATGGTAGACATTCAAAATTCCATGCTGCAACTCTGTGACCAATAAATATTTTTCATGTTTTTGTGTGTATTTAAGAATGTTATCTGAAGTTTCACATTAGCATATCATTATGATTGAGATTAAACTGTTTTAAATACAAATATTATTTAGCTGATGATATTAAATAAGTGAAATTTATTGAAAAGTGTAATCAGTTATTTAGCATAAATGAGAACTATTAATTACCATGTGTTTCAGTATTATAAGAAAACACGTTAATAAATATTTGAATGATGAAATTTAAAACATTTTAGACTCATAAAAGTATTAAATATAGGACGAAGACTTAAAACTTGCAGTTATTTAAAGAAGCATTAGAATACATTTATTGCATTAAAAAATAATCACATTTGTATAGTAGTAGATTTGACATATATTCATTCTTTCTCATCTATCCATTGCTGTTTACTCAACGTTAGAGGAACACTGCTGCTCAAATAAGAGATATTAATGTTTTATTTTTCTTTCAAAGCATTTCTAAAGAAGTTTTACTACACTGCTTTTCAAATAAATATTTCTAAAATTTTCTAATACTAAGAATAAAGCTGATTAATTCCTTTTATCTGTAAGCTTAACAGTAAAGAAATTTCTCTGTTTTTCATTTGGTTAACACATTCACTTGGCCCAATTTGGCATTACTATGTGTTTCAGGTCAAGTGATAACATCTTCAAGTGTATGTGAATGCAAGTATATGATTTTTCAATTTATTTCAGGTTTAAAAAAAATATTAATAAATTAGGAAACATTTTCTACATATTTCTATAGAAGAGAAATATTATTACACTTTAACCCTCTTTAAGTATTTTCAAAGAAAAACTCATTGTAAGATTGCATGAATTCATGCCAGTGGGAAATGCAGTTTTTGATGGGTTACCCGAAATATGGAATGAAATAAAAGTGTTCTCCTGTAAGTATAAACACATATTTTGGTGGTAAATAATTATAATAACATGTAGAAAGCCAGTACAGACAGATAAATCATAAGCAAAATTTCATATGCAATTCCTTGAATGTTATCTTATTGTCCCTAAAATTTGAATTACGGTTTATAAATGTATTAATTACATGTTTTGACACTCCGAAGGTCAGGAAATTAGATGCAATCAGAGAGATGTAATTAGATATGTATATTTTTTTCAAGTAATTACTGAAAATATGCTTTTAATGAAGAGATAACAAAAAAAAAAAAAAAAAAAAAATCACAGCAAATGCTACCTGACAGCTTAAATCCACTCAGAAAAAAAGAAGATTGCTGTTAGCTGAAGAGAGACCATTATAGTAAAATAAAATCAAATGTATAAAATAAAAGTGAGAGAGATAATATTTGAAATTGAACTCAAATAGCTCAGATAATAGTGGTTGCTGAAAGTAAGGACACATTTCCGCAGATTTATCATTTACATTACTAAGTATTTTTATTAATTTTCAATTAAAAATCTCCTAGAGGTAGTTTTTAATCCAGATTTATCAACTGCCTCATTATGGTTCTCATAAAGCTGCTTGGGATAATCAGCAGCCAGATATTTATCTCAATTTATCTGCTAGCTTCCAGCTGCCTATGCAAACACTTTTTTTGTGCAAAAATAAGAAAAACATCCAGGTTTCCACATTTGTATTGAATAAATATTCACTGAAAACTATTTCACGTGTTGATAACACTTTTTTTTTTGTCTTTTGCTTTGTATGTATGGAGGGCATAAAATAGTTGGATGTTTATGGATGTTAAAATGAGTACATTAGTACTCAGTCCCATGGCTCAGTCTTGCTAAAATTCCTTATTCAATCTCCTACACCAAAAAACAAAGTATAGACTCTGAATTGCAGATCTTGAATATTACTAAACTTGAGGTACCATGGGCCAATGAGTGAGACAGAATGAAGCGACTAAGAAAGTCCATGGACAAGAAGTTCTACTGTGAAACTTACCCCATGTTGATGTGAACCTTTTAATAGCATCTTGATTAAAAAATAAAAAAAAAAATTGAAGTGTAATGTAGATGGACTTTCATCTTGTTCACAACTTCTGTATTAAAAAGTTTTGTCTTTTAAAACGAGATTTATTAAGGAAGTAACTGTCTAAAGAACCCCAGAGTGTTTGGCTAAAGGTTGGATTACAGAAGGAATAAGAACACTGCTTTAAAAGGCTAGCAAAGTTTAATAGGACATCACGGGACCAGGTGGTTGAGGACTAACTGTATATCCCTGCCTCTCCTTTTTGAAGGCTCTTATCTTCAGATTTCTGAGAGATTTGTTTTCTATTGTTGCTTCTTCACCATCTCAGAAAAAAAACAACAACAAAACAGAAACTATAATCTAGGTAGCAACCACACTCTAGGTACCATCTGTAGCATGCCTGTAAAATTCATTCATCGCTAATGCAACTGCTGCCGTGGGCAAAAGGGCAGCATCCATAAGAAAGCAATTGTTAGGTAGAAAACAAATGGCTCAGTTGGACTGATGAAGCCATGCTGGTTAGTAGTAGAGAGAAGTATTCTGAAGAATAAGCTGTGCCTCAGTCCTTAGCTTTTTAACAGTTTCTTTAATTTTCAATTTTTATTTTTAACACACTTTTGTGTGAAGCATGTTTGACAGTTTGTTAAATGTGACCAGATAAAATGGAAAACTCCACATGAGAACATGAGAGCAGTTGTATTTCTTTAGTCAGCATCCTGTTTATGGGAGTAACCAAGAGCAGGAACAACAGGAAGAGTGTAAGTACAGTGTGATGCTTTTCCCCAAATGTTTTCTCAGCTTCAGGAAGCAGATGAAGACCCTCCTTTTTTTCTGACTGCAAGCTAGTAGATGTTCAATCTTCTCTACTTTAGATATAGCAGTATCTGTTATCACAGGGCTGGATTATTCTGACTGCATCTGAAGCTCAATATGAAGACAAAGCACAAATCCTGGGGAGACCAGAAGCGGCTTCCTGCCTTCTGCATGGCTCAAACCACGGGGAAACATCTGCTTCAGCATGTGCACTGGCTTTAATGCCTGTTGCAGATGCTGGCTGAATTCTCTGGTTCTGGCTTTCCATGCAGGCCCTGAATTGAACTCTGAACACCCAGTGGTGCACACCAAGGTGGCCAAGGAGCTGCTGTGAAATCACTGTTCTATAGCAGCTCCAAAACTTCCTTGTGCAAAGCAGTGGAGCCTCAAAACAACTTGCTATCTGAGCTGCAAATCTGTAATGTATATCTCAACTCATCTGCCATTCAGAGCAGTGAGTGTTTCCATCAGATCAGAGTAAATATCCATTTAACACTGTTTACTACAGTCAGATTGTGCCTAGCTGAGAGGATAAGAACAAAGGATATAGCAATACTGCCCCAGGGTATTCTTTCTGCAATGATTTGTGGTCCAGAGAACTCCAGAAATATGGGAATAACATTTAAGAATAAATATTAATAGCTCTGAACTGATTGTATTCCTGAATTTTTCTGAATGATTTTTATTTTTCTTAATTAAAAAATCTTGCAGCACAGATTTCCACAGTTTAAAGGAACATTGTATATTACAGCCTTATTTAGTTATTTATTTGGTTTTGAATCTGCTACTTTTAGTTTCAAAGAAAGAGAAACACTGCTATAATCACTTAGACTGTTGGTAATTTTTAATACATCAGTCTTATTTCTTTCCTATTTTCTCTTTTTGAGAAGGAAGATCCATCTATATGTTTATCTTCATGTTTAATCCCTTTCTCTGTCCCTTCACTTGTTCTTCTATGCTCTTTCAGCCTGGGACACCACTTATTTAGCAGTATGATCACCTCTGTTCTGTTTTCTAACCCTCTCTTAATATTTCCCATCTCTCAGACTCCCTTATTTGAACTGTACTCAGCATTACACTTCTTTTCCCACAGAGCTATCTGCTATAGCCCAAAGACTTTGCTTTAAGAGTTATTAGCCACACTGTAGCTCATTGCTTTATAAATAAAGCTAGATATTTTTCCCCAGGTTCCTCTTGACTTAAACAGAACCTCCCCTCCATTTTATTTTCCAGTCACTAACTATCGTAACACCTGCACAGTCAAAACTCTCTTTTACACCCCTAAACACCTTTGTCATTCAGTAAACACTGTCACATCAGAATTGCCCTTTTTTTTTTATATCTGAATATACTAACAACATGGTATTGAACTCTGTTTTAAACACAGTGGCAGTACTAGCTAAAATTATCTCCTGGATAGTTTCCAGATGGTCTCTACTTATCATGTTCCCTAAATTACTAGTTTGATCTAAATTTTTAAAGGCTGGATGCAAAACTGAAACTCTTCATTTTGAATTTGTTCATTCAACAACGCTTTTTGAACACACTAAATTATGAGCCAAGAATCCAGTTACTACTTTATATACTAATACATTCTGAATCATATAAGTATAATCTCTAATGTAATTATTTCTTTTCATAACATATATTTTAGATTAAGAATTTTTGGAGTAAAGGAGAGTATCAAGCACTTTTTATTTTTTCATAATTCCTATAAGATTAATAATTTATTTTAAAAAATTTACTGTAATTTTCAAATCTGAGAAACTTAACTCAAAGTTTATAAGATTATAGTATTGTCTGAATAACCTGTATTCTACACTTCTAAAAGTAGTTCATTTCCTTGCATTACATTTGACAGTGATGTGAAAACCATTGTACCTAGATTTCTTTTATGAAATCAGAAGGCAAGCTGTTTGAATGAAGAATATACCAAGAAAAAAGAAAAGCATGGAAAACTTGAGAGCTGTGGGGAAACTTAAGGTAAACCTGAAGCTCTATGTCTGCAATAACATTATTCTTGTCTGTACAGTGTATCTTCCTGGAAACTTTATTCTCTGATGATAAAACAGTAATTACAAAGCAATAGTTAATGGTTAACAGATCTGTAATTTGCTTTATGTTCAACTGCAAAGTGTTCAGTCTTTTATAGTGGTCTGCAGACATGTCACTTTAATGACATTTTTAGACTTTGAAAGCAAAATTACACAGCAGAAGGATGACACATACGGAGCTGATCACAGAACAGTGATTCAGTGAAGTCAGAATCACATGATCTACCAGAAGCTGACCTTATTTCTGCATGTTTTTAAATGATATAAATGGTTTAGCAATGAGTTTGGAGAAACAGCTAAATGCACATTAAATTTATGTTTTTTTTTCTCTTATATATTTACTGATTTCTTTTTTCTTAAGTGAAGCCCTGTGAACTGTATTTAAGAATAAACTGTTTTTTAATAAAAGATGTAAGCTAGAGTTAAACTGTGTATTTGTGGAGGCCATGATGATACAAATGGTAATAGTTATGACTGCTAAAATACTGAGTAAAACATCTCAATTAAAAATATATATATTAATTAACAGTGTTTGTTTATGTATTCTAAGGAAAGAGAAAATTTTGTTCTCCCACTGATCTGTGACTACAGCAAAGAACTGTAAGTATAATTAAAGAAAATTCATGGCCAAAGTTGAAACTACATCATGGAATCATCTCCAAAATAAGATTTGAAAACTCACGGCTGTAGAAAGGAGCTTTTCCACCTTTGAGCTATGCAGTAAACCTCTCTTATTTGAATAACATCAGTACAGGCAAGTTAAAGGAAAAGTTACATGTGGCAAAGTTAATATTCAAAATTTAGAATGGGGAAGTAGGCTGCAAGAACAGTTCATGGTTGATGTTAGTTTGTCATATCTTTCAGTCCTTGTTTTAACATCATTTTAAAGAAACTTTCTGATTTCAGTGAGGCCATATGGGCCAAACAGAAGAAAACTGTGCCCCTTCCCACTGCACTGTGACAAGCTCACACCATGTGAGCAGTCCCAAGAAAATCCAGAATTCACTTGTATCCATCTCTCCTAAGCTATTTGGGATATTTCATTTGTTACTTGAGAAGGAAAGAATGAGCAAAGCATACAGACTCTGGTGATTTTTCCTGTATGTCCAATGGTCTCAGTCTCTTGCAATCCTGTATCCAGTAGAACTCAACAAGGTGGGAGAAAAGATCAGAATTTCCAAGATACCAGGGAAACTTTCTGATCTGATGTCTTATTGCATGTCTACATATGAAAAACCTGACAGCTGTAAACTTCCACATCAACAAGGTTGGGGCCTCTGGTGGAACTCAGTCCCATAGTCATGCTTTGGAGGGGAAAGAAAAATGAAAAATAACATGGAATCCTCAGGTGTATTTAAATATCTCAGAAACAAAGGTAGAATTAAAAATTAGTATAACCTGCCCATCTCATTTCACTTACATACTTTTGAAGGTCTAGCCTGTGATTTCTGTGTGCGCTACTGGATGCAATTGCTAGTATTGAACTGAAATATGAGCAGCCCAAATTTCTTTCAAGAATTTCTTCAAATTAAAGGAGGAAAAAACTAGGCAAAACTATAAGAAGCCCAACAAATTTGTATTTCTCTAATCAAGCCTTTTTCTGTTATCTTTTGTTATAACTTCTTTAACTGCGTAAGAATCTACACCTGTCTGCAGAATTCCTATACACAGGGCAACTGTAATGTCACAGTCTGAACTGATGATTGACCATCTGATGAAGGGATGGGTGGCTGGCCCGGGAAGCACAGGTGCAAGTGATTCACCTGCGCTTCCTATGTTACCAGAAGGGGTGGGCCCAGGATCTGGGCTCATTTAAAGGCTAGCTTTCATGAAGAAAGTGTTTCCTGGAGAAAGGTCTTTTTTGGAGGGGGAGTGTTCTACAGCTAGAGACCCTGTCACTGGCTGGGTGAGTGAACTTTTTTCCTGTGTGTAGTTACTGATATTCTGAATGACATTTTGCCTGGTGTTGTAAGGAACTTTCCAGAAGCCATTTTACTGCTTAAGAGGACTGACATTATAGCTGTTGTTTTTGCAACATATGCATGTGGTATGGACAGCTGAACTTGGGGAAAGGTTATGACTTGTGAGGGTGTTCACTTAAAAAATGTAGGATTTATGTTGTGGTTGGAAGTGAAGACTTTCTGCTTTCTGATCTGCCTTTCTAGCTGGTTGTTATGGCTTGTATCTGCTTGCAACTTCAGATAAACGTGGTTCTATTTCATTAAAGTGTTTAGGCAAACTATATTTACTTGCCTTTTTATCACATCATAAACATCTAGTAGAGAAGAACAGAGAAAATAACAAGAAAAAAGAATAAAATGTCCTCCTTCCTGAACTGGGCTAGAGTCAGCATGTTTAAGACTACTGAACAAAAAGAATAAGAATGCTGTTTGGGAAAGCAGCTCTTTTGTCAGTACATCCAGTTGGTACTGCCCTTCCAAAATGAGTCTTACTAGCTGTCACAAAGGAAAATTTTTCTTTCTCCTCACACAGGCCCTGTGCCTGAGGTAGTAAACACAGTGTGTACAGGTAGCAGTTGAGGTCGCCCCTGGGCTGTGTGTACAGTTGATGTGTACTTACTTCTCCTGGGCCTCTTGCTGTTTGAATCTTTCTGTTGCTGCTTCCTTCTAAGTAGGAGCACAAAAAGAAAAGCTCAGCTTGTGAGGGCAGTTCAAAGCTTGTGGGTCTGCTGATGGAATTCCCGTTCCTGCTAACCATGTGGGAATGATAGAGAATTGCTCTGTGCTAAGGCTCTTAACAGCAAAAGAAAAGGACTCTTTGGAAAATAAGATGGCTGAGCTGCATCAACTGTGCTGTAAAAACATTGGATGTAGACCTTTCCTTAAAGGTCTCAGTTCTTTGTAATTTTCGTCTATATGTTTGTGTGGCTCAAGAGGCTGTATTTATATCTTATTGACACTGTCCACAAAGTGCTCGGTTCTATCAGAAGAAACATTATCTATATGAAAGCATATTCAGTTTCATCCTTTGTACAACTTCGCAGAGGTACTGAGGAGTCTTTTGTATAATTGTGACAACAACTTCAAAGCTTCCCCCTCATCCCTGGAGATAGATATTACACTTTTCATGGTATCGTGAGTTTCTTCATTTGCAGTCTCTTGTTTAAAAAATAAATGAATACATACTCTTATAAAGAATCATTTGACTGCTATATGAATTCAGGTAAAAACGTCCTGTTTGTACTTCTTGATTGCAGCTTCTATTTCAGTATTTTAAATAACCTCACAAACACTGATGAACTGGATTGAATATAATCATTTTCAGTGAAGTGTTGCCAGAGCTGATTTTTCTAAAAGGAGCATTTGGAAAGCACTCGTGGAAATCGAAAAGTTTTCTGCCAAAACAACCATGCAGATTCAGCTGATGACCAAACCTGATTGCAGAAACTAACAACCCTACAAAGCCCCAAATTAGATGTGGGTGTTACTGAGGATTTATCACTGAAAAAACTGAGAAAGTGATGCAGTGTCACACCAAAATTATTGGAACAGAACCTAGTTGCTCTGACTGTGAATTTTGTATTTCAGCTGCGTAAAGATCCTTTCTTTATTTCATATTTCTGTGAAATAATAGGAACGTGTGATAATATTGAAATTATTTGGAGAAACAAACATTATCTTGGAAAGGCTGGTATTGGCCTAAAGTTAATATAAAAAGATACGTTCCTCAGCAGGGAAGTCCAATGTCAGATATGTTGTCCTCTGCAACTGCTAACATCAGATGCCATATGGGTCCTATGATCACAGCTCCATGTACTCCATGTTTCACTGGCCCTGCCAGGTTACTGCAGATATTTGTTAACACAATGCAAAACATCACACATAAATGGCAGATAAATAAAATTGGCATGCTCTTTTGAAAAATCAAGATGGAATAAAAGACCACTAAATTGAGTTATCTGAAAGCCAGTGTCTAAGTTAGCCTACCTAGCTGGCTCCCCAGTGCCACCCTCTGATGTCTGCTTCTTTTTAAGCAGCCTGTGAAATTCTTTGATATTTGCTCCTGTTTCCTGTATGTAAAGACTTTTATGTGGAAAGAATCAAGTGGATTTTTTGCAGACTTAGACAAGCCTCCCTCATTTTGGATGGATTCTGTACTTTGTTTTAAAAAAAAAAAAAATAGATTTTTTGAAGAAATGCTTGGTTTAGGGTTTCAGTTAATGCGGGAAGTTCTGTCATACTCTTGTAGCATAGTCCATTGTGAAACCTTTACTATCACTGAAATATTTACAATATTTCACTTTTTAGTTTGCAGTGATTGTGCTCTTCGTGCATTTTATTTAGGGAGTGAGTTGCCATTGTGAAGTTACCACTATTGATTTGTCAGAAGCTGTGATGCAGAGAATAGACAGAAGAATTCTGTGCTCCAGTTGATCTGCCTTAATCAGAACAGGCAAGAAGAAATACCTGACTAAAGAAAACAGGTTGTCAGAAGTGTTCAAGACCCAGGAATATCCATCAGTTTGTGTTGGTACCCAAATGTGGGACACAGCATATGAAGCTCTTCTGAACGTCTGGGTTTTGTATGTTTATTTCTGCCTGTAACAGGTTTTGTTTTACTCTTTTGCTTATTATCTTTCCAGCTGTCTTTTTCTTTAGGATGCTTTAAAATAGCTTTTAAATCTTATTTCCATTCTGGCATAATAGTACCTCAGCCAGAACACTGTCTCTGCTTGAACTACTTCAGTATTCTAGAAATGTAAATACTAATATTAAAACTGAAGTCCTTAAATTTTTATCCTTAAGGCGTGATGGCTTTCTCTATCCGGTACAACATTTAGGTAGAGAAAGATGAAAGCATTTTCTACAAAACACTTGAAATAGTAGGTATTGCTCAGACATCGTGGTTGTCACATAGTGCTTTATGTTTTAAGAAATACAAGCAGAAGCATATAGGAGTTCAACCTCTTTTAACTCAAATTTCCAGTTACATTTACTTTGGCCCTCCTTGCAGACCTAAGTTGTGAAAATAGTAACTCAGACATCATATTTCAACTGGGAAACTCAGTGCTTTAATGAATTGTTACTTTTTTTTTTAATGTCAACTTAGCTACTTCAGGTCAAAATGAATATGGGAATATTCATTGAATATGAGACAAGCACATGCCTGGGAAGCTAATGAAGTCTATTCTCAGATTTGCAAGCTATTATCCTCAATTTGCATTTGACTATGATAATACAGTTCAAACTATATCAATGCCTGTCAAGCCATCTTGCTTTACAGTTGATGAAACACTAGCTCTATGTTAAACATACAGTTAATATATCTTGGATAATAAGGATTTTTTGTCTGCTTTACTAAGATGTCCCATCAATGCTTTTCATGGCTGTTTAGCTTGACTAATGACTTCCAAGTGACCACAGAAGACAGAAGTCTTCCTGGGTGTTGTGAAGTGTGGGGGATTAATTTCAAAAAGCCTGTCTGAATTGCATTAATGTAACTGTTTGACCTGTGTATATCCCTGGGGCAAAATGTAGTCAAGCAAATGGTAGTAAAAATAAACAGGATTTTGGATAGCAATTTTTTTTTTCTGAAATGAAGTACTGTTAAATTACTTTTTGATTTATTTCCAAATCCAGAAGTGGAAATTTTGGTTTTGGTTTGGTGCAGTTTTCTTTCCAAAGCTTTCTGAGAAGGGATACTTCGCAATGCATTTGGTTCTTGCGTGCGTATATCACAAGCTCTGTTGATGGCACTGTGTTTTATGGGTTCACCTTAATTCTGATGTTTAAACTCTGATTTAATTATTTTTGCATTTAATTAATTCTGCTTTATTTTTGGTTATGACTATAGAGGAAATGCAGCCTGAAGGATTACTATCAGTGTACCTATCTTGCACAGAAAGCAAACAAAATCTGTGATTCTAGTGCATGGCACTAGCAAAGCTCAACATTGTCAGTACTAACAGCCAAGGCTTCCTGCAGTCTGAATACAATTGTTTGCAGTCAAGCCAGGAATGAGAAAAGGCACATCATGGAGATCTTTTGTTATAGTAGATAAAGTTTAAGATGAAGTATACATACAGTTAAAGCACTGAAAATGCAATACAGAAATTTTCTATACCTATATTATAACAGAATCATAGTATCTCCAAGCTTGGAAAAGATCTCCAAGATCATCCTGTCCAACCATTCACCTATCACCAATATTTCCCACTAAACCACATCCCTCAGTACAACATCTAAATGTTTCTTGAACACGTCCAGGGGTGTTGAATCCACCATCTTCTTCAAGAGAGTGGTCAGGCACTGAAACGGGTTGCTCAGGGACTAGTATTTCCGAATGTCCAAGTTGAATCTTCCCTGGCACAACTTGAGGCCATTCCCTCTAGTCCTATTGCTAGTTACGTGAGAGAAGAGGCCTTCCCCAACCTCACTACAGCCTCCCTTGTAGAGAGTGATAAGGTCACCCCTGAGCCTCCTCTGCAATATAGTACAATGTACGATTTTTTCTCTAATTTGTATACCTGAGCTTCAGTAACATTTTTTTTGGTAACTGTCTACTCCTAGAGTATTAAACCTAAAATATATTAATATATAAATATGAGATTGAAAAATTGATGCATTGTTATGTATTTGTCACTTCAATCTGGTTATTTTGGACTTCCTTTCTAAGGCTGCGTTCTTAATGTCAAGTTTTCAATATTAAATATAGATTAATTTTGTCAATTGTGATGTTGACAAATTTAATTGACCGTAATTGTCAAAATTGCTGGTCATTAATTTATTCTCAGATTTTCTGTGTGAAAATAAAAACCTGCAAAAGTGCCATTGTCAATTATGGTCCATTTGAAGTGACCTAATTAGCACTGTGTGATGAACCAACGCATGGAAAAGCAAGTGGGGGGGGACATAGTAGGGAGATAATTGAATGTGACGTGAATACTAATATTGGCTTTATACCATATGAGTAATTAAAATACTAGGCAATGGGAAGGTCTTAATTTTATTTTGTTTTTTATTTGCTAGGACAGGTTAGAAGGATATTCTATTTGGAGAAAAAATTGATAGTATGAATCAAAATACTAAAACAGAAGTGGTACCCTGATGTCACTTGGCAATGGATAATCTGGCCCATATTCTCCATCATTTTGAATGACTTTCTTATTTTGTGGTTGGTCACACGACTACTTAAGATCATCATGTAGTTTTGGAAAGAAGATGGATGCAGACATCCTCCATGCAGTGAGTAGACATCAAGAGAGCGTGAAAACCAAAAGCTGTGTCATGCTACCACATCATCTTGTCATTAATTCCATGATCATTACAATTTTATTAATAGACAGTGGTAAGTCCTCAAAAAATCTTTCAAGTTTATCATTAAGTCTTGGAGCACTGTCACCGAACGTGCTGGGCAATCTTCAGTTTCTTCTCATTCTGTGAAGCAGGGAAAGCAAGAAGTCTTTATGGAAGCCCTTTTGCTAAAAATAATAATAATAGAATCCTGATTATTTTAATCATGTTTGTATGAAATCAGGCAAAAA
>JAOWBP010001760.1:58524331-58542536 GCA_028571105.1 Tragopan temminckii | reverse complement strand
TGGAAGCCCTTTTGCTAAAAATAATAATAATAGAATCCTGATTATTTTAATCATGTTTGTATGAAATCAGGCAAAAACAAATCCTTAAGATTCTTTTCAATATAAATATTCACAGCAAATATGACTGTTATCCTTCAATGTTTTGGTGATGAACTTGCATCTGTATGTTTGAGACTTGGTATGCATATACGGTCTATCTATATCATCTAAAAGAATCCATCAACATGTGGACTTAAATGATTTGATGTAAGAAGTCACATGCTGATGTAACTGGACTTCTTTTTTTTCCTGCATCATCCCTGCTTTAAATTTTGAAGACTAAATTGTTTCTTCTGCCTAACGCACATAGTTGTCATATCTCTGATACTACATAGCCAGAATCATTTATTCTGCAAAAGGTTTTTCAAATAACTAATTATAACATCAAGTGGGGTGGTGCTCAAAACAGAATGAATGAGAAATAATGAAGAAAATGAATCCAATAATTATTTAAAGTAGTGGGTGTTAGCTTCTCCTCTGATCCTATGGTGGCAGTCTCCACGAGCAGCTTCAAAGTAACAATACGCATCCAGACATTGAGGACATTTTTATTCTCCTATTCACGTTTTACTGCATTACAAAAATCCTGTAGATTTGGTCTGTTTTTTCAATTACGCTGGCCTCTTATGAATACTGTAGAGCTCTCGGTACTGTTGTACTGGTCAACAAAAGACAATGATTATATTCTAAAAAAGCATTAGATGAAACTGCTATTACAATGGGCATCGGTAATCAGAGGCATAATCACTTTCTGCTGGAAATCTGTAGCTGTAAAATGAACGGAAATACACATTCAGCTTTGAAGTCCATTTTCATGCAAGGATCAAATAGCTTTGTCAGATTTATTCCTCACAGTTTTGAAGAGTAAATGTAAATCAATTCAGTGACAAGAAACTGTTTACTGCATCTCTATGGAGAAGGCATATGTTCAGAAAAAGTATGTTTGACAAAATTATTTCTGATGCCTACAATCAGAATTTTGGGGATGCACATTTTTAATATGAAGAAAGGGGCACAGAGATGATTGCTTTACAGCTATTTGGTGGGATGGCACTGCACTGCTGCTCCAACGGTTTCTAGTGCAGCAGTATGTGTTTGATTTGTTGACTTCTGATGGAACTTGGCTCATTGACCTGAAGATCAAGTACACATTTGTAAGCAAGCTTTTAATAAGTTCAGGTCCCAGCAGCCTGTGGATTATTGCACCGTGCACCTCTACACCTTTCTCAGCTCCCATGCTTGAATGAAGAGTGTATATTTCTAGCATAGCCCTTCATACACAGCGTGTGTAAGCAGCTTCCAAGAAGCCAAAACACGAGACAAATCCATAGTGGAGAAACAGAACAATTAGAAAGTTACAGTGGATACTTGTTACTTGAAATCGGTGGAAAAAAGTTGGGTTTGGAGAGTTTATAGTTGTTTTCTTTTCCCCTTAAAATTGCCAGATATTCATGTTTGCATTTTCAAAAAGTGCTGTGTTCCTTGGTTTGGAGTAATTTCTCATTTTAAGAATAAAATAAAAGTTTAACAATAAGAAGGTGGTTAAAACATTTTTGAAGTATAGGCATTTCAGTTTATATTAGCCATTATTTCATGATGTTTTATCTGTGAAAATAATGATTTGGAATTTTTTAATGCTTAAAATGGGAAATTCTTTTCTGATTTGTTAAGAGGTTTTGTCAAAAGAATAGTTGCAGTATCAGGTAATGTTTTTTTTGTCTGTCTAGAGATAAAATGTAGGCACATAAGATGTTTTAATATGAAAACAAATTGCAAATGCATTTACAGGTATACAGCAGTGGAGATGGAGAATGCTTGGTGGTGGAGTGGGTATACCAGTATGGAATTTAGGCACCTAAATTGCAGTTGTTCCTGACATTTTATTTATATTAAATCCCTTCATATCAAAGAGATCGTACACCTCCTTAAGAATCAAAAAAGTATTTCCCACTCAACCATCTCAATAAAAATTCCCTCCTCCTCAAGATGTACAGATATAAAGATTGGACTTGCTTGCAGGTGTCTTGATGAAATGGTTACTGTGTTTTGTGTTCTGAATAATATGATAATGAAAATGACTGTAGGGAATAGTAAAATGCTGCTGACTTCTTACCAAATAAACTTCGTTGCAAACAATTTTAGAGAACGTAAATGCTTATGGATTTATTTTCAGTTGTGATTTATAACATTGCTGTCCTGAACAGCAATATGTAGAATGGCCAAGTTGTAGGATATCACTTTCTGAAGTGATGAGTGCAATTTCAGGAAGCTTGTGCAATATGCTTTTGGATCTAGGTTTTCAATAAATGATGACTCTACTAATGATAAAGCAAAGTAAGGACTTTGTTCACTTACATTTACAACTAAGCTGCACTGTTATGTGATCAAAACATTTTTAGTCAGTTTTAGATGCTTGTTTCAACCAGGCGAAGATGTAGTCCTGAATTTATTCAAACCATTCTTGCCTAACAAAAATCAACATGAAAACTTTAAAAATAATGAGTACAAAAAGAATTCCAATTGATTTCATTCCATGTTTTCAGATGATAAAAACTAACTGCGATAGGAGTTCTAGATACTAATATAATATAAATAGAAAGATGGACTAGATAAAACCAGCTGAACACTAGTCTGTCCTCAAGACCTAACAGGGAAGTAATAACATGCTTTTGAATGTGTAGCAATGACTTTTGGCAGATATGCCGTATACAATTCTGTAACACAGAAAACCATTGAACTTGATTGACTATTTAATCCATTTCTGAAAGAGCATCACTAAGGGGATGCTTATAGTATTAATAGTATTTTTTTTTTTTTAGGCAGGATGACACAGTGTTGTCAAAAAACTAATTCCTGCAATGCTGATCACTAGATAGCTTACTCTGTCTAGATGCAGTAGGTATTTTAAAAGGAAAAATACTGATATTTGCTGCAGACTTCCTTCTCCCAAATAGATATTTTGATTTGATTTTATTAATTCTGTTTTGTCCTAAGCAAGAGTATCTTAAATACTATGGGACACAGTGCTTGCAAAAAGTCATTGAGGTTTGCAAATATAAAAAATAAAATACATATTATACATATGTATAATCCTGAGATTAATGTATCTAATTACATTAAAGTCTTGCATAAACAGTACACATTAAAGTGTGTTTGCACATGGTCTGTATCTCACTTGGTCTTTATTTACCTGAGAAACTATCCTTTTTGAAACCACATGTGGCAGAGAAAGACTTATGAAGAGATATAGGGATACAGGCAATTTTTAATGGACAACTGCATTTTAGGTGCCCAAATTCAGTATTAGTATACTCATCCCATCACCAGACCAATAAAGTGTCCTGGAAATGTTTAAATGCATTTGCAATTCTTTTTCATGTTATAATGTTGGCTCAATCCAACAGATTTTTCTGACCTTTCATACTGGGATTGTGTTGGATTATAGTATCATAGAATCGATTGAGTTGGAAGGGACCTTTAAAAGTCATCTAGTCTAACGGTCCTGTAATGAACAGGAACATCTACAGCTAGATCAGGTTGAAGCACACAAGCAGAAATCTTTACATGCTGGAGTAGAAGATCCTTCTATAAAGTGACTTGAATTTATTTCTCTTAGAGGTATACAAGATATGGAAGAGTTTCACTGCTTTGAATTGCTCCACTTCGCATCTTTCCCTAGTAAATATCCAAATATGATCCTAGGGGTGAGCCAGCCTGCAGATACTTCAGGAATCTTATCAAAATGCTTTTCAATAGCAAATGGCCTAATCCCGTGCAAGGACAATGGAGCATGGAAGGGGCCTTTGAAGGACTCAGAATGGAAGAGTCCAATTCACTTATCCTTACTCCCAGACTAGTCGCAGATTGGATCCTCCATGTTTGAGGCCTTATAATATCTCCATTATTCTCCATAATTCATCTAGGTTCTCATGCTTTTTCTTCAAGAGGAATGACTTATTATATGTCTAAAACCTTAAAGTTAAGATCTTAGAAAGTGAGAACTGGATTTTGCCTTGTATAGAGAGAAAGAAGGGCCTGGTATTATGAGTGCTGACTAGAGGGAAGTGTTACATCATTTACAGATCAGAATAATCTGCCTGAATCCCAAAGAGAAATGTGTTTAAGGCACACTCTTTGTATTCTTCACTGAGTTAGAGTGCAAGAACTTGTGCGTTGAGATAAAAATTTGCTGAATGAAACAAAAGCTGTGTGAGCAAGCAAAGCAACACAGGGAATTAATCCACTGTTTCCCATTGGCAGGCAGATGCTCAGCCACTTCCAGGAAAGTGGGGTTCATCATATACAATGTTTTTTTGGAAAGACAAATGCCATCACTCTGAATGTCCCCCCTTTCCTCTATCTTTCCCCCAACTTTTATTGCTGCTGTATCATATGCTACAGAACATCCCTTTAAGTCACTCTGGGTCAGCTGTCCTGGTTGTGTGCCCTCACAGCACTTTCTACCCCTCCATATCCTTGCTGGCAAGGCAGCAAGAGGGGCTGAAACACCCTTGGTTCTGTGTAAGTACTGCTATACAACAGTTGAAACATCAGTGTGATATCACCACTATTTTCATGAAAAATGCAAAATAAAACACCATATAAACCTCTGCAAAGAAAATCAACTCCATCTCAGTCCAAAACCACGAGAGACATAAACTTGAAGAACCAAGAGAAAAAGTGCATTGTAATGGCCTTTCAATCATTGACAAAGACTGGATTGTGTGGAAGAAATATATTTCAGAATGTAGCTGTAGTCTGTATCATGATATGTGTACACAAAGAGCTTAAATTAAGAGTATGTGGAAAATCTTATCTCTGAATGTGTAATATTTTGAGTGACCTTGTGAAGACTTTTTGAGGTGACGCTACGTTATAAACAATATCAGCATCCTTGTAACCTAATTGTCATCTAAATTTGCTTCAAAACAGGGATTCAAGTATTACAGAAGCAAAAATACTAGTTTGTTATTCATTTTGTATGATTTAAGAGTCATGTCTGATTTATTCATCCCATTGCTCTGGCATGTTGCTAAGATTTTTTTAAAGCCTCAGTGTTATGTCCAGTGACACTGTCACTTTTGTCAGTACCCAAGACAAATTGTTCTTTCCTGATCTGCTAGTATCCTTTCATATTAGTTTAGTAGTGTTACATACCAGAGGGAACAATCACTGATCAAAAAAGTCACAAGACAGATTCACATGGTGCCTGGTATTAATGAAGTTACTTCCTCATATAACAGCCATGTGTAATTGATTATTTGCATATTTCTTGTTTTTCTTTTTCCATTTTTCATCTGAGAGGTGACAGCTAAGAGCAGAAAATGAATGTGAGTCCTTCCAGGAACCTGTCTAACAGGGAATGATGGGATTCCCCACCACCATCAGTGAGGTAGGCACACCTCATCAATTAGTTCATAATTCAGACTTCTTCCATAATGCTAAACACTCCTCTAGTAGCTTTAGTGATACTTTATTCTATCTCAGGTTAGCTAAGAGAGTCCATCTATCCAGTCAGGCAATGAGAGGGCCATTTAGAAAATAGCAATGCAATATAACTGAAAAAAATTCTCTCTTTCTTAGGCTTGATGCACTACCGGTACAGAGTCCTGAGTATCTTTCTGAATGGCTACTACAAGGACATTACACCTGTACATGGTTACATTACCTGCTTGTAGCATATCAGATCTGTTTCTAGGTCTGGTCTTACATTCCTACTGGCCTTCAATGGCCTAAAATACCTACAGGTCTGGGATAAGGATGCAACTGAACAACTTCACCTCTTTGGTGCAGTGGATCATTTACACTAAGATAAAACATGTCTGCACAGAGAGTAGAGCTCTCAGGTCCCAAACTCTGGTAAGCTATGAAAATAATCACAAACACCACCATACTCTGCTCCAAATGCAGGAGTGATAAGTGTCTTTGATTTGCCTTCTCAACTGTATAGATTTTTCTGTCTGTTCATAGCTGTATGACGAAAAGAGACAGAGAAAAAGCATGTCTACATTGCACATACTTCTGGTCTCTAAAAGAGGACAAGGAAGTGGGAGGGACGGTACAATGGAAAAATGGCAGGTAAAGAAAAAGGGAGAGGGAGTGAAAAGCTGGGATAAATGAGACTGAGACAATGAAGAAAAGGATGAAACAAATCTGCAACAAGGAAACAATACATATAAGGATGGAAATACTGAAGCCTGAAACAGTTGTGTTCCAGTAGATCTGGCAGTAAATTCTTTCTCTTCTAATCTTCTCTTTCTATTTAATCTTCCTGTTTCCTACTTTCTATGGCTACTTGGACCAGAAGAAAGGTACACTGATCCTAGGAGAGACTGGTAGTAAGGCAATAGTTCAGCAACCTCAGAAGGGAAAAGGATGATCATAGATGGGCTCTATGTTACATAACCTGTTTTTTTTCATAAACCTCCGAGATTTTCCAAGGTGGCTTTTGTGCTTCACCCAGCACGCAGGCCTTTGGGCAGATTCCTTAATGCATTCAGCAGAAAGACTGCCAAAATGTGAAGAAGCAGAAGATCTTTATTTAATTTTCATAGCATCTCTTTATCTGTACAAACTCATAGAAGATAATATTAACTTGTAAACAGTGGCACCAAACATTTTTCTGCCTTTAGGATGTTTCTTCATGATTCACTGCTCTTAGCCTCCATAGCTGCTCAGATAACACAAGTCTTGTGTTTTGTCCTTACTATACTTGTATGATATCAGCATATCTATGTATTTCTACCCAAAAATTTTTGAAAAGACCTTCTGTGTCTTCCCTTTAACTATTATACTTGGAACTGGAATCTGGAATGTAAGCATGTATTTCTTTAGTGGACAAGAGATGAAATGTTTGAAGGTTGGGATGACCCAGATGATTAGCAGAATATGAAGCATGTGTCCCTAATGGATGGTTATGATATTAGTGTTCAGTCAGGCTGCATCCATTCCAGTAAATTTCCCCAGCGCAGGGAGTGAGGTCTCTCAGTGATCCACTACCTTTCCCCTGAAGTTCTGCATCCTCTCACACTGCTTCCCTTTCTGTTAACATCTACATTGGTGCTCTGCTGCAGGAATGTTTTGCCTAGCTTTCAGCTGGATTATGAGATGGAAAGGTGTTGAATAGGATTGCATCCATGGTTTGCAAGAGTTTAACTGAAAACAGTAAAATAAGAAGAAATGCAGAACACAGCACTGTCCTCAAATACACACATCCGTAAATAAATACAGTTTGAAGAGAGTCTGTGGCTCTAATTTTCAGATTTTTAACTTACAACTGAAAAGAAGATGACAAGTTTGAAGCAATTTGGAGGAAGGTACATTTCATCTGATACAGCTACATTTTTTTGTGAAATTGTGAACAAAATTCCCAGAAACTACTTTATATTAATAAAAATGGCCATTGTTGACTAGTGGAGCATGTGGTGGAATGAGATTGTTGTCAGTGCAAATGGTGGTTACTGGAGTAGAGCTGTCACTGAGATAAAAATGAGGTGGAAAGGCTTCAGTTGGAGAAAAATGACATTGGTTCAATTGGTTCATTTCAGTGGAAGGGTTGGAGCAGTAGTCCCTAGCTGTCAGTACACACTATTCAATAGAGTGTGTTATAAGATACATTTTTTGTTTGTTGAATATTCTGCTAAGGGTATGGATAATAGCATTAAACTTATCCACAAAAAACCAACAGAAACATTTCGAAGTCAAACATTGAAAGTTCCTGTATTTATTGGCCTTGTTCCATGCAAACAGTTTTTATCCATGTCAGCTCTGCACAGATCTCTCATGGCTTATCGCCCTGAGGTTTTATCCTTTCTGTATTACTAGAGCATTACTTATTGGACAGTGAAAATAGAGTCTGCAAGTGCTTTAGTTTCTTTGGAATTAGAAATACGAGACATTATTGGAAGTCAAGAAATTATTAATGGAGAGATGAAAGGGGCGTGGCACCTTTGAATCTTATTCTGAATCAGAAGATGGTGGTATTTGCCATTCTGTTCTACATAAAATGCATTTCTGAGTAAGATATTCCTAATTAACAGACATAATTGGAAGTAAACACCTGTACCACAGCTTGGTGTTCAGAACTGACTGCAGAATAACACAGATGGAGGCTGAACTTCTCCTCATTCCCCACATTGGGAACATTTGGAGGTATTTGCTATGCTCTTCTGTGGAAAATTACAGGAGAAATATAGCCCAGACCCCAGGGCTCAGAGCACTGAGCAGAGCTGGTGGGTGCAGTGATGTATCAGAGAATACGGTCTGTGACAGCAAGATGTTGGGAGCAAGATGATGACTTGCATGGATTAGTAATAGAATACACGAGGTTTAAAATATGTGTAGATGTGGATAACAACTGTTAGTCCATCTAACACTACATGGGCATCGCAAATGGTGATTGGAAACAAACAAGGCCCTGTGAGATTACTCACATCTACAGCCTCATCTTATTGACCTCTTAGTCTACATTTCCTTGACAGCTTATGTTAATATTACCTCAAGGGCAAGTCCTCCTCTTACTCCTTTTTTGTCCCTCTTTATATTTGCTTCTGATATCTCGGGCACCATCTGACTGGAGAAAGAAGTGGAGGAATCCAGGGAATGGGAGGTGACCCCACAGGCTGACACAGGGATGCCATAGTGTGACTAGCTCTCCTAATGCATCACTTCCAACCAACTGCTCTCCACCTGAGCTCTGTCAGCCAGGTGCCTGAAAGTTGTGAATGACTTCTGTATCTGGTAGAGGTAGAGGACAGGCTAAAATGCCTGTTCTACGAAGGCTGTATTTTTTTTTTTCTTCTGCTTTTATTGGCCTTCAAATAGAGTAAAACACTGTGGGCTTCAAGGCAGTAAAACACTGACAGACACAAAATCTTTACAATTATTTGTTCAAGAATCAGAAATGTGATGCCATCCTTATGTTTAGATATGCCTAAATGCGTTTCCATGTTCAGGTACCTTTAAAATAACCCTTCTCAGAGTGATCGCTTACAGCCTTGGGAAATGAGCTGCAGCAGATCTTTCTTGCAGCATTCTCCAGATGCATTATATTTTGTAATCCTTCTGCATAAACGCGACAGTTTTAGTGGAAGGGGGCAAGTGGAAATTGATAGGAGATAATTACTACCTTGCTAGGTTTCAGCTTCTGACTTCAGGAAGTTCAAGGGCTGACAGAAACAGTGATTTCAATAGAGAATAGAAGGTATAGAACACAAGTTTTATCATAGTTGCTTGGAAATATTTTATGTTGAACATTTACTTGCTGGATTTGATTAGGGTATTCACTGCAAATTATAAGTGGTTTCTAAAAAGCTAGTGGGGTTGGTAAGATCAAGACATATAAAAATATGCAATGAATATAAGATTTTCGTGCCCAAATGCTATTCGCAAAGATAACATAGCCACATTACTTCTGCAGGCTATTCACAAGCAGAACTGTTGGTTATGATTGATTTGCTCACAGACAATCTAGCTCTCCAGTAGTACAAATGGAGATCCAAATAGTAAAATGCTGGTCTGTTGAATACTGAAAATTAATTAAATAACTGAAGGGAGAGCTATTTTCTTTTGCAAAATGAAAAGGATAAAGTGAAAAGACCAAAACAGAAGTCAGTCAACCTAGGATGATGCTCCTTATGAATGAGGTCCTAAGGTAGATGCCCAAGTGTAGGAGGAGGCTGCTCCCCTGAAAGAGAATCCCAGTGTACAAGCGATGCATAAAAGCTGGAGGGGGGGGAGGCTAGGGGTAATTGCAGTGGTGATAGGAATCTATGGAAAGGTGTAGCTCTTCCCCATCTATGGTATAGGAAAGTATACTGGGCTCAGATATTCGTCTCACTCAGAAATGCCACTGACACCAGCTAGAACTCTTCCAAGAGTAGGAGAGAAATTCTAGGCTTATACTTGGCAGGGTTTCCATATACATTTATTTACTTTGGTATAAAACAAAATAAACTGACAATTAAACATCATAGTTCTAATAGATCAATATTCCCCAGATAATTTAAAAAAAAGAAAAAAAAAAGGGTTAAAAAGAAAGAAGAATGAGTATAGAATTATCTAGGAGTTTCATCTGTATCATGGCAACCTCTCTCCTAGAGAGAGAAGGGATACGTCACAAAATGTGCAAAACATTCCTCTGCTTGTCCTATTTCACGCAAGCCAACTAGTCATTTGGAGCAGGCATTCATGCTGAAATAGAAAATACACTCCACTCAGTATTTCAGGCATAATCACAGCAGCCCTCAGAACTTGAAAGAACACATGCTTTAGGGCACATAAGGGTTTCTTCATTACCTGCGTTTTTGTGACCCTAACTAAACACACTGTAGTGTGTTTAGAATTAGAATATGTCCATGAAGGATAAAATGGCTGTGCTGATTGATTTACTGGCTGCAGTTATTCGTATCATTGAGATGTTACCACATTTCCAGATTCTCACAGTTGTTCTTCAAGCAAAGGAATCAAAAACTACTCTACACTTTCTTCTCAACTGTATGGGAGGGACCACTCTGTTCAGTGGTTTGGAAACCCACTTGCAAAGATCTATTCCACAGAAGGAGTTTGGAAACTATGTAGTAAAGCAAAGTGTTTGTCCAGGCAATGTATATTTTCGATCAGAATTGCTGTTTTACAGTCTTTTATCTTAAAAGGTAGTCTGTGCTGTGCAGTTGG
This sequence comes from Tragopan temminckii, assembly GCA_028571105.1. Taxonomy (NCBI): domain Eukaryota; kingdom Metazoa; phylum Chordata; class Aves; order Galliformes; family Phasianidae; genus Tragopan; species Tragopan temminckii. The sequence goes on along the minus strand of JAOWBP010001760.1, from coordinate 58,531,823 downwards.
GATGCAATTGTTGCATGTGTGCCATAGCACAGGCTAAGACAATGTGAGCAACAAGTGTGATGAAATAAGAGAACATGCATGCTGACGTGTCCCGATAGATTGGGTAGTTATTTCCAAGTAATGTTTGGCTTGAAAACACCTGATAATTCTGTCTTACAGGCTAAGATAGATCTCTTCTGCTGTTTTTATATTCCAAGGACTGTACAATGTGATTAATAAATTTTTCTGAGATATTGATTAGTTCAGAAATAGAAGTGCACTTTTTATACTACTTTTTTTCAGTCTTACTGGTAAGCTCTAGTTAAACTGTTAACACAGTTCTGTGCCATTGCATACTTCTTGTCTTAAACATTTACTGATCAAAATCGAATTATAATTCAAATCTGTTTCCACCAAGATCATGTTTCTTTCACTCTTCAAAGCTTTATCTGCACTTCATGCATTTCCATTTTAGGCACAAGTGAAGACCACAGAAATATTACATGACACAGAAAAAGATGTAGAAAATAATTGGATAAAAAATTCTGGTTCAGATCTCATACGAACTATAACTTTCCAGATGGTTTTCTGCATTTTCATTCTGGAACTCTTATTTCTGTAATAAAACAATTTAATTAAAATAGTTAATATAACTTCACTAAGTAGACAGCCAGAGATGGGGTTGAAAGGATGTCTTGTTGCCGCAACAGAGACCAAACTGTAGCAGTGCCACTTTCCTCTCTCCACCACAGGTTCTGCTGTGATCTAAGCCTCAACTCCTCCACCACCTGTGTCTCTCTGCACTCCTAAAAAACGCATCAGTTCTCCTTCTGTAGTCAGAAGTATCCTCTAGCCCTGGCCCAGGTTGCTATTGTGATCAATGTGTGTGTCCACTGAATGGCATACAGGGGAACATCCCTTCTCCCTCTTCAGTTTTGTTAAAAAACAGTGATGTGGTTTGATTATTCAGTGAGTTCTCATTTTTTTTATTGTAAAAAGGAGCCACCTACAAGTTTACTTGGCCAATTCCCTGAAGTGATGGTAGATGCTTGTTGCAAATGAGACCAAACACTCTCGAGCAGGTAAGGCAATAAAAATACAGGCAATGTTTTTCTGCCACAGGTGAAGCAAAGAAAGAGGCCACCGTGCACCAGGGAGAAAGATGAAAGCCATGCCAGCTATTAACAGGGATTAAAGTGTATTACAGCACGCATTTCCATCACAAGTTGAAAAACCATCATGTGAAGAAGCATGAAATATTTTTTAATACTGTAATTTCCTGTTAATATTGCTCTGTTTTCAAACTTATATTCATTAGATGTATTATTATTAGCCATAAGGTGCTTTATGGATGTTAATTTAATTCCTTTTTTTTGTCTTTACAGTTGCTTTGATGTTTTCACAGGCCTGCAGATGTGCTGCACATTAAAGTCCCAAACTCAGGGCAGCCCAGAATTAATTAGGAAAACAGATTGAAAAGCACTGATACTGTTTTAACTGTATTCATATACTTTTCCTCATGCTAATTGCAGGAGTTTTGACAACATTAAGAGACTTTACATCTGGTTGTGGAAGGTTGGAGACAATTGTACACACTGTTGTCTGTTCTGGGATTAGGTGGAAACATGCGTGGCCTTTGGCATACGGCAGTGCAGCCTGGATGCTCATAGGGGTGCAAGGCTTCTGTCTTTGTCTCTCTTGAGTGGTATCCCTGCTGTCACTGCACCTTTGCTGCTCTGTTTGGCTGCCACTTATTTGAGGCCACAGGTTCTTTGTTGATAGATACAAAGGTTTTAAAAATAGGTGTATGACCTTAATGCAGGTACACAGGCAGTTTGGTTGATCTTCCAGAAACGAATGTAAAAGTCAGCTGAAATTCAGTAATGCGTAATCTAAATAATTACAGATATATTTGAGATTACCCTGTAAAGGTTTTCTGTGTACGCTGCACAGAACTGTACAGCGCATTGTAACTCATGTAAAAACTGCCTGTACCTTTTAACCACAGGTTCTCCAGCTGGGAAATATACATTCCAGATTGAGTGTGCATAAATCATTTGTAAGTGGTTATTACATTGTCATCCCTGTCTGCACTGACTGTCTTTTTCTCTGAAAATGCTTCCAGTGTTATGACGCCCGCTTGCTAGTGCATTGCATATATTCTGTGCCAGCTAGGGTTGTAGGATTTGCAATTGCATGTTTCTGCACAAAAATTGCAAATGTGAAGTTTTGTTGTTCCAAAAGCACAAATACAGACATAATGCAAAAATTTATGAAGCTTCTCAATTGTTCTGCAAACAAAGAAACAAAAGCCCCAAAAACAAATAACTTTTTTTTTTTTTCTTTTCTTAAATTGTTATACTGTGTTATTCAGCTGCTGGTTGCAGCGTGTGGTTCTTTCACGGAGGCAAACTATTGTGCAGAAATTCACATTCTCTAGTGATAAACAGCTGGAGACCACAAGCATTCTTGGGAGAAATACTTGATGCCATTTTGTGCCCATTTGCTGTTTAAATTTCACTTTGCAGACTCAAAAACTCCACAGAGCAGGTACTTTCAGAATTAACTCTCCTTTCAGGGAGTTTAATGTAATAGTACTTAAGTAGGCTTTTCCAGGCTGAAGTGGCTGTTTCAATTTTATGTTTGGCTTCAGCATCCGTATGACCATCTCTCCAGCCTGAAAAGCTAAATTTCCCCACCAGTCATGATCCCTTTGTAACCTATTCCTGCAGCACAGCTCAGCAGCCTTTGGCAGCCAACTGGATTTTCCCTCTCTGCCAGTTACTAGTCTTTGCAAATTCTTTAAACCAGATCTCTTCCCAGGAAGTCAGAATTAAGACTGAGGTTACTTTTCAAATTTAATAAAAAATGGCAAAGCTAACGAACCTGCCCAGCATATTCTGTCAGATATCTACTACCAAGCTAGTTATATGGCTTCTGTGTCTTACCTGCTCCCAGACGACCCCAGAAACTTGTTGCTTCTCCTGCCTATTTTCCTGAAATTCCTGAAGCAGTACTGCTCCCAGTACTTTTACTTGAGGGCATCAGCTTTTGGGTTATTACAGATTTGCTACTGAAGAAAGAAAATCTTTCAGAAGCAGGAAACTTGTTCCACCTGCACAGTACCAAGTACCACTTGATTTTAAACTCTGCTACCAGACTGTAGATGTAAAAATAGGAGTGCTACCTATAGGAGTGCATCACAATCTGCTTTTTTTTTTTTTTTTTGCCACTGCAGTGAAATTATTAATGTAATGAAAAGGAAGCAATTTTATTTTCCAAAGAGATATTTACAATAATCATAATCAATCATGAGGTAATCACGAACAAATGTGCATTTCTAAGGTGCTTTTAAGCTGAGATCTGCTAAAGTGGTCAGAAGTGAGGAGCCATTCCTCTCAAGAATCTCTAGTGAAGGTCATCACAACCAAGCTACCTTGTATATATATATTTTTTTTATCCAGTCTCACAACTCCTTGATTTCTCTCCTGTTCTACCTGCAGAAACCATGAATACTATCCTATCTTTGCTTTCCCAAAACCCTCATAGCAGGCTGTGTCTATAGCCTGGGGATTAAGACATTTTTTTGGAAGTAAATTAGTGCTACAAATGTTCAGTTTCTCAGACTTCAGTGCACCTGTATCTTGGGACTCCTGCTGGTGATGCTGTCACATAAAAGGATGCCACCACCTGTTCTGTCAGCTATCTTGCACTGAGCATATGTCTGACTTCTTTTGTAATGACTTTAAGCAAGACAGAAACCATTTGGTCTACATAATTACCAGGTGAGTGCTGTAATTCAAATTCACCTCACTGAAAAACTGTATTGAACAAGTATTTTCGAATGCTCAGTCATTCATGTTAAACCTTGGACAAAATTTGGCATGTAATCATTGGTTCAATATGATTGGGATAGATGGATCTCCTTCATACTAATTAACGAGTAACCAAATTCTTATTAAAAAGGTGCATTTTATTAAAAGTACATTTACTTAAATGTTTAGAAGAGGTAGTGTTATTCTGAATCTGACCCAACTACAGAAGAAACTGCTCTGACTGTACAATAATTAAACCAGAGCAACAGTGGCTTTTTAGAGATCATGTATGGCATGAATATCCAAAACAAAATGTGGTACTGTCACACAGAGAGTACCTTATGATTTTATTTCTTCTGCTTCAGATTATTTCTGATTTTCAGTGTATTACATGTATTTTCAATATATTAGACAATCTATAATGAGCAATAAAAAAATGTTCATGAAAGTGAAATGAAGCTTGAAAAAGGTATTTCAAAAGCAAGCAGAGAGCTCCATCTGCTGCTGGCTGCAGCACCATGATGTACCTCTGTGGCACTCCTCTGCTCGACGGCTCCCATTGCTTTACAGAGAATGTGAAGGTGTCCTTGTTAATTAAGAATGGGAATATTATGTGGAAAACAATAATTTTTTTCTTCCAGTCTTTTTATTTTCCTTCTACCTCCCGCTCTGGTTTTTGAATTGGCATCCTGAGAGCATTTTCTGCACTTGCATAATATTCTTGCATATTCAGATGCACATTTGTACAAGGAAAAATTTCCTACTTCGTCCTCTGACATAAAACCAAAACCTACCTTGGGCTTCTCCATCTCTTCAGTGTATTTTTGTATTTTTTGTGAATGAATGTCTTCTGTAAAACACAGAGCAGACAGTTAAAGCATACAAATTTCGGTGCTCTTTATTCACCAATATAATTTTTCTTTGTCTTTTGATTTCCCAGTAGCTTGCTTGATAGGGACATACTGAGATCAATGCTGTATTGTGAAGGTTTGTCAGATACAGTACTATACTGAGAATACACTGTATCTCTGAAAGTGTGCTTTTATCTTTCTCATCTAAAAAGCACTTCACTGCTCCAAAACACACCTTAGAAATACATGAAACTTACATACAACAAAACAAATTGCAGATCATGCTATGCTACATACACACCTGTATGCATAGGAAAGGGGTGATCTTCTGAAATTCAGAAACACGTGTTGATGATAAAGTGTAGATACGATGAAAAAGATGGAAAGAACAAGAAGAATATATTCATAAAGTCTTTTCAGAGTTGGATTTAACTCTAAGTACTAACTTGAAGTGGAATTTGTGCTTAGGTACTTCTTTATTTATCAGCCATGCTATTTGTTATTCTTATTGCAATGAGTCTTTGTGTAGGTCTACGTTGGCCCTCAGTGTGGTTCATGCATGGTGTAGAGTGAATAAGTCAGTACTGAAGTTTCTAGCTTCATGTGCAAACTGGCTCCCACCTGGTCCCAAGGACTGGCTGCCTCTTAGCAGCTGAGTCACATCAAACTATTTCTGGAAGGAATTCTTACACTTGTTTTGATCCAAAATGAATTCCATTCAGCTACTCTGAGGGCTTTGTCCACCAGTGTTGTAAGTAGGGATGCCTGGGAGAGACACTTTTAAAAGACTCCCCTGTTGGGAGACAAAATGTTAGCCCAGAAACTCTACTAATGCAGAACTAAACTTTCTGCTTTAAAAGTCAGCATTTCATACAAAAGTTGGGCTTTTAAAATCTTCACTTTGTATAATGCATCGAAGGGAACATGTTAAACTGTATGTCAATCCCCAGTAGTCTTTTGCATTAAGTTTTGTTGATACTCAACTTGATGTGACACGTGGGAATATAAGTCTTGCTACAGTTAGACACCTAACACTAGGACACCTAACTCTAGCAACAAATTTGTCTCTGAGCTCAGGCAGCTCAGCCTGCCTTAAAGCTCAGTGCAAACATTTTGAACAGGGGATCTTCTTTTCTTTCATCTTAAGGAGAGTGGGATCTTGTCATATCTCTGTATACTCCTGACATTGAGCACTGGATTGACAGATTCTGAGGACAAGTATATTTCATTATCAGAGATATTTACTTGCTTTTCTTGATGCTTCATATATTGCTTGTACTGGCAGTGGGATAGAATCTATTAAATAAAAATTACAAATTTAGGATATGCAACAATGCCAACATTGTTAGCTGTCTGCCTCTGTGTTCTCATCTACTGACTGTAAAAGAATGAAAAACACTATTTGAATGAAGTTTATGACTAAGTGTAGGCATTCTATCAGCTAGTTTAAAAAAACAAACAACAAAACAACAACCATAAGGCAATGACTACAGCTGCAAAAAAATCCTGCAAACAACCTATTATTAGGGAGAAAACTGATTCCAGTTATTTTGGCAGTGGAATCATGTAGGAAAAGGAACAACAGTTTGAATAGAGTGTGAGGGACAGAAGGTGGCTGTTGAGTTTGCTTGCCCTTGGCACTGAACTGCAGGCTGCATGTTCTCTCATCTCCCATCCTCCCACTTTTAATCTTCTCAGTTCTCCACTTCATTCTCAAGGGATGAACCCCTTGCCCTCCCCAGGAAGAAGGAAAGGGTGTAGAGTCAGCAACAGGTAGCAGAGAAGGAAATGGTTTCCTGTGGACAGGTGGAGGCATGTGACTGAGCTGGTGTGCTCAGTGGAATGGGAAGAGGAGGGGAGAAACTGCCACTTGGCCAAGGCAGCTACAAGAGCAGTCACAGCTTTGGAGAAGGAACAGAGCGTGGCCCTGTAGCCAAAACCCAGAAGGTGCCTTCGCCACTGCCCATCCCAGCTCCTACTCCTTCCCAGGCCACCCCAGTTCAGGGTGAGAGCGTTTGATGGAAGAGGTCTGCAGACAATCAGTTTCATGCTTCTGTTTTGAATGGTCTAATTGGTAGAACTGCTTTTAATTCATCATGATAGTGCATCTCCTGAGATCTTAAAAAAAAAAAAAAAAAAAAAAAGTAAGTAGTTTATTGCTGTGTAGGGTAAGGGCTAGTACGGTATTGAGATTGTTGTGAAGATGGCTGAGATGGACATCAGTGCTCCACAAAGCAGACAGTTTTCAACAAGAACCACTCTGATTTCCTGTTACCTGTCACTTCCCAGAGGATCTTGTTAGGTCACTCTAGTCCAGCTCCTGTGACATTTCTAACTGCATAAACATTGCTTCTCGTGGGTGCCAAATTTTGTGTCCGGCCTGAGAAGCCTGATTGTCTGAGTCATGCCTATCCCTGAGTTTAGTGTTTATTGTGTCTAGAGGTTAAATGAGGTCTTACAATTAGTACCCTTTAACATTCTATTTATGTATCCTCATTACCTGCAGTTGATCTCTGTAGTCTATTGGCAGTGACTATTGGCAAGAGTCAGCAAAGGACCCTCCAGTGTTGTGGCAAAAAAATCATGGCACAACCCTGTCTCACTCCAATCTATAGGAGGGAGAGGAGGTTCTTTTAATATAATGTACCCGGCGTTAGATTAAGAAACAACAGTTCAAATATTGGTCCAACCAGTTTATTATAAATCCTGATCAGGGAGATGGGGAAGGGAAGGACGGCAACTATTATGAATTAGGGTGATGGGGAAAGGAAGGAGGGCGATAGAAAAGATAGGAAAGAAGCAAGAATCGTGTAAAGCGGGGATAGTCATCACCGGGATCCAGCAGCG
>JAOWBP010001760.1:58484267-58500940 GCA_028571105.1 Tragopan temminckii | reverse complement strand
AGATTCTAATTACATTAATGCTTTCCATGAAAGAACAAATATTCTCCTCCTGAACAATCAGACTGCGCACTTACAACAGAAGAGCCTGCAGTGGACTATCTTACACTATACCTCAAACATATCATCATACATAAGATAATATTTTATTTTTTCCATATGAAAGGTGCAGTAAGTAATGGAGGTACAGTACCTGTTTGGAGGTGGTTTTGGTTTAGGCATTTTGCTAAGAATAGTAGCCATCTCTTTCCTCTCATCAAAGTTCTTCCACTGCTCGTACAGCTTCAGAATAACCCTGATTATTTCTAAAATCTGTTTTGAAAGAAAGTAGATTTTAGGTCAATCACAGTAGTGATTTTTGTATTTATATCATCATTTGCAGTGTACAGTTAACCATTCCTCAAATTAAGAAGCACAATTTTCACGTTAGAAACAGAGCTGCCTCCCATATTATCTGGTCTGGCAATCAACCACTTCTGTAAAGAGTTTTTTGGTTTAACTGTTTAACTGAAGCCTGAACAAACAGAACCGTTCTCTCTCTCCCACTCCATTTTCCTCCCACTGTATCAACCATTTCTCCTCCTAAAGCCGAATGGCTGCTTATACTTTATGCTACTGGGAAAACAAGGACACTTGGCAACACGTCTGTAGCTAAATGATCATGGATTACAAATGAAGTAATTGATTATTGTCAGTGTTCTATACCAACCAGGGGCACAGTGTTAAAAACAAATGAAATAACACTGCTCTGAATTTTTTACATCCAAAAAAAAAAAAAGAAAAAGAAAAAGAAATCAAGAGCTAAGAAGTGTCTCAATACTTTATAATAAGAATAGTTGAATTTTCAAATTTAATTCCTGGAAGTATAAATATTCCCTACCAGTTTGGGGGCTATATTAATTTCCTGTTAATTTTCCAGTGCAACATTTTACATAGAAGGCGGATAAACACAGAATAACCTCAGTTGGAGGGGACCCACAAGGATCGAGTCTAACTCTAGCTTCATACAGGACCACCCAAAAAAAAAAAACAAACCAAACCATGTTTGCTTCATTATTTGTTTCACCCCTTACTAAATTTATGAAGTAGACTTCTTTCCAGTTCATAGATTTTGATCAAATGCTAGAACAATATATATTCTTGAAACAGAAGTTACATTTGGCGAGGAGATCCATGGTATTAAACGTTAATAATAATAATATAAAAATGATAAAATTCAAGCCTAGATTGTAATCACTGGTATGAGAACAGAGACATTTAAACATTCAAACATGTTCAACATCAAGCTTATGATAACCTTATGCAGGTTGTTTCTCGTGTGCTGCCAATCTATTACTACTCTGCTTTTGCATGACTGACAGAGTAGTTCACATAGATTTGATTCATCATAGCATTCACACTGTGCTTAAATACAAGGCAAACTCTGGAATACAAATCCAAAGCCGGGACACCACCAGTGAGATGAAGGGCAATAACCAATGACATAGAGAGCAATCATAAACCTCCTCCAAAATTTGCCATTCCATCTTGAACACTCAGGATCAAAAAAGGTAAACTCAGACTGAAAAATACGTGCAGGGTGACACAGTGCGATAAGGGGAATGAGAATGAGCATATACTGAGTATGACTTTCTTGCATGAGTAAAACGTAGGTTACAGATGTATGCATTCAGGAAGTCAACTAAAGACTTAAAAGAAGCAGTTAAGTTGAAGAACATTATTGGTATGAGAACAACTGCACTTTAAAATCTGATTATAAATTTATGAAGTAAATTATTTGACATGCAACTTGCAGGGTCAGAGAACTCATGTGAATGATCTTGGAATACTCTTGCTTAACACTGAATAAAGCCATAGTCCCTGTCATCCTGAAAGCATCAATGTTTTATACATACAATGAAAGAAAGAAAAGGACAATACATAGGCACAATGCTGAAAGCAAATAAAAAAATTAAAATTTGAAAATTAGAATATAGTTCAATCTTGAACTATAAATACTGGAAATTCTTTTTCCTCTGGCAAAAAAAAAAAATACACAAGATATTGGTTTTCTATTTCAGTCTGTAAAATGGCAACAGCAGCAATGTTCTGCCCTTATGCAGGGGTTCAGTCTTGTCTTTCAGTGCAGAGTGATACCCAAATGACCTGACATTTCCTCTCCCCTACCTAATTTCAACAGTCCATAATGTGATTGCTGAATGAAGTTCAAATCAGTATCTCACACATGCAAAACAGGTTTTAACCATGGCTAACATTTCTAGTCAGTCCATAGCAAAGGGCAGGAGGTAAAAAGAGAGTACCTTTTCCATATCAACAGACAGCTCAGCAAACCATTGCCTTGCATCCTTCTGCTGGACAACACAGGCCACGTGTAGGCAAGCTGCAAATATCAGGTGATAGAGATACTCAATGATTCACTCTTCATACATTTAGAAACACTATTTTTGTCAGTCAGGCAAATTTCTATAGAGTTCACAGTTCTTCACTTCCTCTGCAAACAATATCAGCCAGTATTCAACAGATAAATCTGATTTTTCTTCAAGACTTTCTAAGTTGTTATACTGTCAGTACTGCATGAAATACAAACTGGAGAAGCTTATAAGAGCGTTTTAAGGAATGCTTGTTGATGGGACAAAGCGCAGAAGCATCTTTTTAAAGGTGACAGGGGCATTACTTTTGTTACTTACCTAGAGCTATCATGAAAGGAGGGTACAGCAGACAAAGATCAGTTCTATATGTGTCATTCACTATCCTCCTGTGCAAAACAAAGAGAGCAGAATACCTCCTTTAGACTACATGATTCATAAACTGCTGCCAGTTTATAAACATTTTGTCAGTTACCCAAATGATAGGAACAGTGAGTCTGCAGGGCAAAACAGAGAAACTGAGATCTCTTCCTCAGTAAAAGCCTATTACAGACATCCATTGTTTTCCTTGTAGTCACAGAAGTCTGTTTGGAAACACTGTATTATAACATCATCAATGTAATCCTCCAGCATGTTCACCATCATAAAATAGTTATCCCTGTTTCATAAATAAGCAAGTTAGAGCAAAAATAAAGGTAGTATTTTTATTGTCTGTATTTAAGAAACAATTAAAATGTTTAAGGAGTTCTGCTTAACCATCTAAGAAGTAAAACTACATACTGCTTTTACCGAAAGCTGACGTTAACAGAAAAATAGTTATGTCTATACGAAGTCACCATCTAGCAGTGTAAAAAACTGTGCTATTGGAGCTGTTCTAAAAATAAAAACTAGAGCATTTCAAAGTAAAAACCATTACAGGGTTAAAAACAATAATTTAAGCCAGTGACATATAAATGCATAGGTTAACTCATATACCCCTTGTATTATTTAGCCTGTTTAGCCATCTCTGAGGCATAACTGTTAAACACTTGCTTTCTTGCTGAAAGGAAGCACTAAAATCAACCGCTGTCTTCATTACCAAGCAAGAGGTAGCAGCATGTCTTCTTGGCCCATATCTTGCACATATTGGAGCAAAGGTCTATAAGGATGATACACTATCAAACAGCAGTCCTAGGAAAAATGTCAGGATAAAACTTAAATTACAATGCAGAATGTGCTGTCAGTTCACGTTAAAAACATTTGATTTACAAATCAATTACCGTACTTTTAAAGCAGCATTATGACACCTAACCCTACCATAATGAGGGCACTGTTCTCTCTAGAATACCATTATACAGCATGGATGCCAGTCTGTCAATGTCTTTTCCCCAAGAGACACAGAAAGCCACATCTGCAGCACAGTGAAACCTCATTTGCTTACAAACCCGTAATTCCCACTTGGAAATACAAAACACTGCCAGAAAGCAGTCTGTCGCTAAATACCATACATGGAAAGCATGCCAAAATAATTGACACTAGTTTGGAAAGCGGAAAAAAATTTTCCAGGTCTTTGAATTCTTCCTTTCCGGGCCCATGTTGGCGTATGCAAGAAGGAATAACCCTGACTGAAAGCAGCCAACTGTATGCACGTTACAGGGAAAAGCTGCATTCAAATCCAACTGTGGAAACTTGGTGCTACTTTACCTGAGCCCCTAAGTCTGGGCTGTAGCCTTTCAGCTTTCCCATAAAACAGAGCAATGGGACAGTAACCCTTATTAACAGCAGGTATAGCTCCTTTCCTTTAAAGTGCCTGCAAGAAAACGTAACATTGTACTGCTTTCACACACTGCTCTAATAGGTACAGCACCACCTCAGAAAGCATGAGGACCTACATTCAGTTTCTTGCTCACAGCATTCAAACCCTCATCTGACTTACTAGCAGGTTACTCTGATTACCAAGTTATAGACCAGTCTGAGTGGCAACTGCCCACATCTTCTGTGGAAGCTGGACTCCTGCATAACTCTATTTTTTTTTTTTCCAAACAAGAAGAGGGCACAGTACGAATACAACTCTATGCTCTTGATTTGCCATTCATCTAGGCAAATACTGACACCAACATCCTGATCTCTGTTCCAGGACTTCGTAATATACAATTACCTCTCATATAAAAAGCAGTTCTGGAAACAGAATTTGTGTTTTACTCTTCCCAAAGGTGAGCAATACATACTCCTATCCCCACTACTACAATCTGCATTATTTCTGTTGAGCAATTACATTTTCATCAGAATGCTATAAATGTTAGACTTGCATGATCACCATTCTAAAACTAGAGCAAGGGGAAGAAAAAAAGATGACAGCATAATGCACATTCCATAGTAAAAAACTGAAAACGTTTTAAACAAAGAGTAAACGAAGGTGTCAGTGAAAACAAACAAACTCACCTACCATTAATTCTAAGAGATAGAATTCACATTCTAGTATCTGCAAAGAAGTAAAATCACAATTAAACAGCAGCACGTTTCAGACACTAGAAAGAACTAACTGGCATCTAGCTAACATCATGAATGCAAAGGAATTCTCAGCACCTGTAGTTTCATACGAAATGCATTCAGGAGTGTTGGATATACAAAAGCAAACAAAATGAAATTATGATTATGCATTGTCATTATAGTGGAACCCCAGTCATAATAACAATCCATTTGAATGTTTCATGTCAGGTTTACTGTGAATGACTATAGTTGTCTGACTTGCTTTAAAACCTGACAGCAGAAATTTGTTCACAGTTTATAAATACTTAACAGCAATACAAGAAGTCCTGTTGTAGAATTAGAGTCTCTTCAGCAGGCTACTAACATGCCAAATGTCCTTTTCATATATTTTCATATTTAATTTCATATGAAATATTCCATCCAATTGTAGCAATTTTAAAAATACTCCTTTTCCATAGGGGCAGTGAAGAGTTAGCAATAGCGAGCAAAAGACTGGGCTGTTTTTGCTACAGGAAAGCAGTATCCCAAAATGTATTTCCATTTGCCTTCATCTGTAAAAAAGCAGTGTGGTTTTACTGAAAGCAGTTAAAATATTTTATATCCTGATATATTATTTGGCTTTCTAAATAGGATGAAAAGCAAAATCACAAACAGGTAGCATTCATCACAATCCAAAGAATAATTAGAAGTATTTTCTTCCAAAACACTATGGCATAAATCAATATTGGTTTCAAGAAAAACTGCATAGTACTGAGACTAAAAATGCCTCGAAAACCACTAGTAAATCTAAATTTTGAATAATAGATAAAAAGTTATTTTTCAAAAAACATTACATTTTACAGGCAAAAACAAAACAGCTTCCTGTAAGCCAGCTGTTCCTGCATATAAGCTTGGAAGCATCTCAGGTGCATGGACTATTTATCTTCCCTGGAGCTATGTACTTGTAAACAAGAATATTTTGGGGAGGCAAGGCCAAATCTCTTTTATCGTCACACTGTATAACAGTATTACAAACGCTCAGTCACTCTATGGCATTCCTTTCAGCAACTTCAAGAAAGGAAGTTACACAGAATTTAGTACAATATCTTTCTTGATAATCCATCCAAAGTTAATTACAAGCAACTCCATATATTAGTGTGAAAAATATTTCCTTCTCAAAATTTAAAAGGCCAGGAGTTCCTCCTAAGAATTATTGGTCTTTTAATTCATTTTGATCAAGTTACAGTTTGTACAGCATACTTACATGGTTCATCCTATAAGGAAACTCCTTCGGGAAGGCATATGAAAACCTAGTTTTCACTACAGTAAAGACAAAACATGTTAAAAATGATGCACTTTAACTTCTTTCCCATTCTATTAATCCACCTGCATAGAGCCCTTCAAATCCACCTGGAAGCACAACTGCTTGCAATATAAAAATGTGGTTTTGAAAGAGAAAAATTTAGTCATAAAATTTAAGGTTCTGAAAGGGCAAGAGAAATAGATCTCAAACCCATGTTTTCACAGGTATTCAGCCAGACATTTGTCTAATGTTTTGGGCACAAATAAGTCTTCTGGTCTACCGCTACTAAATGTATGAGTTCACTAACTTCCTGCAAGCTACCATTCACCGGGCTGCCTGCCCACCAATGTCATGAAATCTAGAGATCATTTTAGGATCTCACCTCCAAGACTAAATGCAAATGGAACTTTCCTTTGCGATTTTTTTGATCCTTCAACAAGCAAGATTGTAAAGCATGTGACAAAGTCTTAGGAAAGTAAGTCGGGGTGTGGAGAAGGAAGGAGAAGGAGAACCCCACCAAGAGAGATCTTGTAAACACCTAGTAGAAAGATGTTAGTAGGCAAAAAAACGGGCTCAAATTCAAATAAAAAAGCCAATTAAACACACTGCAGATAAATGCCTTAGGCATTGGACTATCACTGTTCAAGTGTGTTTTTCTCCTTGAGTTTTCCCACACAAAAGCAGCTATTTATGCATATGACACAACTCAAGAAGCTCTTGCCTGCAAGACAGCGCCCAAATAACATCAATATCCTCAGTGTTCTAGCTTATGATGATCCCCAGTTTAGATCATTTAGATACTTAAGTAACCTCATGCATTTTAGAAGAATAGGTATTCAGTGCACTATTAAGAATTACGTTAAGTGGCAAAAACAGGGTAAAATGAGATGACCAAGCAAAGAAAATTCAGTACTCTTGAAGATGTAGATTTGAGATTTCAACATGTGAAACATTTTAAGTCCCTGTCCTTCACAGAAATCAAGTAACAAGCATCCTGGAAATGGACAGTACTGCTTATGTTAGTGACAGACAGTGAACTATGAATTGATGGTACTTCCAGGGAATCCATATGCCACTCACTTTGGAAGATAACATCAGTCTTCTGAGTGGAAAACTTCAACACGTAGATCTGTGGTGGACTTTATTAGAAAAGTTGCCATAGGGCAGTAAGACTAGTCCACTGGTTGGAAAGTCTCATTATTTCAAGATAACAGAGTAATGAATAAAACAGACATCTCAATTGGCATGCAAGTTAAAGAGATAAATAGTGAAAAATAAACTACTTTGTTTCCATTTTTTTTCCCCATACAGCAAGCTGGAGATATGACCATAGGAAATTGTCCTTTCAGTCAGCTGTATAAACAGAGGAAAAAGCTTTTGAAGGAAGCATATACTACTAGTTCCAATGTTTTTACCTAACAAAAAGCAAATCAACCTCAACTATGCTGTTTTCCCTTTTGCTAGCTTCCTTTGACTATTCTCATCTTTTTACTCCTTTTCTGTTAAAAATAAAGAAAGGATGTGCACCAATGAAGCAGCCGTAATACAGGAAGAGTAGGTAGAATAAAAGCAAAAAAATGCAAGGAAAAAGCCTGTTGTTTTTTTATCCCCCCTTCCAAGAAATGCCAAGTGTCCATCAGGACACACAGGAATCCTAGGTTTGAAGGAAGAATCACGAGGATAAACTTCTACAAGACTCCGAGTCTTGGAATTTTCAGAAACAACACAGCTCAACAGTAGAAGACTAAGTAAAATCAACTAAAATCCATTTAAGTTTCTCATTCATGCATCAAAATAGCCACACAGATCTGTGCTTGGAGATGCTTCTGCTATAAAAATAGCAACACTTTGCTAAATCTAGTACTGGTCTTGGTCAGGCTGGCACTGAAGACGTGTTTCAATTTCTGGTGGTGGAATTGTCATACAGCCAGCCCCATAGATTGATATAGTTACTGCATGTGGAGGCTACAGATGCAGCCGGTCACCTGTCCCCTCAGCAGCTAAGAGCGATTTTGAAAGCACTGACCTACATTTGGAAGAGCATAATGAGGAATTGCCTTTTGAGAGCAGCTGGACCTTCTGGGTCAAATTATAGCATTTAGTTAAGGAAGCCATTGCTTTAAGACCTTGGTGGTTGACATGAAATTTACAGGAAGTGGGAAATATAAGGCAAGCAGGAAAGAGAGAGAAAGTAACTACAGTGTGATTTTGTTGCATCTTTATTTGTGAACAATATGTAGGTTATAAAATATATTTAGAAATGAATATTGTATGAAATTTAATTTTATGACGGGGGAAAAGCTTAGAAGACATGAAGCCTACCAAAACTTCTACAAACAGATACTTCCATGGAAACATACCTGACAGAATAAACAAAGACCTAAGTTTCCAGTTCTATCTTTGAGTAGCTCAAAAGTCTATTCACTACTCTAGACTTATTTATAAACTTCGGTATTTAATTTTCATTTATGCTTCTTACAAGCTCCAATCTGAATCAACAAGAACTAATAAAGGACAGAGCCATCTGTTTCCATATTTAAAAACAGAAGTTATTTATGCTAAATGGGTTTAACTGGCTTCAAGCAGCCAACGTGTAACCACCCATGACTATGGAAATAGCTATCATAAAAAAGAAGTCCAACCTCCCTACAGAGATACCTAACTATGGTATAACGAAAATCACTAATACTTACACACAGAAGTAGCAGCAGAAATCAACCTTGTATTTGAAACAACACCAAACTCCTGAAGAAAAAGAGGGTTAAATGAGGTGAACCACCAGAAATACTGCTTATCCACACTATTATCAAATTAAAATAGCCTCTTACTAAAGTGGGCTTCTTTATGCAGTATTTCATTCTTTCCCCACCCCTTTTTTTTTTTTTTAATTAAACAGAGTAAATTACATAATCTAGGTAAAAAAGCTTTTTCCATTTATTACTTTGTTGCTTGAGTTATGAAGAATGAAGAACAGTAAATGTATATGAAAGGTACTATAGCCACAATATCTGAAGATTAGTTTGCTAACAACCGACACATAAAACAGTCAAAAGAACTTCAATAAGGTGTGCTGGTTTTATCCTAATTGGACAGAAAACCATGTTTATAAAGGTGTCATTAACTAACTTTTCTAATTATGTTTCCATGAAGCCTTCGGTTCTCCACTGAGGCAGACAGCAAGTCAAAAATTTCTACTTAGAACTTCCTTTTGGAGATGCACATACCAGAATCGTTACCGCTACATCTGCCTTCTGAAGATGCAGAAGCCTTGCATCAGGAAGGCTGCAATGCCTTCTATTACTTGCTGTAATACAGAGTGTAAGTGGACAGATTTTCCTTACATTAGTAGACTTCATCAAAGCCTTAATCAACAAGCTGATAAAAAAAAATACTCTCTCCAATGTTCTGTGTCTTTCTCCTTTCCTTTATCTCTTTCAAACACTGGAAGGCATCAGAGCTTTGTACAGATAACGGTATCACACATAAACATCAGTTCAGTAGGACCGCTTCTAGGTATTTGGGTTCCTCCTGTAAAATTCGTAAGTGCTAATATAGCACAGATTTGCCAGTACGATTTATTTTTTTTTTCCCATTACGCAGACCCTCCTCGAACTACTGAAAAACTTCTCCCATTTCTTAGAAAACTAGGAACAGGGCCTAGCTAATGCTAACTTTTAGCCACCTTCAAAGTGGACCTTCACCTCCACTGGTGGAGGACTCAGGCCTTCTCACCACTATCCCTAGTGGGCCAGTTCCTTCTCAAACACAGCACATGAGCTACAACATGCTTTTAATTCAAGTAATGGAAGTGTGGTAAACTCTGAAGATCCCTCACTATAAGAAAAGGAAAAAGATAATTAGGAAAAAAAAATCAAATTTGTTTTAAAATTTGAGTAAGCATAAGAAGGAAGAGCACACAAGAAAGGAGACTCAAGCAAAAAAATGCACAATTTAAGATACACTGTACGTAAATATGTAAGCACTGACAGCAAAACACACATTTAAAGTAATCTTTCCAAATTCCAGAGGCTCTTCAGGGTTA
The DNA here is from genome assembly GCA_028571105.1 of Tragopan temminckii. Classification (NCBI taxonomy): domain Eukaryota; kingdom Metazoa; phylum Chordata; class Aves; order Galliformes; family Phasianidae; genus Tragopan; species Tragopan temminckii. Next base: position 58,490,784 of record JAOWBP010001760.1, on the reverse strand, counting down.
GTAATTCAGATAAAAATGTGGAAGATTGAATATTAAATAAACTGTTTGAAGGCCTTCTGTCTCCTTTTCTTAAATAGCGATAGAAATCCATACAAAAAAATACCCAGAAGGTTTAACCCCCACAGCATGAAGAACGACAAAAAATTCTGAAAGTCCTGAACGTTTTTTCACTCTCATACATCACATAATTTCACATTAAAAAATTGTAATACTTCATACCTCTACTTTGGATGCCAAAAACACACACGTAGGAGCCATTAATACTGGATCTATACTTTTTAGGGAATATCTGAAATGTTATAACAAAATTATAATATGTTGTTTCACACACGTAGAACGATTAATCTATTAAGAGCACCACACTCCCTTTTGAAAACTTAAGTTAACTTTTACTAGCATAAAAGCTTTACACCATCCAGAAAACAAAAGTGGCACTATTTTTTAATACAAAATTTAAAAGGGCTACCAAAATGTGCCTGACACGTTTTATTCCTGTACCATCATAATAAACAGTCCTACCTGGCATAGAATCTCTTGAAGTAGACTGTAGCAGTGGCAATAACTTGTTGTCTTAATTTAAGATGTTCACCTAAAGCCTGGATAACTTAAAAGAAAAAAAAAGCTTGAGTTGTGTTTTTACAAAAGTTTGACACCAAACAGCAAAGGATTTCAAAACACGGCTAGTACTGAGGATTCTAAGGAGCAGCAACACAGCCTTCTCCTTGTGTTCTGATACACTGCTCAGGTGAGACAACATGTTGCTGCAAACCTACGGACCTGCAGGTGAAGAAGTACTACTGCATCGTGAAGCTTGTGGACACCTTTAAAAAAGGAAAAGTAACTTGACTTCATCGTATACAGAGCGAGCATGAATTTTAAGTAGATGGCAATGCAAATCTAAAAGGGTAAAATATTGAATATTTCATTTTATAGCAAAAGAAATCCAAATACTTGAAACGTAAGTCTGTGGCTTTTCAGGGCCATGCAAAATGGATGTGTTTTTCAAACAACTAAAGCTGCCAACACAAACATGGTCATTAAATTTGGCAGAGGCAGCAGGTGTTAAAGAAATGACATATTTAGTCTAGGGAGAGGGGGTGGGAGACCAGAGGATGCAGTCAGCTGCTCCATCATAGTGGTCCTCTGCCAGTTGGCCAAGAAACAATCCTGGTGTCATCTGTGCAGGTAGCTCTTGTTTGGCCTCCCAGGCAAAGGAAAGGTGCCAAGCAAATTAGATGCATCAAGCTGGGATTAAGAGCTGGGGCTGGATATAGAGAATGACAGAGAGAAACACAGACAAACACAAGATTGTTACTTGTTATTTTTTCCATATTTTTTCACAGCCATAACTGTGAGAAAGGCTTGGCTATGTGAAGACTCTTGTTTTTCTCCCTCACCAGAAGTGTCCAAAAAAAGATCACTGAATATACACTTAAGTACAAGTAATATACAAGTATGCAAGTGTATATGCAAGCATCTATCCAGGAAGCAACCACTGATGGAAAAAGCAACAATTCCATTATCAATAAACACTACAGTTAGTCTCCCCTTAAGCACACAAAAACTCCTAAAAGTCCTTCTTTTCCCCCCATTGTTTCCTCCTTAGGAATATCCAGGTATGCACTGCGCTCTCATTTAATGAGCACTGCAGCAATTTAAAACATACAAATACCGAAGGTGTTGTTGGCTAGAAAATGGACCAATGTAGGAGAAGAACCACCCTGATCAACACTGACTGTTGGCAACATAGTTTGGGTTGTTTTTTGTGTTTTTGGTTGTTTGTTTTTTTTTTTTTAACACAAAAATTAATTTGTTACCCACCATAATTACTCAAAGCCACTTAAGTCAAGTCCCTTTCATAGTCATATCACTCTTCTCCTAAAAATAAAGAATGCCAAATTGAGACTGGCTTGCCACTGACAGTAAGACTCACAAGCAACACTGCAGAAAGGAGGTTAAGTCCACTATGGAATGCCCGTACAAATATTAAAATACTTATCAGTGTATCCTGGGAGGTCTTAAAGGATTTTTCACTTTGATCTGACCACGGGGCTACAAAGCTGTCCTACTACCAGGGCATCAGAAAAATCCAAATATTAAGCTAAACAGAATTCTCCAAATATGTTTCTTGTTCCCATGGGATTTTCAGGAGCAGTTAGGCCATCTGCTGTCAGAGAAAAATCAAGTGAGGCTTAGGGAAAAAAAATGGACAAAAGCCTAGAGAGATTTAATGAAATGGAAGCTTCTATATGCCAGGAAAAATTCCAGTACTTGTAATAAATTTTTGGAAAGAAAAAAAGAAAAAAAAAAGGAAGCTATCAGATTATTTATTCCCTCATATTTACCAAATAAGTAGTTTCAGGGTTTTTATTTGTTTGGTTTTTAAGTAAAAAATGTTGGTTTCAATCCAAAAGTCTTGAGTAGCCCATAATGCAAACATTACAGCTTCTGCACCAAACCAGAAAGAGAAATCATTTAATAGGTTTATCATCCAAAACCTCAATTAAAACTCTGTGACCCAAAGAAAGAAGTCAACATTAATTTCTCATGTTTGAATTGGCTTAGAAGATGATAGTTTTCCCTCTCTATAGCTCTAATGGTCACACAATCAGTTACTGATCTACAGCAACTGTTTTCAAATGGGGAGGCAGCAGAAAATTATCCCTTGGGGTAATTTTCAGGTTGCTTTGGGAAACAACCATCTTGTGAAGCAGAATCAACATGTCACAGACAAGACTCACAGCCATATCAAGATAATGCAGAACAGGGGAGAGGCTCAATATATCTAAAATAGGGTCCTCAATTCAGAGGCAGGTGAAGAAACACAGCACACACTGAGGGCTCAGAAATGGCAACTGCTGTATGAGTTCCCATCAGCACAATATACCCCCAGACCGTGCTCTCCATGAAAGTATTCCTCTTGGCCACAGAAGGGGCGACAGTCCAGCATCACCATCCCCTCTAGGGCAAGCCATGTTCATACATGCATGCATGCAAAGGGCAGGCAGCAGCAAAGCCTTATTCCAGCTACTATGGGTCAGGAACCTTCCTTTAGAGAAGGCAAGGAGAGCCAAGGAAAAAGACTGAGAACCACAAACGATTTAACTTATCTATGAGGGCAGCCTCTCCTATTTTATTACATTGGCCTGTGATATCTAAGGCAGATATCAGTGATATGATACCAGAGGTTGAACCTTCCCAACAATATTCAGTTACATGTTGTTGCCATGTGACAGATGGCAGCAGAGGGGCACTCTGACACAATGGCGTCTGACATGGAAGTGTGTATGAAGCAAAGGCATGGAACTGAATTCCTCCATGAAGAAAAAATGGCACCCACTGACATTCACTGACACTTGCTGAACATTTATAGAGAATAAATAGTGGATGTGAGCACAGCGTGGCAGTGGCTGGTGCGTTTCAGCAGTGACATGTAGGATCTACTGCTTGATCTAGTGGCTGGCAGCCCTACCCTCAGCAGGGGGTTGGGAACTAGATGGTATCTGATGTCCCTTCCAACCCAAACCATTCTATGATTCTACGACAAGCCACGTTCCAGACAGCCTTGTACAACTGTCACACCACAAAAAGAAAAGCATCCCTATCAGCACACCTGCATGAATTGACAGATTACAAAGAGGGAATGGTGTGCAAAGCTGAATATTGGCTTCAAGGCACTGGAAGCAATGGTGGCAACATCACAACATTAGCACCAGGTAGGTCCCACAAATACTCACACAAGAGCAGAAAGAGCATATGCAAGTTTTTTAGGACCTACTGAATCAATATCAGGCCGAGGGTGCATCCATTTCCTGGATTGCATCATTACTGGTGACAAGATGTAGCGTCACCACTACAAGCCACAGACAACATAGAAGTCCATAAAGTGGTGACTGTAACAATCAAAAAGATCAACACGATGGAAAGGCATTACAAAGAAAAAGTGCTCACCTATCTCCAAAGATCTAGGCTTGCAAGGGAAACTCCACAAGAGAGGGATCTCCAACCAGAGATCCTTCCACAGTGGCAATCAGCCCTTCAATGAGGTCTAAGAGAGGTGCAGCCAGGCTCCACCCCTTCCAGTCATACAGCTGAATTGCCTTCACCTGTGCTCCCAGGGCTGACCAGGCCTTTCCCCAGGTGTTCAATCAGTGGTTCAGGCCATGACTCAACAGTTCCCATGCAGTGACATATGAAGTCCCCATCAAAGTTCAAGACGTCTAGACACAGTGCCAACGGGTAAAGAGATGTGCACTGTCTTTTGGGATAGGAAAGGGGTGATCCTCACGGATTTCCTGGAACCCGAAGAAACCATCACCTCTGACTGCTATGCTGTGATGCTAACTAAGCTGAAGGCTCAAACTTCCATAGTCAGGACAAAGAAATCAATTTTTTTCTTGCAACATGATAATGCTAGGTCCGATACCAGTTTTGTGGAGCACATTGCCAGTCTTGACTGGACTGTCCTACAACAGTCATTATATAGTCTAGATTTCATAGCTTCTGATTTCCATCTTTCAAGTGGATGTAAGATGGACTGCGTGGGCAACATTTTTCCTAGTAACAATGCCATCATAGCAGCTGTGAAACAGTGGGTCATCTCTGCTGGTGCAGATTTTTACAAGCATGGCAATCCAGCTTTAGTTGATCACTGGTGAAAATGCATATCTAATAGTGGTGACTGTTGAAAAACAATGTTTTGTAGCTGAGAATTTGCTCTATCAAATAGAGTTATTATGCTCCTTGTATCTGTCATAGCTTCCATGGAAATAAATAGGAGGTATCACTTTCAGAGTGACCTATGCAGTTTGTAAGTGTTTACTCGGGAAAATCACTGAAGTGGACCATAAAAAAGGGCACATTCCATAATTAACGATAGTAAAAATTAACACAAATACAGTTCTAAAAATATCAGTATCCTATTTCTTCTTTTTGCATTAGGAAGCTATGAAACTGTTTTAACCTCAAGGAACATCAGGAATTGATCAAACTGATCAATTAACTTTCTGGTGCTGTATAAGCAATAATGAAAACATATCAACAGAAATCAGATTTGGAGCATACTCAATTATTGCAGAAACCATTAACCTAAGAAAGAAGCTGGGCTAAGTGTCTTTCACAGTTACAATTCAGTATATAGGTAAGTTCCTCCAGTAGCTTTGGCAAAGTCATTTAACTTTTCTCTCTAAAGTACGCCTGACTAGACAGCTGAAAAGACAAGCGTTCTGCACTTCCTATGTACAGCTATGAAAAATGTTCAAACAGCTGTCTGCAAGCAAACTAGTGCTTTGCAATATCCGTCTCCTAAGGAGATTTTTTTTCTTTCTTAAGTGTCAGACAATTGCATAGGAAAGTCTGTGTAACCTGATAAACTCCAACGCAGCTACTCATAGGGTTAAATGCTTTGCAGGATCATGTCTTAGATAACTTCATAGACAAGCCCCAAACTCTTTAGGAGAACAGGCAGCAGACAACACTGTGCAATTTGAGAGCCACCCTCTGCTGGGGAATCAGCCACATGGGCCAAGACATGGGCTACTGTGCAGGTTTCAAAGAGTATAACTGAACACAAGATTCCGAGCTTTGCTTTTTAACAGAACTGCACACACTGGCTAAAATACTTACCACATAATCCACTAGGAGCTCACAAATCACAGTTTGACTATTACTGTTCGTCAACGAGCCTTTAATATGCTAGCTTAGCAGCTTTTCCTTGCTTCTCTTAGTCTTTTTTTATAGAACCTCCTGAAAATCAGAACTGTACTGTGTTTTGCCCTATCACAAGTTAACATATTACATATGCAGCCAGGTTATATGTAATTCCTCCTGAGCTAACACAGTTAACTGAACAACAAATGCTGTAGGCATTCCAACTCTTTGTTAAAACACATTGAGAAAGTATATGCAATGTAGTAAAGAAAACCACATCCTCTAAGCCGCTTACATCTGGACACAGCAGATACTATACAATAATATGGCACAAATAAAAGTAAATCAATTTTACCATTAGTAAAAAATATCTGTAGCTTCCAATATTCTTCTTCAGTCAGAAATTTCAAGTCTTTTTGGCGCTCCTTCAGTAGATCTTGTTTATCCAAAATCCATTGTAAACTGAAGGGAAGGAAAACAACTTCAGTAACTTTTTATCAATGCTACACTACCTCCTGCACCAACAGACCACAGCTGGGAGCTAAGGCCCAGTGACCTTTAGCCAAGCCGTGGGCAACCTCCTCAAGCAAATATTCCCTAGGGGTTTACAAGTTCGGCATCTGCAAAAACACCAGCAGGGACTGAGATCGGCCTTTAGCTGTAGAGAATCAAACCGACTGGAGAGAAGTTGTGCACCGCTGATTACTTGAAAGCTTTACGCTATATTTAGTCCGCCCCAGGCACCCGTTTAAAGCCCAACGTACTCAGAACGCGGTATTCTGACACAGCCCAACCCTCAGCGTGCCACAGCTGAAGATAAATATATCCCACCCGCCGTCTCCAGCCGCCCCGTGGCTGGCACCGGCCA
>JAOWBP010001760.1:58457287-58482778 GCA_028571105.1 Tragopan temminckii | reverse complement strand
AAAAAAAGCAACTCTGGATATCAAATTCAGAAGTTTTTCAGGAATTGAACTGCAAATGAGGGCAAGCATCAGGTGTTAAACTATACAACTTCTATATCTCTTCTATCTCTCTTCTATATCTGAAGGGGAGCTACAGGAAAGGGGGACAGATTCTTTAGTAGGTTGTGATAGAACAAGGGGAAATGTTTTCAAGCTTAAAGAGATTAGATTTAGGTTAGATATAAGGAAAAAGTCTTTTACAGTGAGGGCAGTAAGGCACTGGCACAGGTTGTCCAGAGATGTGGTTGATGATTCATCCCTTGAGACCTTCAATGCAAGGCTGGCTCAGGCCCTGAGCAACCTGGTCTAGCTGCAGCGTTCCTGTTCACTCAGGGGAGTTAGCCAAGGTGGCCTTCAAAGATCCCTTTCAACTCTAAGGATTCTATGATTCTATCTCACGCCAATTGATCCAACATGAAAATATGTCATTACTCTGCTAGGGGTGTAAAAAAAAAAAAATCCCAAACCCATCAGAACAAATTTATTCAATATGTATAAATATAGATAAGTTTAAAATGCTTGAAATACACTTTTCTTCTCCAAGCTTCCAGGCACAGTAGTGCTTTACCTGAGGTATCTAGATAGCTAGATAAATTAGTGTGTTTATATATAATTTATGTATAAATACAAATATCCAAATTGTGGATACCATGGAAAAGCAATTATTTTTGAAGGACCAGTCTTCTGAAACACATGATAAAAATGTTATTGGGAAATCACTGTCTTACTCAAAAGTCTAAACTCTGCACAATCACTCAGTGTGTCTTCCTGTTTTGTACACTATAAGCAACTTCTCAAACTAATGTCATGGTAAAGACAAATACAGGGCTGGAAAGACAATTCCTTGGTCACTGACTCCAACTCCTAATATCACAGACAAGTGCATCTTAGACTCTCTCTAATGTATTTCATAAACTCTTTACTGAAGAAAGGTCATATTCTGTGTAGTGAAACTGTGACAGTGAGATATTTGATAGGGAAAGAAGTTAAAAAACTGAAACCAAGCTGTAATTGGACTCAGAAATCTTCTGTGTGCAATATATAAAACTAAAACAACAGCATTAGATGTCCTTCACTTGTGCTCTTCTCTCCTGGCATTAGCTGATGTGTCTTTCTCTGACAACTCTCTCTGAAATTTCAATATATTTTTTTCAGTGCAGTTATTCTCTTTTCACATTCATCCTCTTGTCTGTTTAGCAGAGATGTTGTTTGAGCTTTTACCTTCCTGGAAGCTTTTAGCTCTAAGATGCAAAACATAACCCCTGCTCCTATTTTAAGGATATACAGATACAGATCACTCTAACTGAAAATGGAAAGTTGCTTGAAATACAATAGAGAAAATTTTTAAAAATCTCAGTTGAAACGAAACACATGAACTTTTTATCTAGATCTGCAGAAGTACAAATGATGGTATTTTTTAGAGGGAAAGTAAAAATCAGGTAAAAATCTCGTTACTGAACTCTTCAAATTATTTCACCTAGTAGTCACCATATAAGAACTGTAAGTGATCAGAGGGGAAATAAAATTCAGAGTCCAACGTAAATTCTAGACCAAAAGGAATCACAGAATCATAGAATGGCCTGGTTGAAAAGGACTACAATGATCAACTAGTTTCAACCCCCCTGCTACTTGCAGGGTCGCCAAGCACTACACCAGGCTATATTCCCTGTGTCCTTAGCTTTGTACAAATGGGCTATATTTGAATAACAACAGAAGTAATACTTCTCATGAGAATTTGCAAGGATTCTGTCAGGAGCAGGAAGTGAAGGACAATCCATTCACCCACACAGTTGGTTTTCTAACATGCATCACTGGGAATCCATGTGAGAACATGCACATGTATCATCACCTGATCTTCACAATTCTTGCGGCTAATAGACAAATTCAAGCAAAACTGATGATGATTATAAATATTCCTTTAAAGTTTATGAAAGTAAGAGTCTAGTTAGGAATATAAGGGAAACTATAAATAATGTGTCCCTTTAGCACATTGAATCTTTCTAAACAGCAGAGAATCCACCCAGAAGGACAACACTCCTGCTCGCATAGTTGCTTATTAAGTAAAAAGAGTTTGTGCTAATGCAGGTCTTTAAAATTGCTTTGTTAACAAAATGTCTTAGCAGGATTCAAAAAGCACCTTGAGGAGAACGCTGCAGCAATGCAGACTTCCTCCTAGCTGGGACTCCCACCATTTTGCTATCCTATCTCTTTCACTTCAGCTTTGCTAAGTAGTGGAAAGCCAAACTTCAAAAAATGAAAAAAGACTTCATAAAAATGGCAAGACAGAACACTGCATGCATCTTGTTTTAGTTATAGACAGTAAACGTACTCATTTTGCAAAGACTCCCATTTCTTCTGCTACTAACAGTACAGACTGCTGAATTTGCTGAAATTCTCCCTTTCTTCTTTCTTGCCCACCATCAACAACAAAAGAATCAAGAGATCAAAACCTTCTATCCTAACCGTGCAGGCACTTACAGTCCCTGTACACTTAACTTCATGCTAACAGGATGTGGCCTTCATTACTGATACATGAGTCAGGAAAGGACTCGTTTCAGTTAGGTTTGTTCTGCAAGGCTAATGAAAGTAAGAAGTAGGGATAAAAATATGAGATGGCAGAAGCTGACACATAGATATCTAAACAGCAAGTCTGCTGCTCACACAAAAAACACTGAACTTTTACCACACAGTTACTGTATGCTCATCTTAAAGATCAAAATATAATCAAATAAAAAGAAAAAATAGGTATCTAAAATTTAATACCGTTTCATCACCTGATGACTACACAAATATAAACACAGAGGGCAAATACAAAACAGCTGTGATTTCAAAAGTGCAATGTCATCTGAAGTGCACCGCATTGTTATTACTTTGTAATCAGTCTTCTGACTTGGGCTTCAAAACATGTTTAATATTGTCCTTTCTCTTCTACTCTGAGTATTTACAGAGAAAAAGCTACTATTCCTATTTAACAATGTCCCTTCCACTTCTTTACCAAGTTCTGTACTTATAATTACTTTTTTGAGTCATCCTCAAAACATGAGAGCAAAGAACATAACCTCCTTGTATATTTTTCTTTCAAGCAGATGATGCTAAATAGAGAACACTACTGTTTGATTCAAAGTCACTATAAGGACATTTTACATACACTTCCTTTTACAACTCAAAAGAACCAAAAATAAGTCAAGTACAACAGAAAAAAAGGTATAATACTAAGGAGGATAAATTAAGTGTATTATGTGATTTGTTTCTGAATTAAATGGTCTCCACTCCAGCCTAAAAGTTAATGTTTTTTTATTGCATATTTTAAACCCATGTTTGCACAGCTATGTTTAAGCTGTTTTTACAGCTTATTTTGCTTGTAAAGTCAATATTAAAATATTTGCAAAAGCTTTTAAATGGGTCCTCCACGGGTGTTTTAAAAAGCAAGACTTTTTGCATCATAATTGACGATACCTACAAAGCACCACCGTAAGCATTTTCCACACCAAAAACCAGGGGCTTCTTTAGGGCTTCTAAGCTCTTTGCAATCTGGAGTCATAAGCCATTTCAGTACTGCTTTACATCTTTACTTGTTAGAATCTTTTTAATGTTGAAATGATGCCAAGGACAGACATCATAGCAGAGGTTTCCCATTTAAAAGTTGACTTTTTTTTTTTTTCCCAAAGCATCTGAACTTCTCACAGTACTAGCACAACTTTAATCTAATATACAGCCTTCAACAAAATCTGAAAGATAATGGTATTAGTTTTTATTTTAGCAAGTCCTCTTCTGCTTCTTTAAACCCCAGTGAAAGCCCATTGCATGTCAGCAGTTAAGGGCTGAGACACACATTTCATGAAAAGCAATTACAAGTGGAGTGCAACAAGGAATCCGGCAACTTTAAAACACAAAGATGATATTCTCTGTACCCCTCAGTAAAAAGTTAAGAGTGTAATAGAAAGCACAACAGACATGGTACACTTAGAAACATATCATAGTAAATTAGTAAATTTAGGGGAAAAAAAACAGATATTGACAAGATACTGGCAATACATACTTCTGACAAAGCTGGCTGAACAGTACTTTGGGAGAAAGAGGACCTCTTCCAGCCTCTCTCATGCTGTGAAGGAACAAGAACATCGCTGAAGTCAAGGGTCCTGGGCTGGAGAGGTTTACCACCAAAGGATCCTTCAAAGTAAAAGTAAAATAGGCATCAGATTTCAAAATGAGTGACACACAAGTCTTATTTCAGTTTAATACATTTATCACAAAGAACAAAGTAACATTTAGTCTTAGATGGCTTTACTCTTTTTAAAAAAGCTTGATATCACCTAAAGATTTTAACAGTGAAAGAGCAAACTTATTAACTAAACTGTAATAGTAACAATACCAAGAAATTCTCAGCAAACAAACTGGCTGTTAACCAGTAATTTTTTTAAACAGGCATGTCCGTTATTCCCAGAATTAAGCAAAATACAAGAGTGCTTACAGAAAGAGTAATGAGTTCTTAAACAGTGAGGTCTTTTTGCAGACTATGGTTCATCAAAGCTATCCATAAGGGAACTTTCTCCCATTTTTTCTCTGAAACTAATTAGTAACAAACATAATGAAATCTTATTTATTCAATCTGTTTTTCAGAACATAAATGCCAAGTGGAAGTTTGCCTCATATACTCCTTGGTTTATCTGTTTTACTCTTCTTCCCATGTGTACTGAGCTGAGAGCTGCATACCGAAATTTTCACACATCCAGCAGCCACAGAAACCCACCCTGCTCCCCCAGGAACCGAGCACCAGAAAGGCTCAGGTTGCAGTTCACAAGCAGAGGCTGACAGCAGACCAGTGTAGACCAGCGATTTTTGGGGCAACCTACAGGACATGGCATCATCTTCTCCAGGTTAAGTCTCACACCTCCCACCAGGTCCCAGGGCTGCAGGAAACTGACCAGCAGCCATGTCTTAGAGCACAAGATGCTTCTGAGCTGCTCTGGGGCTACTTGTGTTCCAAAAGCTGCAGGCCCTTGGCACTCCTTCACATGCCCCTAGGTTCATCCTTGGTCCCAGCGTCTACTGGTCTCCTGATCCTCACAAAAACAGATTACAATTTCCAGACAAACAACTAGAGAGGGTGCCTCTTCTGAAAACAGAACTGAACAAAACATAAGCTCTACAGATACACACAAACATAAAGTAATCGCATCATATTACATGCACTACCAAAACTTGAGAAATACCCTTTACCAAGCACAAAGCTAGCAGTTTCTCCATTACAATCAGTTAGGCTACTGGAGTCCTCTGATCCTCTGCTGACATCCTTAGACCACAAAATACATTCTATGCTCCAAAGAGCTTACTTACTTTGCAAGCATTGTCATTAAAGAGAAAATAAATCTTTCAACCTTATGGCTGTGTAAGGTTCACATCACACATAAACCAACATACCACTGCTTTTCTAAGCCTCCAGGCACAAACAAGCTCCAGACTTCAGTTGTGGCTGGGGAATAACTTGGTGAAACATGTTGCTGTTCAGAACTGCCATCAGTGGTAACAAAGATAACAGTGCAATGAATTTCACACTGCTCTTGCCTGGAGAAGCTATGAGCACCACTGGGAGCAATATTTTTGTAATTTCAAGAATGTCTGAAAGATTCCCATCTCTCAATCCTTACCACCACCAGAAATCTCCCAGCAACCAGCAGAAAGAAAGAAAAAAAAAATATACGAAAACTCTGCAAACTGCTTTCTTTAACTACCAGAGGGAAAGGGGCACTATCCTTACTCCACCTGCCAACAATATATTATGAAAATGAGCATCTCTAAGAAACAACAAGGAACAACAGCATGTTGATCATAATGACAATAGTTTCTTTCCCATATGCCTCTGAGGACAAGATGTTTAGTCTTCACTAGAATTTTGTTACCCTCAGTTTAACACTCCATCTGGGAAGCATGCATTACATTTTACAAGCCTCGTCAACGTATTGCTGAAGCAGACCAGAATAAAATACTTCATCAACACTTTACAGAGCCAGAAATAATCTATTCTGTATTATACACACACATTGAAGAAACAAAATGGGAAACAAACATAAGCCACTCTTTCTTAGGGTCAAGCATTATTTGCTACTTCAGTGTTAGAAAATATGAAAGGAAGTGACTATTCTCCTTCTTTCAGGGCAGAACAATTGGTTTTATAACAGGTGTGATTCACAGACATCATAAACTGGCTGAACTACTAAAAGACAGCCATACCACCCTGACAATGCCCGATCTCGTCTATAATTCAAAGACAAAAAGAAACAGGAGAGTAAGAGCCCATCTTTAACAGAGATGTGATTTCCTCGCTCCAGCTTCTTCTCACATTTGCCCAAATCCATATTTCTCACTGCATACTTACCAACTGGGAGTCTGAAGTATGACAGATTTTTAACTTTGTTCCTTTTTCCTTCATCTCGTACATCAGTTCATTTAGTATGTGAGTCTGTGCCAAATTCTGAAAGAAAAAATAAACAAATCCAAGAAAACACACCAATCTTTTTACTACACAGCTCTTTAGTTATAAATTCTAAATTCAGGATTAGACAAAACCAGACATATTTAATAATGTGCAACTGAGGTTTAAATCAGCAGAAAAAGCAGATATCACCCTTACAAGAGCTATCATTAATCTCAGACTGTTTCTAAAATTGTACCTAATTCTGTTCCCACAATTTCCAAGTATTTTTCTATTAATAACATTTTACTGTTGAACAACATTTTTGTTAGTTTGTTTATTTTGCTTTAGCTTCTTTGATGGTGAGGACAGAAAAAGCATTTGTTTCTGTTAAAATCTGCAGCCTTCCTCACAGCACCACAGCTTTTTTTTTTTTCCTTTATTTTGGTTAATGTTTGCTGCAGATGAGTTAGGTTTCCTTAGTGCCCTATGTCTGCTCAGAGAACAATCTGTAGTAATTATACACTTAAAAATTTACTTTTTATAGCCACCATCACAAAAGTTAAGTGAAGTGTGTCAGTTCAGAACACCTTTGAAGCAATTTAATTTCATTTGCTTACTCCTGACTGCAGATATATATATCTCTGTCCAACCAGCGGGCATTAAGATGTTTCAATATAAAAGCTAGTAAAGCTGCTGCTATTTTTAGGATGTTGGATTTGTTATACATCCAAATCAATAAAAGTCTACTCAGATAGTTCATTCTGGTCAGGAAAAAAAAACCTATAATCAATAAAAATATGTATGAAGTACCATTTTTCACACCCACCAGTACGTTAAATACCGTGCATTACTCATGACTGCCTGATGCTGAACTACAAATAAAACCATATGCTGGAGTACAACCCACACACATACGCAGCGTGTAACACACGACATTTTCATTTGCCTCAATACTTTGAAAAACGCTACTGATCCAGGAACTCTTTTTTCTTTTTTTTTCTTTTTTTTCTTTTTTTTCTTTTTTTTCTTTTTTTTAATATAAGGAAATATTGATTAGATAGAAAGGAGTGAAAAGAATTTGGAAAGGACCTCCTGAAAGCAGAAAGCGGTAACCTTCAAAACCTTTCACAAAGCCCATGGTTTATAAAAATTAACATTTCTGAAGTCTATAAAGAGAAAACTGTATGAGCACTCCATCTTACCTGCATGACAGCATTAAAAAAGCACGTATTTCCTAAATTATTTATTCCTTTAACTGGAACTGATGTACCATTACCAGAACTTTTCCCTTTCAGAATTTCACTTGTTTCACTGCTTTCATCTCGGAGTCGTATGATTTTTGATGAACCTGTAATTAAAATATAGATTAGCATTAATTGATAATTGGATATTTAAAACAACTCAGTCATTCTTTGGATTATGTTTACTATTTTTTACATAAGCTGAAAGACACCCCAATGGCACTCTAAGCCACTTTATAAAGTCTTTAAAAAACATGAGACATCAACAGCTAAAACCCTGGGAAAAAAAATTCCCACAACTACATATATCCAACGAGCGCCTTTCACAATAATTAGAACGTCTCCTAAGACTTTAGCTTCTTCATTATGTAAAAAATAAAGAAGTAAAATAGGCTCTGTTAGTTTATTAACAACAAGAAGTTTAATATATGTTCTTTAGACGCACTGGAAACACCACACAAGGGCTGTTTTTTGGTGCATTTATGGAGAGGTAACCAAAAGTTATCACCTGAATACTGCACATCTTTACCAATTTTTATGCTTTCCTTAAATTGCCTGGTACAACTTGGCCAAGGCAGTTCAATCTGAGCTGTTATCAGCTTTTCAAACGCTATGTTTGCTCCCCCACCCACCTCCCTTTGTAATAGCCTGAGGAGTTGCTAGTAAAACCCAAATGCATACAACGTTATTTTAATTTTAAACCACAAGAATTTGATACAACTGCAATGGAATATGCTACCAGCATAACATCCGTGTGTTTTCCTATTTCTCTTATTATTTAAATAGATTGGGGCAGCAAAGTTAGACAGTCATTAACTTGTAGCCTAGAGGTAATGGAAAGACTTGAGATAACAATATTTAGCCTGGAATTCTACTAGCAACTTTCATATTGTCATGGTTGCAGGACTAAATATGAACATTACTGACATCTGCAGTGTCTTAAATATTGATTAACAATGCATGTCAATGTAAACGAGTTATGGACTTAATAGATGCCAAGAACTGTGATGCTGCAATCTATGCCTTGACATATGAATTCATATATTTGTTCTAATGAGTTTCACATCGAAGTCTCATTAAAGTGTTCTTGGGAAATAACTAACCAGCCTATTTACATTAATGAAATGCTCATGCCAAAAGGCTCTTTAATGTAGGTTCTCGCATAGTTTCTTGCTTACAAGACGAAAAAATATAATTAAATAAAAAACAAGTCATTAAAATATTTTATCTGCAATAAGCCTCCGATGCAGTCTGCCTGCACCCTGTAGCGCCATCGAGGCATAATTATTTCTCTGAATTGCATCTGAGTTTGTCAGAATGCAGCGAGAGGTGCTTTGCTGTTTAAAGATATTTTTAAGTGTTCCTAGTAACACTGCTCACGCAGCTTTAAAATATTCTTCATTCCACAAGAGAAGGGCAAAGAAAGAGACTAAATTGTCCTTGAAAAAGCAACGTGTTTTTGAATGCAGTAAACAACAAACAGCTTGAGAGCTGCTCACACCCAAAAACAGTCACTGCTTCATGGGCTATGTGCAGTAACATTTTTTAATTTACATTGCAAGGGGTTATTCTACAGTGTCTGATGTTCCTTCATCCACAAAGAGCTCCAAAAGCATCTCAGCGGGAGAAAGAGAGCCCCAAGTATATGCAGCTCAGAGGCACTCCTCAATCTCAGAAATTTGATAATATTACCGGAGACTTCTTCCTTTTGGAAAAGTGTGCACACATAGAAGTGCTGGAGAGAAGAGATGGTTAAAAAGAAAAAAAAAAAAAGCCAAAATTGTGTAAATAATTTGCGTATTAGTATACCACAGTTGTTGCATTTATCCATCGGCATTCAAAAACATCTGGGACAGCATCTTAAAGTAAACAATGTTCACAAGGCCATCTGGACAAAACTGCAGGCAAAAATTAAAGCATAAGCATATGGAAAAGCAGATTTTTCTCTTCCCTTTAGCAGTACAGGATGACAAATGTCAAACCTAGATCTGTCCACGCTTCACTGTGCTACGCTTTGCAGCACCACCTGGCTCTCCTTGCACAGCCACCAAATATGGACAGCATTGCCACAGCGGACCATATCTGCAGGGCAAACTCGATAAAAGCATTTCACTTCATGGTTAAATGGAAACTTCACACAAGTAGCAAGGCTCCATTTGCTGAATCTCACATATGAATTATTTAAGGGGGAAAAACAAAGCAACAGCATCCAGTTTTGTGATAAGGGCTGAGAGAAAATGCAATTGCAAAGCACAGTGCATGAGAACCAGCCATACGATGTCACAAAGCTGGATAATTAACACAGGGGTGAGAAGGAGCAATAAATTAAGAAAAGGCCTGTATGTTGTTACAGAAATCTAGGCACCTCCTTTCATTAAGAAGGCTTTAATTATCATCCCTTGATTTTTCAGTACATTTTACAAGCTAATTCCACACAGTATTTCACTAGCTTTTTGTATCTTTGAAAAAAATCAGTGCTTTGCCATTACAATCACTATCTGCCATCTAGCTCACTCCACACAGACATTTTTAGGGACATAAGAAGAGCCAGAGGAAGGACAGCGGTTTTTAATTGAACTCTGTTCAGCGTCCCTCGTTTGAGGATAGATGACAGACAGGCCTAAAGCTGAATGTTTAGTTGACATGTGATGAGTTGCCCAGTCTTAATAGAAGATGCTGGTGATGGCTGCGATAGCTAGTACTTCTACAGCTTGGGGCTGGAGGGTCCTTCTGCAATATTAACCCACGGCTACAAGCCTGTTATTAATCAAAAGACCAATACGTAATTTTTTAAAGTGAATTTGCACTGAACTGTTTCAAATTCCTCCTGACCTAATCTTGCAATTCTGTAACGTTTTCACAGAAGTGCTCTGGGATACGAAAAGTGTTTTTTTAAGCCAGTATAGATAAAAGAATTTTAAGATAAGGACTCTATCAAAAAAGTCTATTGCTGTACACGAGGACCTACAACACCCGGCTGAATTGCATTCTGTGAAAGGAAGAACCGCCATCCACCCAGCCATGGGCAGCAGTAACTGTTATAGAGGAACTTCTGCCAGTCTTACCAAGATCAAGGTGGATGAAAAGTACACATGTAATGGAATTCATCACCTCATTTCTGTATGCAATTCACTATTACATCTTTTAGAGTTGACAAAGGTCCTCTCAGCCTCTTTGCCTTTCTCAGACAGGGCCCTGAGCAGCCATCAGGGGCTGCTCCTCTCCTACAGCACAGTAGACAATATTGTGCCACTGTTTTCTTCAGCTTTTCTAGCTTCCTCTGCTCATCTACATCTCACCTTGTAGGCTCCGAGAGAAGGGAACATCACAATTGCACAGCACTGGCCTTACAGGTATGTGACAGAGCTCAAGCCCTACCTTGATGCAGAGAACAATTCAGCTCATGAATGACAAGACACCAACCCAGGTTGCAAAAGCAACACAGTGCTGGCACAATCACTTGCAAAAGGTGTTCAGAAAACGCATGGGTGGTCCTAGATCCGTTCTCCAACACTACAAACATTCGCAGCCTATGTGAACTTTTATACCTCTCTTGCTGAAAGTGAAATGTGCCTAGGGGTGCAGATGGTATGCAAGCAAAAATGTAAATGACATCCAATTTTTCTTTCAGCTGGGAGAGTAAGCATTTTTGCTCATCTTTTCAATATAACTGTTGCTGTGTTGTTGTTCTTGTTTTTTTTTAATTAAAAATGAGGGTTCCAGGAATATGCACTTTTATTCCAAGGTCAAGCCTTTTTCATTGAATAGAACTGCAGTACTTCAGCTGAAGGTCTTCATAGCAAAAGCAAGGTTAATAGATTTCCTTTCTTTTCCCAAGTTCTCCTCATGCTGTTTTACAAAATGCTACCAAATTGTCTGGCATTCCTTTTTCATTTAAAAATTTTGTTTTTTTTCCAACACCATACAACAATGAGAATCCAACCCTTAGAAAAACAGCATTGTACTAATCATAAATGGTCACAAGATTCATGTTCTAAAGGACTGATTCCTCTTGGGGGTTACTGTCCTACCAACTTTATTTCTATGATTCTGCCAGGCTGTTATGAACTAAAAAACTCACGTGCACAGAGTGAAAGAGTAACCTACTCAGCCATCAGTGCTGATGCTCCATGATCAGATGGCTGGTGCTACACCTCACAAGTAAGCAAGCATGCAGACAGGAAAGGGAAAAACCTACGGCTAAAAATGGCAATGTCTAAAAATTTTTTTATTATAACAAGTTAAGTAAATGTGAAAAATTTAGGACAGACAACAGAAATGTCTTTTTGCTGAGGTGTACTTCAAATTTGGATAGTCAACATATTCTGCATTATTTTGCTAGTTACATTCAGATTTTTCATACCATTCGTTTTTCCAGGCACGTTAACACCCAGTACTCGTACTGTAAAGCTATATATTTTTAATTTTTCCATCAGTTATATCCACTAAAGCAAATACCAAGTTTTCAGCTTTCATCTGTTGGCAAAAGCTGGGCAGCTGAACTTACTAGCAAAATCTCACTCCTCTGCTTTACCTTCCAAATAACAAAATTAACTACAGAATTTGAGAACAGATATTCTTCCTTCTCATTCTATTGCCATACAAACAAATTTAATTAACTGCTTTATAAAGAAATTCAGTATGCAATCCTATGTCTTCACCAACGTCTAGTTTGGCTTTTATAAAGGAAAATATGCATTTTTAAAACCTCAGAACAATTTATTTTCTCCAGCAAATGAGCAGACACCCAGCTAGCAATGTCTCAGCATGGTTTCTGTGTACTACATGTGCATTATGTCCATGTGAAGCTCACAAGTGTGCCACACTGACAATACTGCACCTGCCTTTCTGTGAAAATCATCATGGCCTGCTAACCTTTTTCACAAAACAAATTTCTGGGTGGTACACCCTAGAAAGCAATCTTGCTTTATTCTTCCATCTTGTGCCCAACATGACCTCTTAACCAAACAAACTCCTCTACAGAGAGGGGGAGAAAAAAAAAGAAAAAAGGGGAAAAAAAAAAAAAATAGCAGGCATGGCTGGGTACAACAAACCATAGGATCAGATGCGAAAATCACACAGCTGCAAGCATTCTTTTGGGAACCCAGCACTGGGATTTATCTCAATCGCTTAATGTAATTACAAAAGTCAGTCATGTAGTAGTAATGTAATTTGCACATTTTTACAGCTGAAGTGAAGTCGAATCTTTATGAGAGGCTGAGTGAAAAGCAGGGATCCTGCTGCCACACTATTCCACCACATTAGTACCAAATGACAAGCATTTTGCTTTTGTTTATTTTCCAGGCTGAATTAATTAAGAAATCTATATAACCCTCCCTTACACACTGAAGCTGATTATTTTATCTTTAAAAGACTCCCGTGCTCTCAAGAATTTAAAAAAAGAAAAAAGAAAAAACCCTAGCCTTCATCTGTTACTTATATCTATGCTCATACTGCATTTCTGTAGAATTTTCTACACAATGCTACTTGAATTGTAATGAAGCACCCCACCAACCAGTCATTAGAATATAAAGAAATCCAGATATAAGATGTATTTTTATTACAGTGCAACACTGGGGTATGAAAAGCAAGTAAATATGTTCAATTAGGCTTTTTTTAATTGAAAGCAGAAACAGAAAAGCAAGGGGTTGAAGCATAAGATTAATTTTAAAGAAATGAAAAAAAAAGTGAGAAACAAGCACTGTAAAACTGACAATAATTTGTATTTCCAGGTTTAAAATCAGTAGTTCAGTATTGACTAATACACAAAAAATATGTATTTTTTTTTAATCTAAACCAACTACGAATTTAAAGGACAACTTACACTGAGAATATCACTGTAACATGAAATGAAATGCTAAGCCTAAAATAAAATAAAAGGTAAGTCATGAATGGTAGAGTTAATTTTCACTGCTGTCTGCTGTGTCCTTTGTTTTACTGAACAGCACAAATTATGCTTTGATTTCTGATTCTACTAAAGTACATATTCGTGATTCTGTGATGCTGTGATTCTGTGAAGGCATTCTAGCTTTTAAAAAAAATAACTCTTAAGCTACATTTCTCTAGCGCAAGCATCAAGTGCTTCAAAGTAACTATGTGACGTAAAAGAACGCTGTTGAATTTATGGAAGTAAAACTAGAACAACAAATCTGTGAGGAAATCCCTGCTTACACACCTATTACTTATTCATCCATGCATCAATGTTTCCTAGCATCTTCCAGGGGTAGCTGGGACCAAAACAACCAACTATGTGAGTCAAACAGCTTCTTCCTCTTTTAATTGCCGCCTGAGGAAGCCCAACAAAGTACCTTTGGGCCAATACTGCCAGAGCTCAAACTGAACAGCTTGGCACAGCCGCTTCCTGACTGAAGGCTGCAAACGTCCCAGCCCAGAGCACATATTTTCCTACTTCTGCATCAGCTTACTACAGGTGAGCATCAGCCTGTCTGGAACAGCACAGGCAACACGACTGCCCTCCAGGAGCCATCCCCACACATGGAGCAGCCTTTTGCTGCAGAAGTGAGCATGCAGTGGGGTACATCGGGGAACTGATCCAGGCCAGAACAAAGCCAGCAGAAATCCTGATCCTCTCAGCCTTCTACACCAATTCCCTGTGCCATTTTAGGCTTTGACCAGCGAAGGAGGCTGGGAAAGGAGGAGTAGGAACAAGCAGTGGGGCCTTGCTTCTGAGGCAGTACTCACAAAAAAACCTCACAGATGTGGTGTGAGGCAGCGGGAATGCAGACTCATTAGGCTGTTAATGATGTAAAACTGCACTACATCGCTCACTGCCTTGTGCTCACAGTAAAAGCCAGCCTGACCTCACCAGTCATACTGATTACTAGAGCTACATAGCAGTCACTGCCACAGCACCTTGTGTTTCAAGGCATTACAGCAAGCAGGGAGGACTCCGTACAATCCTGTCACATCACATGTAACCAAAGACTGAAGCTGGACAATGGCTAGATCTTAATTTCAATCCCTGATTCAGGAAACTGGAAAAAAAAATTGGTTTATTCAAACAGAAAAAAAATTGAAAAAAAATATCTATTCCTTTAACAGAGTCCTTTAAATCTATTTCCTTTAAGTCTATTCCTTCCAGTTGTATCTAGCAGATATTTAACTGGAATACATGTTTCTACAAAACAGAGTATCAAAATGAAACACAAATACATATTGAGAAATACATTCTGCCCTGCTCTAATATAATCCCCCGATTGTTAAGACAACCCTACTTTTCCTGAACTAGTTTGGAATTGTGCTTGCTTAATTTCAGACATTTCACAGAAAAGTAATTTTCTAAGCCCCCAACTCTGAAAGCTTTAGATGTTCTCAAATTTCACAAATTAATATTCCAAAACACAAAGCACAAAGAATCCTATCACTTCTGAAAGTCTTACCCAGAAGTTCTAAGCTAGAATGAAATTGTTTCCATTTAATTAACTGAAACAAACACTCCATTTTAATCTGCAAGAGAGCTGTAACACACATTTATGTCCACATGAAAGCCTGAAACTGTAGCTATGAATGAAATCACACAGTGAAATCACACACTGTATTTTCATCATTCCAGGCAAAACGATGCAAAAAGGAGCAATTCATAAATTTATTACAAATAAATTACTCAGTGTAGAACTTGTGACCAGATAAAATACAAAATATGAATTCCTGAGTGACACCTAGGTTTTTTTTCCACTCCAGAATTATCCATCATCTATTAGAACTAGCAGGATTTGTGCACATGCAGCTAGAAGAATATAGTCCAATCCAGTAAGGCACTCTTTTCCAATTTTATTTCCAACCAGTTGACTGGGGGAAAAGGGGGGGAGTGTATAATCTGGAATCTGATGTCTCTCATAAGTCAAAAGCCAGAAATGCTCCAGTGTGTGTTGTGGTAGGGATGAATAATCAGGATTCTCAAGAGCAGACAGCTGAGGGCCACACACACAAAGTTCTATCTATAATCATATATACTGATAAATATAGGAAGTTCCTAAAGTAAGAAAATAATTTAACATAATTTTTTATTAACAGAAAAAAGTATTACATCACAATCCAATTACATCAAAGAACAGAAAGCATTACACTCAACAACAGAGTACTATAAGATCCCCTTACACAAATTTAATTAACTACAGAAAACAAATCAGAAAAAAATTTCAGATGTTACACATCCACACTATAAAAATTCAATTCATTAATTCCTCCAAATTTGTGCATTAATTCATATGGCATTTTACTTAAGGTATAACATTTTCTCTACAACAAACTGGTACTTATTCATTGAAGATAAAGCTTGGGAAAACCATCCTACAGTGCCCAAAATACTTGAAAAATTAACTGTGCTGAATAAAAGAAATTCAATTGTTTATAAAAACCACTATGATAAGCATTACTTGCCCAAATAGTTGAGCAGTTAAAAATTGCATTATATTCCCATACCCATACATACTTTTTGAATTAAATGTGTAATATGACTCAAAATTTGAAATATTCATTTTTACATACAGTACGCTACAAATGTCCCAGATAAAGTTATTTGTGTACACTTACTTGGTTCAGCTCTGGAACCATGTTTCTGAAGGAAGTCAACTATCTGAGCCAAAGCCTTTTTGTTGCAATGTGTTGACAGTTCTTCATCACATTCATAACACCTAAACAAAAAAGGAAATGCACTGGAATTCAGGATATCTGTATTCACTTCCAAGTTTTAACTGACCTTTAAAAACATCTCACACATATTACTTAAGCTCTAGGTCTCAAACCTTTGTGCTAAAAAGAGGAGTAAAATTAAATTCCCTCATCCCATACACACTCTTCTTTAGATCAGCCCTAATTCACTTCAAAATCAACAGATTTCATTAATGTCAGTTAAAAGCCCTGCAAGTAGCCAGATAGAAACAAGCAGGAAAGGCAAACTCCTAAAATCAATCAACCCTCTATACAACACAATGGACTCTCAAACTACTATGCCAGCATGCTGTAATCTTCTTCATTGGCAATAAAGTACACTGCCCACTGCAAAAATCACATCCCAGCCCACAACTCAGTGGACATTTTGTCTACTTAAAAACAACTGACATACAAGAAAAAGGTAGGTGATGTGACTGAATATCGCTTGACAGGAACAAACCCGTGTTTGGACTAAAAAGAAGCTAAAAAGAAAATGTAGCTCTCATGGGACAGGCAGGAAAGAAGCTTACCAAAACTGCTTTCTATTTTACTTGATTTGTGATCTCTCTACATGCCTAAGGACAAACTAATTTTCTGTGCAGAAAACCTGCCTCTTTGTTTTTCAGAGATCTACATAAACAGCTTATTTTATCTTCCAGAAGTATTCTTTATAATGAAAAGACACTGCTCTTAGTTAGGAGTAACCCTTATATACAAGCATAAATGAACACCTTCCTACTCATTCTTACCATATGATCCATGTACTGAGACTGATAACAATGCAATGAGGTTCTGTGCGTGCTGTTTGGAAGTGTTTTAGAGAATGTTGTCCTTCTGAGTTCTTACTACATCCCTAAAAATGGAAACATTAATATAGTGAGAACAAAAGAGAAGTGGGAAAAGAGTATATTATTTGTTAAATAAACTATAAAAACCTTACTTTTCAAAATCAAGCAGAAAGCTATAATGCCTAAAAAATATTCATTCTCAACAACTGAAAGGGTTTAACATTCAAAATAATCCAGTAGGACAAAGACATCAATTAATATTTTTGAGGAAAAAAAAAAAAAAGCATACTTTGTTTTTTCTAATACAAGAAAACTCATTACAACACAAAAATAGTATCTCACATTTTCTACTTAGGAAAATTATTAAACTTGTTTTGAATTAAGAGAAATAACTCCTATCTTCTGAATGAGTATTGCCAATATAAAGCCAATTATGCCACTTACAAAGGTTTACAAAAAAAAAGTGAATAACTGTGTAGCTCATTTGGTCCATGGAATATCAAGGTAACCTTCACTGCTCAAGATTGCTCATGCATTCCAAACAGCAAATGCAAAAGGCATATAAATTGTTGTGTTGTTCTTTTTTTTTTTTTCCACTAAAAAACTACTCAGAATAAAACACTTACGTACAGCAAATTCAAGAGAAGATTTGCAGTTTTTCAAGTATCTACAGAGTGGAACTTAAAAGAGTAAGGAGGAATACTGGTCTCTGAATAAGACATGAATTTTAGAGGCCATTGACTGCACAAACATGAAAAAGCACATTGATTTAACTCCTTTAAAAGATCTCCTTAGCTACAATTTTTCAGAGATAATCTATGAGTCCTCCTCAGATCTAGTTAAACTGTCTTCCAAAGCCTAGTAACAGCATGCTTCTTTGCAAAATTAAATCTATTTAGATAATCCCGGTAGAAGCTGGCATTCGTCCTTACTGTAGAGAAAGATCTGTATGTAGATTGTTTAACAAAATTGTAAAACATTCTTTCTAGGCAACTATCAGCTGAACTAAGCATGATGTTGCTTGTAAACTCCACTTTTCAGTATGAGCCTTTACTTCAGTCACAGGCCAGAAACCTACACAAGCTCCTGGGACCAGGACCTTCACTTTTAAACTCTGAGGCCACAATGTGACATTGTAACTGATCCATACTATTAGCATTAATAGAAAATTAACAGAAAGCAGCATTCTCACTTCCACCCAGTTCCTCCTTCTTGGGTTCAATCAAATCTAGCAATTGAGTGCCTGCAGTATAAACCAATTCAGCAATTTGCAAATTCACTTATTCATTCATTTGTATTTGCAGTATCTTCTGCCAGATGAGCCAGCTTAACTGACGTATTTTGCAACTGTACAGTTCCTGGAGCTAATTTTCCATATGTGGCAAAAGCACACAGATGAAGTACAGAGAAGAGGTGGAACTACCACCTGTAGGTGCAGAACTGCACCTAAATAAAGCTACCCCAAAATACTGCCAAAAAACAGCAAAGAACACAAGGCCACACCCCAGTCTATTAAAAAAGCTGAAGCATGGATTCTCACAACTAAGCACTTCAGTAACACTGTTTCACTGAAAGTAACCAGATGCCATGCCAACAGGATCTATATCTGTAATGTCCTTTAGAAAATCAGGGCCTATCCACCCCTGAGTTCAGAACAGGTGCTTACCTGAGAGCCACACTTAAGACACAGCCATATGTCTGAAGGTGCCACAGGCTCACCATCACTCATCCGCCTTTCCCTCAGACACTCTGAACATATCGACCAAATGCTCTGAGCTACCGCTCTCTTCACATGATGTACATCCACTGCTTGGCTCACGTGCTGGCAGGTTAAGCCTAAAGAAAATGACACTTTGAGCAATTGAAAATAACAGTTAGGAAGGAGAGCATATGTACATTAAAGGAGCACAATTTTTAACAATTCAGCAACAGTAAAGGTTCCCACACTGTAGTTGCATGCAATTATTTTGGCCCAGGTACAGGACTCTTCACTTGCTTTTGTTGAATTCCATGAAGTTTCTGTCAGCTCAATTCTCCAGCAGTCTAAGCCAATCTCAACAGACGACCTACACTCCATTATATCAACTCCTCTCCTCTGTTTGCTGTCAAGATATTTATGAAGATGAGTACAGCCTCACAAGAACATCACGCAGCTCTCAGCAGCTTCATATGCATCCTATCTGATCCCATGGACTCACGTATGTCCAATTTGCTTAACAGTTCTCAACTGTCTTCTATTCCAGATAATACTTCAATCCAGAACCTGCCACTAGGCTCAAGGACCAGAGGAGACTGAGTGCAGACATTGTTACATGTAAAGACAGGCAAAGAAAAGATTGAGTTTCTCAGCTTTTTTCCATGTCCCTTCTCCATAGCTGCTCTGCACCCTCAAGTTGTACATTCACACTCATCTTAGCCTTCATTTTGATGTCACAATACCAAAAGAAGCCCCTCTCAACCATCATTTCCTGCATCAGATTCAACTCTAACCAATGTAGGCTTACCCAATCTCATCCCTACATAATCAAAGCCCCTCAGATTGCAATTCAACCTGCTTCTACTCTCTCTATGCTTCATCTTTGCCTCCCAGCTCAGTCAGAAGCTCCCTGCTCAGCCACACATCCCCCTGCCCTGCATTTGATCTTCCATGCATGGGAAAAAACTGCCACTGTGTTCTGAAATGACTGTCATGGAAGACCAACCCTTCAGGACAGTCATGCAGTGTAACAACCATAAAGTAAAGACTTGATTGAAGATGCTCTGTTATGAATTCAAACAATAAAAGTACTTCCTGGTACCAATGAGTTGTGGTTTTCATCAGTCAACATGGAAATTATTAGCCCTCAACCTTAGAGCAAAACATCACTTAATGTATTTACCTGCAATATCATCTGAAGAGTCTTCATCCTGTGGCCTGTTAGGCCTTTTGCTTCTCTTCGTTTTCTCAGGGTTAGCTCTTGATGGATCTTTCACCCGCATCTGTTAATTCCTAGGAAGGATAAAAAGGAATTACTTATTGTCTAAATATATCGTTAAGTTTAAACTCTATTAGCATGTGAGCATGTCATGTATTCAAGCCTCAGGAACATAGTTTTGGACTTTGACTAATGTCACCTACTTTGTAATAAAAAAATATGAATATGTCAGGAATGAACTCTAAGGAATGCTGTAAGATCAGCATTACACGATGTTATAAATTGTATCTGTAGCTACAGGGGACATGCGTTTCCAGGCAGCAATGCTAAATATCTCAGATACTGAGATTTATTTATTTTTGCCATTTTAAACTACTACAGAGTCCAGCCATGTCTTATCAGAAAAGCTTCCTTCCTTAATACATCTCTTCCATAACATATCTCCTGTAAGAAAGGCTTCTGCCATCATTTACCAGCGCATGTTCCTGAAAACATTTTGAGCAATTTCAAATGGTTTAATAAAAGACAAATGTCTTCCAATTCTTATGAAACTGTCATCAACTGTAAGTGTGGACCAACTGCAATGCAAGCTGACCCTCCTGTTAAAAATCAGAGAATCCACACAAATGAACACTCTCATAGGAAACTGATAACAAAGTCCTAAGATACAAAGAACTGAATGATAAATATTTTACACTAAACCTCAAAAACTAATAAATTTATCAGAGATTTCAGTGCACAGGCTACTTAATCAAAATCCAAATCTTAATCCACTGAATCAGCATAGCAGTGCATCACAGCTTCTGTGGTTTCACTTGCAGGATGTCTTTTAACAATGTGCTTCATAAAAACAAATAAATTTATGTTTTGAGATACAAAAGCATATCGATGTGAGACAGTCAAATACTCAAACACAGTAGATCTGTGAGGCATTCTGCTTGGAAAAGAAATGACATCTTGTTGTAGTACCACATACAGGTTAATAAAGTCACTTGGTCCACCAAACCAAACATTTTTTAGCTGTGCTACCACACTGATGTGTAATAAACCTCTGCAACACTTTACATTTAGGGACAGCAAAAGATATATTCTCATTACATAGATCTAGTAGACACGTTTGCCATTGTCTAATCAAGTTTTTAAATCTTCTCTGTACTTCTGCAACGCTGAAAGCCACTGGAACTCACCACTGTTAGC
Source organism: Tragopan temminckii (assembly GCA_028571105.1). NCBI lineage: Eukaryota > Metazoa > Chordata > Aves > Galliformes > Phasianidae > Tragopan > Tragopan temminckii. Next base: position 58,461,510 of record JAOWBP010001760.1, on the reverse strand, counting down.
ACGCGAGCAGCCCTCACTGGGGTGAAGTAGGCAATGTATGCCTTAGAGCTACTGCTTCAGGCTTCCTACAAACCTGGACAGACACTTCTGCATGTAACACTACTGTTAGGTTCCTGCAGAAACATCTTACTATCAATTACAGAAGTATTTTGGAAGAATTGGGATTCTGTGGAGTAAGAATAACCTCTGTTCTCTGCTTGCTTGCATGGGTAACTTCACACCTCTTCAGCCTGTTAAAACACACTTTTTTTTTACTTTTTTTTTCTTTTTTTTTCTTTTTTTTCTTTTTTGTAATTGGCCATAATATATAACAGCAATTAATTTATGTCATCAAGACATTATAGATTTCTAAATTTTCTGTACCTAACAATATAAAACTTCAAATGCTTAGATATTCAAGTTTAGTGCTACTAAATTTAGGTTGCTGACTTGGCAGATTTGCAGTTTGTGCTCACGCAGTAAGAAAGATCTGACTATTCCAGTTCTTGACTTATATTTAAGTAAATTTAAAATCCCTGATGTACATCAACAATGTATCACAGAACAGAGAAAAGTGCTTTAAAGCCAAGCAACTTCAAGTGTGCATTTCTACCTTGTCATCATTTAATATTCAAACAAGCTTCTCGTGAAACTGCACACCATCACTTGTTGCAGTGTGGCTTAACCAAGCACAAGGTTCATCGTGACGTTCATCAGACAGTAAGGCTGATAAAGTTGCTGTCAGAAAACTGATGATTTTACACTACATTATGTAAAGAGCCAATAATGAAGACAAGATGTCCTCCCTAAAGGAATACAATTGTGCTTAGGTTATTCAACATTGATGTAATTATCTACTGCTTCGTTTCAGCATGAGAATTTCTTTTAACCATATGAACAGATTGTCTAAGACTGCCCAAACCACAGATTTCACCCAACTGATGGTCGTGCTCACACTGGTCCATTTCAATACCCCAGATATCTTCATGAAAGAACAGTTATGCACCTAACTAGCTGAAATGCAAGCACATCTTCCACCTCTGAACCCCTGTGGCCAGGAGGCCAGAGGACATCATACGGAACAGGACAGGAGCAGCCCGCTGCCAGAACCCACTCTCGGCAGGCCTTTGGGACATGTGGGGAAGGAAGAGCATCAAACCTAGAATAATTGGAAAGGAGGCACTTCTGATGGAATATAGGCAACATGGCATCAAAAACAAATGCTGACATAAAATCCAAGCACTGACAATCCACATTTTGGCAATCCACCAACCAACCTGAAGACTCTTCTGCCTTCACTGAGTAAGAGCAGGCAGAACAAAAGGTAACAAGGACTAGCAGATGAGTCAGTTTTCACAAACACAAATAGAGAGGCATCCATCAGGCAATGTTTACTGACTCTAGAGCTCTTGGAAAAGCCACAGAATATCAGGACTTGGGCTTGTGTCTGATTTCTGAATAGCACAGAAGTGAGATGAAGGGCTAAGAAAAGGGAGCCATTCAGCAAGTGTCTGAGATGCAAGCAGCGCAGTACAAACACAGCACTGCCCAACCTCTTCCAGCACACTAAAAACATTACAAGAAAAAAATTGAATATAACAATTTAAATCACAACCAACAATGTAGGACCAAAGAGATTATGCAAGGAATCTGATTATTGTATTTAGTTCAGAGATAGAAGAGTTGTAAGATGCTTCAGAAATTATTCCTCAGAAATGACTCCATGTATGTGAAACAAAAGATTCATAATTAATAGGAGTGAAAACTCTGAACAAAAATAGAACCCCTCAAAAAAACCATGCAATATAGCTAAGAAGAAAGCAAGAAAGAAACTCTCTACGTTTCTTTTGATCACAGGCACAATCCATTCAAGACAAGCAGACAGCGGGGAAGTAAACACAAAATGAACTGGATACACTGAGGATTGAAATCTTGGCAATATCCACACAATTTGCCTCTTTCCAACACAGCCTCCTTAACTAAAAATAATTCAGTTTTGTGGAAAAATAAAAAATAAATACAGAAAGAGCCAAATCTTTTCCATTTAAATAATCCTTCCATACAAAACTAAGAACTAGTTCTTGCCAACTTGCCCAGACACTTTGAGCTCAGCATACAAGAGTTTGAAGTGTAACCATCATTGCTTGCTATTCTTGGTTTACTTTTTACTTCTAAAATGACTCTAATGGCAATCTGCCTACAAAAAGCTGATGAAGATCAAAAGCACCTCTCTCTAACTGCTAATTTCCACCTTTCTAGAAAGATCAAAACACTTCAAAAGCAGCAGAACAATCTGCCTGCCAAATTTTAAAAGCTTCAGATTTGATAAAGTGCCAACAAGCAACAGAAGATAACAGTACTAAATTTGTTGACTTAAACTCAGGTACGCCTAGATTATTTTTAATGTAAGGTATGCCTGAAATAGTCTATATTTAGCATAGCCCTTTCAATGAAGTACATACTTAGAAATTTTGAAGAATTGGATGTAATATCTAAAATAAATACTATTTTTTAAACGTTGTATTTTACTGAAACTCAGTAGAGCTAGGACCAATTGAAGGTATTAGGCTAGTGTTTCACTTCTCTTTTGGGAAAAAACAAACAAGTCACACCTCTCCACAAGATCTTTATGTAACAGAGATGGAGATACAAACTTTGTTGCTGATATTCCTCAAAACTTATTCTCATCTTATCTTGCACACTGTACTTAGCAGTTGAGTACCTCCTCCCACAACTCCTACGACTCACTTGCTGCACTGGTAGTGTGCTTTCTTATGCTGTACCTTCACTATGGCATTTGTAAGAAACCTGAAGCACACCAGCAAGTCAGCAATAGCCTGACACACTGCCGGCTCCCATACCAGTGTTCCATTCCATCTGTCAAGATCCGTGTTTTTTCCCATCTTACAATTAGTGTGCCAGCTCTTCCAGGCAAGCACTGTATTTATGTGTTCTTATCTGCATAACGCCTATCACCACACTCCTCCTATTTCATGATTACCTGGGAGAATAATGCACTACTGGAATGTAGACAGTAAGATAAAAATGACTTAATAACCATCAGCTTATCTAAGCACACTTACAAAATAGAACCAAGAGTCTCCAGATAGTTTCCAGGTACTATTTTGGATATGGAAAAGACTCTCCCAGAAGAACTGGCCATTAACTGTGAAACCAGTACAGTGAATTATCCCACCAGTGAGCACCTGAATTCAAATGAGCTGGGACCTCAATTCATCTCAGGTATCCTAAATGCCAACTGCTTCACCATTTGTGTTCAAACTTACCAATTAAAACTATACCATTTTATGTTGCTAGCACAAAAAAAAAGCACTGTATCAGACCGGAAAGAAACTAAATAAAGCATTCCAAAAATCAGTAGGGCTTTAATGACTCTCAACACCATTGCACAGCTGCCAACAGCAGCCTATCACCAAAGCACGGGGCCACTGATCAGGAAAGATGTGCAGATTAAGCCAAAAGGTCAAGATGCTCTGTAGCACATTTGCAATGGCATTTTACAAGCTTCCTTCTAACTGTAAAATGACTGACTTGGCCAGGACAGTAATGCCAGATTCCCTGCAAGCAGATTTGCGACATGTTTTGATACAAGCTGCAAGTTGATCTATTTTGGATGTCTGTTCAGAGCATTACCTGTGGCATTTTGGCTCACTCACTGCTAGATCAAATGTCACCCAATCGCAGCAAGAACCGCATCCACCACGGTCAGCAACTGGGCAGCGCCATCAATCAGCCGCCAGGACATTGTGCATTCTGACAGCCACCAAAACCTTGACAGCAAACAAGCCCTCGCTGCCTGCTGGAGCAGTAATAGGACCAGAACTGCTGACTGGTAGTGGCAGCAACACTTCTTCCCCTGGAAAACGTCGTTTGAAATTCTCAAAGTGTCATCTCCCAGATTCCTAGCCCAAAGGCACATCACACATCCTACACCATCACTGGAGCTCAAACGCCAGTCCTGACACCAGATTGGAGTCCTCACGGAGTGAGACACAGATGTACTTTTTGCACATCAGATGGACAGAGCCTTCTGACCACTGGATACAACTTCCCAAGCGAGAATGAAAACCCCATCGCGTTTCTTATTTTTACTAATCTTTTTTATTCTTCTGTCTATGCCAAACATAGTCCATCAATGTTCATGTCTGCCTCCTACACAATCCTCCATGTATGCACCACTGAAACCTAATTGCCACCAAAAAAAAAAAAAAAAAAAAAAAAAC
>JAOWBP010001760.1:58428962-58457187 GCA_028571105.1 Tragopan temminckii | reverse complement strand
GCCGTGCGGCGCGGCCCGGGGAGGAGGTGCGCGGCGGAAGGTGGGGTCGGTACGGCACCCGCCGGCCCCGGAGCGCGGGGAGCGCTGCCCACCCCGCTACTTACGCGCTCCCCCGCCTCCCGCCGCAGGCGCTGCCGTGACCGCCGCCGCTTTCTCCCCTCTTTTCGCTTCTCGTCTTCACGAACAAGACAATATGGCGCCCGCTGCCGCTGCCCCGGAAGCAGAACGCGTCACGGCGCTGACCCGTGCCGGGCGCACGGGAACTCCGCTCGCCGCCATCTTTGCTAAGGGCAGACAGGCGGAACGGCGCGGCCTTCTTTTAGCGGCGGGTCTCGGGAGACGCCGCGCCGCCGCCATCTTTAGCGAGGGCAGCACGCTATTTCCCGCCGCTCGGCGTTCTCCATGGCAGCCGCGGTGGTGGGCGGGGCCTCCTCCGTGCTGCTGCGGGACGGGGCGGGGGCCCCAGAGCGGCGCTTTGGGCTTGGGCTGGGTGATCGCCGGAGGTCATAAACTACTCAAAATAAATGCTCTTTTGTTTCCTAAAAGCAGCACTGCGTCTTCATGTTTTGTACCAGAAATGTACCCGAGGCTGCAACGGATGTAAGAAACAGTCTTGACGCTTCAAAAAATGCAGATTTTATATGAATGTTGTGAACACAGAAGTACCCACACTTTATACAGACAGAATTGACACCAAGTCGTTTGAAAGTGGTTGAATTACAGTTGTCTATTACAAAAATGTCATTCGTGTAGACACCTTAATGTTGCACAAAGAAGCATTTTGACTTGCAGTAACAGACTGTCTGAAAATATATTTCATAGTCTCACCTTACAAAGAAAAAATAATTTCAAATCATCTTAAATGATCCCTTTCCTATCATTTTTTTGCAGTTTATTTATACACCAAAGCGAGAGGTAAATAGAGCTGACACAAGTGGCAAAGTGATACCTGAAGACATGGTAGATAGATGCAGATGAAAGATAATCCATCGTAAAATACCGAGACTGAACTGATTCTATTGAAGACAAACGGCCTCTCCTTCATCTGGCTTTCCTTCCCTCTTAGGAGGAAGTTTTTCACACAGAGAGTGGTGAGGCACTGGAACAGGTTGCCCAAGGAGGCTGTGGATGCCCCATCCCTGGAGGCATTCAAGGCCAGGCTGGATGTGGCTCTGGGCAGCCTGGTCTGCTGGTTGGCGACCCTGTACATAGCAGGGGGTTGAAACTCGATTGTTATGGTCCTTTTCAACCCAGGCCATTCTATGATTCTATGAAGGTCTTTGTACAAATACTTACACGTGTACAGGGCTTAGTAAAAAACAGCTACTGACAACTGAGGAATATAAAACCTGCTATAAAAAGCAAAGCAAAGCAAACCTGCTGTAAAAGTGTTTTGTGAAATATGCTATCATTTATTTTTAATTAAAATTTGATTTGCTGATGTTTGCTAACATAGAAGTTGTATTCTAATGCTTTGTCTTTTAAGATGTCTTTGGTACATCTTAAATGATCTCCTAAGAAATTACTCAGTTTGTTACCTGTAAGTTCAAATAGGAATTTTGTAACACGTTACCTTGAGAACAGTTGCATAAATTTCATGTCCCTTTATGATTCAGTTTGTATCAGCATGAAAAAAAGAAGTTCAAGGAGAAGCAAATGGTGGTTAAGGCATCTTAGCCTTTTAATGAATTTATAAACCAGTCTCACCTGCTACTACTTGAAATCCACAAGCAAGAGCACTTCACTGATGCACACTGAAAGGTGCAGATGGGAATAGGGAAAAGAGGTTTGACAGACTGCAAGGATTTCATCTTCTTAACAAAGACAATTACATTGCACATATCTTGGGCACAGAAGCACAGGGCTTTTTGTTTGTTTGTTTTCCCCTCATCCTTTCTTTTTCCTTCAGAGTGTATTTGTAGGACATTCTCAGAACAGGCTAATACAGACATTATGTCTGTAGATGTATTGGTGTAGTAGATAGGTCAGCGTAATTCTTTTTGCCACTGTAGCCAAATACAGTATAAATGGCATACAGAGCCAAAGACATTATCTGTATTCATGCCTCATCACTGGAGAAACTTTTGTAGGTGCTCCAGGTGCTCCAAATGTAACTCACATATTCCTCATAAATTAAGTTTTCTTACTGAAGGGTGGACAGTTTCTTACTTTGCTTTCTTCCTCACTGGTTTGAAGGCAGTGTTGTGTGAGTGGTCAGCTGCTTGGGAGTCAGCTTATCTCAGATAACTGTGCTGCTGCAGTTAAGAGTACCTCTTCCAATAGGAGTTTTGCTAATTCGTGGTATCCAGGTGATGAGTAGGAAGCATTGTTTTATGGTTAGGGATGGATGAAGGAAAAGTCATTGACGCAGAGGCTGACTGAAATGCCAAAATATAAAGAACAAGTGAAGCTGTTGAAGACAGTGGTGCAAAGGGAAGGGTGAGACAAAGAGAAAGAACTTTCTAAGCTATTCCAAATAAGGAAGCAGGCTGCTGCTGTGCACAGGGAAAAAAAAAAAAAAAAAAGGTATGGTATATCTCCAGGAAAAGCAAGTGTTGGAGGCTTCAAAAGGTTTTTTGGACTCATAACAGGAAAAGATTACATGAAAGGAAAAATAGTTAAATTCTGAAAAGCCATGGCTTTTCAGTAGTGTGCACACATCTGTAGGTTTAGGAACCTGTTTCCTAGGCTTTGAAAATAGGCTCTAGAATCATGTTTAGCATCTTAATAAATATAGGGTGTCCATCTCCATTTTCCAGAAGAGCTCTGAACTTCTGCAGTTCCTAAGACACTGTAACAGGTCTTCAGAGTGCAGATTTATGTATAACCACTTGCTATGCAGCCAAATTCCAGCACATATAGTCTTGAAGGATACTCTAACAGAGACTTGAACATGAACTCACAGATCTTTTCTATTCTCTAGCATTCTCTTGAGTCATGAATTCTTCATTCTAAAACCTACTGACTTACTTTTACAGAATGTTTTCTTCTACAATATTTTCACATTTGTTCCCAACTCTGAAATAACTAAAGCTGTTGCTAAAAGTGCTTTTTTCTTCAACTGATAAAGCTTCATCCAACAGCAAGAATGATGGCCATCGTTGTTAAAAGTGCTGGATTTTTTTAATGTCTCACAGAATCACAGAATGGCCCAGGGACCTCAAGGATCATGAAACTCCAACCCCCCGCCACAGGCAGGGCCACCAATCTCCCCATTTAATACTAGACCAGGGAAGGTTGGTCTCTTTCCCACCGTGTTCTACAAAATACCCTAATAGAAAGAAAATGTTCTCTAGATGTTATTGAGGAAATCATTCTGTCAACATACTTCCTGGCATCCTAATCACTTGGGAAGATTTCACCAGTTCAAACAGCAGTGAACCTTGGTTAAAGGGAAGTAAAGACTGCCTCAATGAGAGCTTCCCAAAATAGCGCTAAAAAGGAAAACACAGACTAAGAAAACCTTGTTCTGCTTCTCTCTCAGTTCTGCCCTCTAGGGAACTAGTTCCAGGCTAAAAAATAGGACATTACTATAGGTACATATTTAAGTTCGGTAATTATGCATATTCAGAAGTCAGCAAGACCAGAAAGTTCAGGGCCTCATCTAGTCAATCTCTGCTTTAAGATGGGTCAAATATACTCCATCTGTGGTCTCTAAGTAAGACTGAGTCACAGAAGTGAACCTTAGTCTCTACTTGCTGCAATTCTTACTCAGAAATATTTCTGAGTTTCGATCAACTTTAGGAAAAGAGGGGGAAGGGAAGTTTAAACTCTGTTGTGTTGTTTCTTTGTTTGTTTTTCTGTTTTAGTGTAGACACTGATTAAGATGTGTTTAGTTGGAATACAGATAGCTAAACCTGTCTGCTTAGTTTCTCTTTTGAGTAAACTGAGACAATTTTAATTGGTAAAGATAAAAAATGACTGAGTTGACCAAGATGTATAGCCTAATTTTGACCTAGCTAGAGTAACTTTTCCTTTGAAAGCCTGTGTGACCAGAAGCTCACTCTGTCTGTTTGGACAGTTAGCTCTTAATGACTGCAAAAACACTGTGGTTATAAAATATACCTCAGCAGTTTTGATTGAGCAAATCTGTTATCTTCTTGGGCAAAGAGGTGAATGCAAGCAGGATACAGCTCTGAAAGAGAACTAGAGAATAGAAAAGATATGCGAGTATGATAAAACATAGCAGAGATGGTAAAAGAAACAGCAAGCTTTTTCACAGCAAAACATTTCTATAAATGAAAACAGTAAGCAGAAATAAATGCAGGTTTTTCTCTACCAAAGTGCAAGCTCAACCAGATATGTAATAATTACAGAAGCAAATTGTATTTAAGCAACTGCTTATTGAATAAATAATTACATAGCTTCAAAATCATCATCAGATTTTGACCTTAGAGGGTATCTAGCTGGGATGGAAATGAGAAATTACTGAGAGAAGTAACATCACAGACTGGACAGTCAAAATAATGGACACAAGCCAGCCTACAGTAGCAAGTTCTGCAACTAGGAAACCTGCTGCCCTCCAGAGATGGCACAGGGAAGTCCAGGGATGCATCAGAAGGCACAAGTCATCATTTACTGTCCAACTCACACACACAGTGCAAAAATAATTTATAGTTTATTACTCCCCATGAGAAAAATATTCAGGAACAGATAAACAAATTAATGTTTGGAAGCAAAAGTAACAGAATTACCCAGTTACACTTAAACCTCATACATATTCATACACAAGCTCATCATACGCTGTACATCTGTCACAATCATGAATTTGAAAATTTACTAAATACAGAAGTGTTTGCAATTCCTTCCTATCCTAATAGGTAAAGTGACAACATATACCGATGGATTTATGGTGTGCATATATATATGTATATATTTATCTTAGAGAATATATACATGCACACCACAGTATATATTTACATTAAAACAGGAGTACATGGCTATACCAGCACTTGTTGGAGACAGCTGAACAGGTGTTAACTATCTACACTGCCACACTGCAGAAGCAATATTTTAATACTTTCCCAACCTATTTCCAACAACATATTGGGAAAGTGCACTGCAGCATTACCCAGAGACATCTATTGTTCTGTTCTGGAAACGCTGCTTTCCAAATTACTACATCTGCAGGCTACATGCTTTGACATGTACTTGTTTGCAGAAATCCTAACAGCAGACATCCAACCCAGGGATGGGAAGGATAAAGACTCAATTGAAAAGCAGTTCAAGTACTTTATATTGTTACTGTACGGCAGCAAATCCAGGCACTTAACACTATCAGCATTTTTATTCTCACCTGTTCTAGAACTATGGGTGAAAGCTTATCTTCGGTAAAATCAACAACAAAAGTTTTCACTGACCTCACTAGGATAGAACATCATCTTACATTCTAACTGTAAAATTAAAATGTGTGACAAAGTGCATATTTTAAAGGAACCATTCAGATATTTATAATAGCTTGACTGAATTTCAGAGTCAACATGTGGTAAATTCTCTGCAAGATAAAGGCACAATATTTACAGGTACTTTTTCTACTGCAGCTTTAAATAAGAGAAACTAAATAATCACTACAGTTTTTTTTTAAATTAAACTGTTGAGAATTATATCAGTAATCTTTCATAAAAAAGCAGATATGCTTGTGCATTTAGTACTCGTGATTCTGGAACCATCTGAACGTGGGCATCGCTAACATACACCCACTGTCCTGCTGATGCTCCCATGGCTTCCTTTAAACCTGAAATGCAACAGCGAAGGAAGTCACATTCATTGTCTTTCACATCATCATCGAACAAATGCAATGGATGTTTCAAAAAGCAATAAAAAAATCACATTTCAAAAGCTGATCAGTGTGAAACTAACAACACAGAAAAGACATAATCAGTTCTAGTAATTACTGCATGGGAAGCCTCAGACTGAGGGAGACTTGTTCCAAAAATTATTTTAAAATGTTGTGCTTCTGGGAAATGAGCTTCAAATGCAAAGTGATAATACCCAGGATAGACAAAGTGTGTGCTTGGTTCCTGCTCCCTTGTGAAGGGAAACAGTAAATACATTTAACATACTCTGACAACACAACATTGCCTCTGCAAATCATTCACTAACAGGTTCTATCCTAGAATCTTATTTCGCTCTACATGACAAAAGCATCAAAAAGAACTGGAATGCTCTTCGCCAAATAGCACGAGAAGCCTTACAAGAAAAGATATCTTGCTCCTCACATTTAATCGGAGTATTCCAGATTTTTAAGCATTAAAAAATACCAATTCTTAACAGATGGGTAAGATTGGTAAAAATGCATATAAAAAATTAAATTGTTGTGGATTCAGCTCTTACACTAGAAATACCAAATCTACCAAATATTTACAAATTAGAAGGCAGTGCCATTCCTCCGAATGTACTGCTTTGACTAGGAAGAAGAGGAGCATTTTCCATCACTTCTCTGTTTAATAACTGAACCAAAATTCTGTTGTTTACTCAGCTGTGTGTGGGTTTAATATAGAAGCAGGTCATGCATTGTGTGTACCAGAAAAAAACAGAATTATTTGTAGGGCCCAAAAAAATAACATTCTGAGCCAAAACAGTTTGAAATCTTAATGAAAAGAAGCTGCAGCCAGTGGTTGTTTTTGGCTTTACTCATAGAGGAAGGAAGTTCTGTTCTGTACATACCTAGAACGTTTTTTGTGGAGGAAATATGCTCTAGTAATTTCTTGGAGGGCGTTCTGACTTTCACATAAGCCGCATAATGACCGCCTCTCATTGACCCACTGTGCTCCACTATTCCATAAAGGCTGTACAGCACTCTTGCACCATCTGTAACGTTCTGTATTCCCAGAAACACAGAAAACAACAATGAATTATTTCACAGTAAATTTTACAAATACCTTCATTACCCTTCAACAGTATTACTTTAAAAAAACAGATAGACATCTACAGCATTTCCACTGATGAAACACTATTAAAAATACTCAGGAGTCTGTTAACCGATTTCAGTTACCATGGAAGCAGCAGTATCTGTCCTTAACACCATTAGAGACACTAAAACCATCAGGGCAGCACAGCTTAAGTAGCGTTAGTTAACATTCGTACTACTCATTGATATGAATGGAATTTCTGTCAGCTAACATTCTGAGTACACTGCTTGAAAACACTGTCTATAATTTCTATGGGAAAGGAAGGAATAATAATCATCATCATCATCATCATCATCTTCATTATCATCAATCCAGTTAACTTGTGTTCAGGGAAACAGCAATTGTTAGAAGCACAATAAAAATTGAGATTGAAATGCATACCTTGCAAGAAGCAGAACAAAATGGTGCTAGGTCTAAAATCAGTGGGAAATCCACATGCCTATTTACTTTCCGTAGACTCAAACCAGCCTTTAATAAAGAGAAAAAAAGACTGTATGATAAATACTTTGACTAGGAAGCTTCTTAAAACTGATATGTATTATTACGTTATTAAAATAAACCAAACCAAGAATCAGATTTGAACTTACTGAAACATTCTCCATTATGTCTTTAATATACTGCATGCTACACACAAGTATGACAGACACACAAAAGGTTTCCTTGGATACATCTGAATAGCTAAATGCACTCTGAACGTATCAGAGATTCAAAAAACCACAAGCATGTTTCAGAACAGTCCTTCATAAAAAAAAGCAAACATTAAAATGCACAATGACACTTAAATAGTTGCTCATTCACCAGAACGGCAGAGGAATAGAAGAGGTTTGGGCACTTTACCTGGTGGAATCTTTTCAGATGGAGAATAAGAACAGCAGGAACTGAAGAAATCAGTAGCTGTTTCCGAGCATTCGTGTAGACTCCTTCCATTTTCTTTTCTGTATTTATGAATATCACAAGAATTTGTGAAGTGAGGACAATCACACAGAACCTGTTTTTTTTTTAATTTCTGACAGAAGAACAGATCTATGTTGCAATGACTTTGTACATGTGTATGTTTTCCAACAGAAATGTTGTGGAGTAACAGAAAAATACTTTCTCATTCTTCTTGTTTTCAATATAAACACCTACCAAGCCTGAGCATTACTTTGATCTGCCTGAAACAAATCAGATCAAAAACCAGAAGCACATTCAGTAGCCGGGTCAGTGTGTACACTGAGATCCAGCATCTGCTGTCCTAATCCCACAACTTTCCTGTGGAAAAGCATTTCACCTGAAATGAACAGACAATCACTGGGAGAATAAATACAAAGCACAGGTCTCTTCATCCATGCCAACGTCCTAGTCACTAAGCTAGAGATTACTTTTCCATTCTTCATGGAAAGCACACACTTTGTGCTTATCTTTGAGAAGGGTCTGAAGAGAGGAGATGCATTTCAGGATACCTCCTAATCTGCTGGCTTGAGCACATAGGATTGGCAACTGTGGCCTATGCTGCAGTGGGAACTGAATGGGAGCTCTTACAGAAAGTAGCTCTGCTGTTAGCTACAGATTAAGAAGAGAACATGTCACCAGCACTTTTTTTTTCCCCTGAAAAAATAATTAGCATGCTTAAAGTAAAATATTTCAACTGCACAATAAATGCTAAATTACATCTACAGTTATGTTCTAATATTTGCATTTTCTGCTTAGCCACAAGGGGGACGCCCATGGTGGAAAAATGAAACATCAGAGGTTGCACAGGTTTTGACAGAAAATCTTGTACAGTGAATCACAGAAATACAGAATGGCTTGGGTTGGAAGGGACCTCAATCAAGTTCCAACCCCCCTGCCACAGGGAGGCCCACCAACCTCCAGATCTGGTACAGGACCAGGCTGCCCAGGGGGCCCAATCCAACCTGGTCATGAAATGCCTACATACTAGCATGTTACCTGAGGAGTTGGATTTCTTCTGATACTTCTGTTTCCTTTCTGTGCAGCTCTCACACAAAAGCTTGTTGTTCCCCATTAACAGCTCTACAGAGGTAAACTGGTAAAGGCAGGACTGGACAGAACACTCCTTGGAGCTAGTTATATAGCTCTGGGAAAGCGTCTGAAAAGCGTTTTGAGGGTTTGAGGACAACGAGGACTTGTCTGCTGAGAACATGGAATTATTCGATAAACCTGGGTCACCAAAGCTTGACTTTTCATCTTCGTTTATAGTATCGCAGAAGCTGAGTTTGGATATGGCACTGGAAATCTTCTCATCGTTACTGTCACTTGGTTTGGTGTGTGGCATTTTAACATTGACGTGATTGACATGCAAAGCAGATGTGTTGCTGCATGAGCTAAAAGCTGTTTGCTTAGAAGCACTTTCACTTTCAGAGGCTTCACTGTCTGCATCAAAGCTGCTTTCAGAGCGGCTGGCTTCCTTCTCGCTGCCCTCTGTCTGACTCCCATTCATGGCAGATTCCACAGTTGTGTCTTTGGAGTACAGCACACCAGAGCTATCTTCCAGCTCTGGCTTTTTGGATCTTTCCTGCATGATAACAGGGCTTCTTTCTTCTTCATTAGAGGAAGCTTTTCTGGCAAGCCTTCTCTCCTGGTTCAACTGATTCTGTAAATTATGGCATTTTAGTAGTATACAGGAGAAACAGAAAACATACCTGTGATCTAAAATAACTTTTAAGAGATGACAAATTCAAAGCAAATGAAATCTAGCATTTTATCTTCTCCATCTTTCACATGCTTAAGCTACTTGATCTCCTTAAGATCTGTTTAAACTAATATAGGATTAGAAACTTCCATACCAGTCAACTATGACCATTATACTTACTGTGAAATCAATACCTCCTACAATCACAGTGACAGCTGTGGATGGCACATGTGAAGCAGTATTCCTTTAATCTAACTTAAGCTTCTAAAAGGTTCTCAAGTTTAAGCTGGCCTTCCACTAGAGGCCTTAGCTGATGAGCGCCTATAGAAGAGAATTCATTTCACCTTGCAGACACTTGTCTTAGAATTAAATAATCTCTAGCAACGTGTTTCTTTATTTGTATATTTTACTTTGTCTGAAGTTGATTTTTTTTTGTACTGCAAGAAGAAAAAGCTTTGCTGTCAAAAAAATACTACTATAGATTTAAAAGTACTTTAAGCTGCCATAATCTTAAGTTATTCACAATTCTTTCTTTCATTTGGCTTGCTTCCTAAAGAAATGAGCATTTTTCCTTCCATTGCCTAGACAGAACAAATAACAGAAAGTAAATTTCATGGTTTGCTTCCATAACAGGGAAGCTAAGTGGACAGAAATACCTTCTGCACACTTGGTCATGGGCCTAAGCAGCAGTAAGGATATAATTATAGGCATGACTTTATGTTTAGAATTTCCTACTATCTTTAGAATCACTGAATCACAGAACCGTTTGGGTTGGAAGGGATCTTAAAGAACATCCATTTTCAATTCCCTGCTGTGGGCAGGGACATCACCACCATCAGGCTGCCCAGGGCCCCATCCCAGCCAGCCTTGAATGCCTCCAGGGATGGGGCACCAACAGCTCTTCTGGGCAGCCTGTGCCAGCACCTCACCACCTCCTGAGTGAAAAATGTCTTCCTTATATCCAATCTAAATTGACTCTTCCAGTTTAAAACTGTTGCCAGGTATATTCCAATTTAGTAGAGAGGACTTCTGGACTGTCTTTGTTACCTATATAGGTAAATCTTGAAGTTTCAGATCCCACTCTGAGTCACAGGTACCAACATATTGGGCACCACAGTTAAGTGCCTAACTTAAAGCCTTGTAAGATCTTTATCTTAAGACTATTCCTTAAATATGTTCACAAGGAATCTTCAACAGTTACTTAAGTTCATCCTTAAAGCTTAAAACTAAGTCCAAATGAAGTCAACATAAAAGGCAAATAATATTGGTAAATATTTTCCCAAGTAGGGCTTTAAGTCACACTGAACACTACTTCATAATTCAAGTCCTTAAACTTAAAAACAAGAAGCAATGTTTAGCAAAAAAGAGTAAAATCCAAATGAAGAAGTCATTAAAACCCCCAAACACAACTGTCTGCTAGGTCTCGGCTGTGTTTACTTTCTTTATAGAAAAGAGGGAGAGAAACTTGTCAGAAATTACTGATAGTGCTCAGGGGGATTACACAAACAACTCTTACACCTTTTAAAATCATGAAGCTCCTTGCTTCAGGAGGAAAACATAACAACCAATGTTCAGATACTCTATTACCTGCACAAACACCCACTGGACACTCGGATTGTCACAAGCAGACTTACAGACCCATTAACAAAAGTCACAGAATATCAATAAATGCTAATTGAATTCAACACTGCTTGTTTTAGATTAGAAATTTTAATGCTTTATTACAATAAAAATCATTCAAAAGATGAGTAAAGTCATCACAAATATACGTCCAAAAACACGGGGGAACACGGAATCACTGGTTAGACAGCCATCTCATGGATCACTTTATCAATCCTTACTGAAAGCAGAGCTGTTTCCTCTTTTATATTTTATTGTCTAGCCTAGTTTGTTGAATCCAAACTGTTTTTTATTTTCTTAATTTTGCATGTCATCCAGTAATCACATTTTTATGCAACAGCGTTAATTTTATTATTCATTCTATTTTGGAATTTTCCATGTCTCTTCTAGCATAGAATCTATTTGTCCATAATCTTATATGGAATATAAGGCTTATTAAAAAAAAAAAAAAAGAATATTAATAAACACTGAAAGCCCTCCCCACTTTCATTAACAATGAAAGTGCACAATATTTACTGCGGATTAATTTTAATCTGTAAAGCAGATAGTTCTGTTCAGCTAGTGAATTTGCAGAACCCTTTTGCTGCCATCAGGAAGGACTGTACTGAGAGGCTGAACTGAACCCCTTGGGTTACTGAAGGCCAAATGCTCCATGGAAACCCCACTCTCAGCCTCCAAGAACCTCTGGAGTTGCTACTATTTTTGTTGTGTCTGTTGGCAGTTAATCCCTCTGATGGCTCTAGTACAGACCTGCCTCCCCTCTCAGCTAGTGTTACAATTCATGGGGCTGCAGCCAGAAACAAATTAGGAGGACAATAAAAGGAAAGCTGGACAGAAAATCTAAAACAACACCAACTGAAATTAACGTGCAGATCTTTTTTTTCTTGCAAACACAACCCCGTAATTGAAATGGTTCTCAACGACTATAATCTCTCACATTTCTAATAGTTATCTAAATATTTTTCAACTAATCTATGTAGTTGACATACGTCAGTAGCTGACATCTAGGCAAACAAACAATTGCAGGTGTCAATATTCCTTCTCCTGTTGCCCTAGAAACATCAGAACAAACTCACAATGATGGCTAGTTAGAGTATTTAAGTTCTTACCTTATCTTTTGTTGAAGCATGTTTCTTGACAATTTTGGGCTGATTATTCAGTGTACTGATGGAAGAACAGGTATACTGTCCGAGATCTGCTTCATGCACACTTTTACTTTTATTTGTTCTTCCCAAAGGCACAGGTTTTGCAACCTAAGAAATTAGACAGGAATTCAGGAAAGGATATATGCCTATTTTTCATTCCTTTACGGCACAGAAGAGATTAATGTAGGTAGGTTTGTTTTCTGTACATTAGAAAACAGTAACCTATGTTGCTATGAACCAAACCGGTGTTTGGAAACAAGCACATTTTATGAAGGACCAAATATTACATTAAATACTCTTCCTTAAATCTATGTGAACATGAGAAAGGATGGGGAAGAACCACTCTCAATCCATCATCCTACTCCCAAATAAAAATTCCAAGTCCCACAAAAAAAAACAAAGTATATGTCCTAAAATGAATACAGCCCCTCTGCAGCTAACAACGACGTTCTGTAAACTATTTATGACAAAACACCAGAACAAATATTATCAAAGTTTATCCATTTTCACCCCGACTCATACATCCTGTGCATCACAAACCCTGCACCTCAGCTCCCCAGTTGCAAACTAGTAAGCTAGAATCTATCTTTTGGGACCTTTCTAAAGAATTTTATAATGAATTTCTATGCTAAAAGTACTATTAAACTAACCTCAGATCTATATATACTGTAAATAACACTCATTCGTCCTAAGTTTGGTCTAATCAAAAAATGATTTTTTCTCTATCTATATAAATATGTATATAAAAATCACATAATGAGCAGACAGTACGCACACGTTTATAGACAAACGTGCATTTCTAGGTTTGAAATCAAAACTGTACATCTTCATAAAGCAATCCAGTGAAAACAACAGTTATTACGTATTCTGTATCTTACCCTCTCCTCTATTATAGGAAGTGAAAGATCAATGAAAGGTTCTTTTACTGTTGAAATCTTGAAGAAAAAGAGAAAAAGTATATTGAGTGCAAAGAGCTATGCACAGGTTCAGCACATACCTTTTTTTTTCAAACCAAATTATTATCCAAAACTACACAACAAGCTAATCAGTTACAAGCTGTATCAAACTACAATGAAGAACTTCCCACAAGCTTTTTTCCTATCTTTTAGAATTTTAAGATAGTTCTTATTTTCTTTCTAACACTGCATGGAATTCCAGCAGACAGACACAAAGGCAAGGCCACTCCTCTAGGCACAAGCCACACCTAGAAGCACTGTGGTGCTCAGATTCTCTGAGCTCCAAACAGATTTTCAACTCATGTGGGTCTTCTAGATGGATAACAACTTTTTGGACAGCAGAAATAGCAAATCCAGTAGAATTCTGAAGAAAAACTAACTTTTATGCATTTTCTGAAACTGGACATTTCTGTGCAGGCACTGATCTTGTATGTTGTTCAGCAGCAAGAACTGGTTAATGGCAGTTAGGTGGCAAGTTGTAACCTGGCATTCACAGGAAAGATGATGTCAGGCTTATTCATTGCAGCCAAAAGTTTTATTAGAAATGTTCATATTGCAACATACACTAGGAATTATTAAAATAAAGCCAATTAATGGGAAAAAGCAGTGCTTTTATTTTCAGCAAAATACCTTATTTTCTATTCTGCAGTATTATTTTTCGTTCTATAAACCACATAAATTCTAAGCTGAAACTGGAAATATGACTTTCTGACTACAACATCCAGACCAAGTCTGTTTCTTAACCTCTCTCCCCTGCCATTCTCACATTCCTTCCAAAACTAATTTATCTTACCTCATGAAAAACTGAAAAGCAAAGCCTTTAAAAAGAACATCACAGTGTGCACATAATTACTGAACACAGTCATACCTCCAGTTACTGTCATTGTTGCCCTTCTCTGATGTCTATGACCCTATCTTCCATCTGTGACATAAGGACCAGAGGCTCCTCTTAGCAAAAAGCTTACATTTATCCGTTGTGTGAGGGACTCAGCATGGTTTAAGTTCCAGTAAAACAATAAATGAGGTTAGAACTATCTTAACTGTGTTGATTTACTGACTGTTGAGCAATATTCAAACTAGGGCTCCTCTAGAGACTGACTTTTCAGGAACAAGCACTAGTCAGAAAGATATTTGCCAATGCAAGCACAGGAAAGAGACTGCTAAGCTTGTCCTCGTACAGCTACCGCTAACCAAGCCCTGAGTCCTGTGCAGGCAGAACATAAGAACCCAACAAAAATAAATGGTACACACAAAACACAGACGATGCCTATTTGGTACACAGCTGAAGTTCTTCATTGATACTAGAAGCACATTGAAGTTTAATCTGCACATCACACACAGGGAAGTTTACCTGGCACTGCAGAACTGTGCTCAAGTATTCAGATTGATTGATTTACTTAATCTCTATAATATTAAATATAATGCTTTAAACCAAACCAAACACAAATGTAATATTAAGTTTTAAAAAGTCATGCAAGTAAGATTTTTCTTTTCCAAAGTTAAAGAAAATCATAAGGACAATGGAAAGCATTTATGATGAAATGTCAGTAGTATTAATTATGAAAGGAATATGCTGTTCATTAGAGATATTACGTTAATTCTAAAAAAGACACTTAAAGAAAAGAAAGTAATTTTAGCATTTTCCCACTCATACTAATTCAAAGCAAGTACTTCCCAATTTTCAGGTATTTCCCAGAAGACGAGGCAGGAGGTTTTATATTTTAAGATAGGTAAGCATTTTAGGAATATCAAATAAAAATTGTAGTGTAACACAGATAATTACAGAATTTGGAACCTCCAGCCTTAAATTAGATGCAAAATGAAGCCCACTATTTGAAACCACTTTGAATTCAAACGATCCCTCTTCTTAGGTTTGCAGAGGATAATGCTTTAAGGAAGCGTAAGTAAGTTATTATTATAAATGAGAAACTGTCAATAGTCTTGCTTTCACAGACAAACAAGCAAGTATAAAATTGGCAACACAATTTTATACTTTCAAGACAATGTAATCAAACCAGTATGTGATCTATTCCACATCAAACCAAATTCCAAAATACCTACATTTTCACATTCCTCACACATGACAGTGCTAGTCAATTCACCAACAAAGATCCTATCTATGAAGTTCATCTTCACACCCTCTCTTCCATATGCTGAAAAAACATTGCCTTTTTTTAAATGTGAAAAATAACAGATCCAATGCCACACTATAAGTACAACAAAATTCTAAGATTTATTTCAAAAGCACAATTGTTAAACATATTCAAAAGGTTTTAAACACAACACAGTAACTAAGCCATCATATACTGTATTTCAGTATTTAAAAACATCTGTTACTCAGTGATATAATTCTCTTCATACTCGCTTTCCCCACCTGCTATAACAAAATAATCATACAGTATCTCTCAAGAAGAAGCCTTTAAATATAATCTCAGTTTTAATATACAGTATATATACAGTATTGTATTGCTTTGATATAAACACTACAATGGCAGACAGGCTGTCAATTTTTCTAAACAGCCTTCAAAACTATAAAACTAAAAAAATAATAAAAAACAGAAAAAAATAGAAAAGAAGAACGTCAGTTCTATGTCTCAACTGTTGCAGATTTGGGAAGGCCAACATTCAAAAGAGCTTCATCATTATTTAGACTTCAAGCAAAAACTATTACATTTTTTGAATATACGCAAAAAGAAAAATAATTTTAAACTTGTTAAAAAAAAAACAAGCATTCTTTTGAAACAGCTTCCCATTTTGGTTTTGTAATCGTATTTCGAGCGCTCACAGTATCAGCCACCTGATAGAAATAACTTTTGCTTATGTTAAGTGGCCTCTCTGAGCAATACAGTAACCGTGGCTATGTAACAAACAAACAGCAGGCTATTTAAGAAAGGAAAACTAGATTCTATATACCATTACAGAAGGCATTACTAATACAGTGGAAACTTTTATTCTGACTATAGATTGTACATATATATATACTTTAGATATGCGCTAGGTGGCACTAGAATAATACATAATAAAGCATTTTAACACTACGGTACTTTGAGACTGCTGTTTGCTATAGTTAGTTTTGAAGAAAACAGTACTTTAAAACTTCTATATTTTAAAAGTGATTCAATAAAGTGTTTCATACCTTTGACTTTTCTTCTAGTTTCTTCATCTGCTGTCTTAGTTGTTGGATTATTAAATGCTTTTAAGATACCAGTTTGTATACGCTGTAATTTAAAAGATAGCCATAGAATTAAAAAAAAAAATTAGCAAGTACTTACAGTGTAAACGTTCTAAATATGATTAATATATGATTAAAAGAAGCATAACTTACTACTGTTATTCATTAACACTGTCAAAACTACACAAGCTTATTAGCTTCAGTATGTAACCATTTCAAAATTTCCTCCCCACAAAAGGAGTACCTGTAGAGGCTATCAACAAATAAGATTTTCAGTGAACAAATGCTTTTCATTTCTTCCACAGTTAGGGAAAAAAACCAACACCATACTACCAGTAAAATGGTCTATTACTGATTGACTGGGATACAAAATACTTGAAGGCAGCTAAGGGCAGCTAAGAGTCTTTCAATCGCCAAACTTCCCTGATTCTGTTCGGCCATTTATTACTTCTATTTATTTTCTAACACTGTACATTTCAAAGATATGTCAGAAAAATCTTTAAAGATACACAAAACCTTCTATGAATCTATATAAAATTCAGCAACACTATTAAAAAAAATCCCAGAAAGTTACATTTTTTAAAGAAGAATTAGAAAGAAATATATTCTTACATGTGAGCAGTGGTTGCAACTTGAAATAGGGGAGTCTTTCCCCATATTTCTCAATCTGTAACTGGGACAAAGAGGTATTTTTATGAATCATTTGGATGTGTATGCTGCTGGCACCTGCTCATACAAAATGTGCCTCTGCCCATCCTGTGATGAGCTGTGAAGAGGGAAGGAGAGAACTGTGCTGACTCCACCGCCAGAGAACACTGCAGCATGTCTGACCCTGGTTTTCCTCTCCTGGCAAATGTACTTGCTTTCCAATCCAGAAACTCCACTAACAGCCTCCCGTGTCAGGGTGCAAATGACATTTACAATGAAACATGGTATCGAAGTCACAACTAGAGAGCAAAGCACCCTTCTAGGAACAAATCGTATACCAACTGTTCCACGAGTAACACAAAACCTGTGCACCAGCAGAAAAAAGCTAACAAATAACTTGTGTTTGCAGACAGCAAAGTGCACTTTCAAGCCATCGATTACAGCGTGACGATGGCAGGCAGCCCCAGAGGTCTGGTTTCCAGTTCAGGCACCCATCAGGGTAAGTCATACTCCTACCTTATGAGTATGTGACCTGGCTTGTGAATTAACTCCCGCTGCCCCAAGCTCAGCTTTGTTCATCTTAAAGCCAACAATATACTAAAAGGGCTAATCAATAGATAATTCACAAAGTTGAACACCATAAATGGGTCTAAGGCCATAAGCGACCCTTTTGTTGGGATTAGTGCGTTGAACCATTTATTTAGGTCAAAGAAAAACACAGTCTTTGAATGGGCAGGGTGCTGCCGACAATGGCAGCAGACATTAATCAATTAGCAGCAGGGTTCAGCTACTTCGGGCCCTGGTGTGAAACAATCTCCAGCCACATTGCTGGGTACACTGGTCAGGATGTAATTTTTATCGTTGTATCGACAGCCTTTTATCTTAAAAACCCACTTGTGTACACACACACACTAATGGGGACAGGAAAAAGTTCAACACTGGTCTGAGAAGGCTGTTTTGTGAAGCAGGAAGGCACAGATAAAAGGCAAAAGTGGAATGTGACTTGTGGGAGTTACGTAAGTTGTAACTCACGTCATGCTCTGTACTATACGCATCTCTCCTCAGAGCTCTGGCAGTCAGCACAAGACGCCCAGCAGGGGCACCGGCCGGTCTACAGCACTCAGCCAGGCCTCTGGCAGGTGGAGCAGAGCAGCTCCTGCAGCGCTGGGAGTGGGGCTGCCACCTATGCATGCCTCTGTTGGAGCACCGCGTTACAAGCAGTGCCCAGGAGAACAGGCAGTTGCTGGACACGCTTCTGGCTCTGGTGGCAGGCAGCATGCTGTGGGCCTTCCCCAGCAGTGGGCTGGCGGCGCGGGGCTGGGCAGCGGGCAGCTGGCAGCTGCAGAGTTCCCAGGGCAGACAATGCCGCTCCCTACTGGCACAGAGCAGAACGTGCCCTGACCTGCTCCGTCACACAATCTACAGACTCCAAATACAAGATGAAAAAAAAAAGACAGAGCTTTCACTAATCACGACCCGTGGTGAGCAGCCCGAGGTGACGGAGTCAGTATTTGCTGTAACGCACCACTGCAGGCAAACAGGGGTGTAATTGCAGAAAGGGTGGGACCAGCCCTTATGTGCCCAGTGCTGAGGGTGGCAGACGTACTCTGCTGCCTAAAACGTCATTGAAATTCGCAACGTGTCCCCTCACCCTTTTATGGTAGCTTCAATAGCTGTCCAGCTCTAACAGATGACTCAACAGACAACTGAAAACACAGGTTATTGTAATGATGGCACATTCACTGATGGGCCAGGAGACTGATGGCAGGGGAAAGAGAGGTGACTAGAGAAGCAGCTTAGTGGCTGCAATGGTCTTGCTTCTGGCAAATCCACGATTGTGAAGCAAATATACTTTCCATCTTTTATTACATGAAAATCAACAAACAGCAACAAGAGTTTCCTTCTACTGTAAAAGCACAACTACTGCTCTTACTGAATAGGAAAAGCAGCAGCAGTCACCTGCTTCTGCAGTGTATGTACCGACACACCACCCTGTAACCGTGACAATGTCAAAGGTCAGGTCTTTCTCCCTGTAGTTCAGTTCTGCTTATTATTAAGTACACTGATGTCAGGGTTCATTCAGTGTTACTCTAGTGTCACAAACTGGGCTCTGTTACAGCTTTATATTTTGTTTCCAGAAGAATTCAGCTTAGGATCATTACATTCCCTGTGTTGTCAAATGAGACGGAAGAGAAGCACGCTG
The DNA here is from genome assembly GCA_028571105.1 of Tragopan temminckii. Classification (NCBI taxonomy): domain Eukaryota; kingdom Metazoa; phylum Chordata; class Aves; order Galliformes; family Phasianidae; genus Tragopan; species Tragopan temminckii. The sequence continues at coordinate 58,437,900 of JAOWBP010001760.1, read as the reverse complement.
GTCAGTACAATGTTTAAGGACCTTCTTTTGACTAGACTCAGAAAAGGTTATTTACCACAATATCATCTGAAAGGAAGGTTCCAAGACTAAGTCAGGCAGATGAAATCAGATGCAGTCAAAATAGTTCAAGCAAGCAAAAAAACACTATCTTGTATTCAACAATGCAGGAGGCAGAAACAATGAAGAGAAAGAAACATGGAAAAAGATATGGGGGGAACATTTTTCATTTAATATAACTAGTTATATACTTAGCATACTCAGATGCAGATTTTAATAGAACATAGCATGTTATTTATAAAATAAGCAGTTTGTAACACCTTCTTAAGATGAAAGAAACTCCAGAAGATTTTATTTTTGTTCTACTTTTTTCAGTGAAATAGGCTTCAATGAAAATTGTGGGCTGACTCACTTCTTGAAGCTGCTAATTTCTGTCCCAAAGCTTTATTCTCACAGGGATTTTTCCTGAATCCTCAGAAGGGACATTTTTTGTTCTTTTGTTTCTTAATAAATGAAAAAAATTCACACTTCCAAAGTTATCATGATCTACTTGTCATACTCTTTCTATTGCTCATCGAAACTTTCATCCCAATCAGCAATTTTAAGACACCAACATGAACACGACTATATCATCTTCCTAAAAAGTCATTATTTTTCTCAAGTTAACAAAAATAGTCTCACCTTCTCTATAAAGGACATCTTTAAAACATGAAGAACAATGGAAACAGGAAGAATACTGAAGAATGATGATTAGTTTACAGTACAATCAAGTATTTCTTGACTTCTTTAAAAACACACACAAAAGTGTTACCTTTGTTTCTTCAATCCTCATTGCATCCAGCAAATAGTGCAGAAGCTCTTGGCTATCCTGCTGCTGGAATCCCTTAAATCGAGGAGCCCTGCAAAAGAAGCAGTCAGGAATTTACAGTTACAGAAAATATAGAGACAATATTTACGTTAGGTTCTTTTTGGATGCTGAGGTACAATCAGGTGCAATCCTTACTGGACCTAATGGGACACTCCAGCTATCTCATGCATCTCACATCTCACAGCAGATGTGCATGAAGTTTGTGTACAGCAAAAGCCCGATAATCTAAATTGGAAAAAGATTACCTTGAAATCTAAGGGAAGTTACAAGGTTGCACACAGACAAGCAAAACAGACAGGTCAGAATCCAAATACGAATAAATCTTAACTTCTTAAACAAAAGTATCTATAGCCATCTCTTCAGAACAGCTCCACAGCCAGCCACTTTATTAATCTGTAGCTTACACTCCCTGTGTAAGAGTTAGCTGCTCTTACATCATCAGGTAAGAGTTTCTCTTATATTTGCTTCACCTAAGTTTTCACAAGGACTTTTTAACATCATGAACCACATGCCATAGTAATCACACCACAGCCACATTCAAACTTCTATAATCTAATAAACTGCAATACTTAATATCTGAAACTCGCATTAAAATGTACAGCATGACTAGGAGCAAATAAAGCATAGCTTCAGACCTAAAATGGAAAAAGCCTGACACTGATGGGACAATCACTTCAAAGTTTTTCACTGACAATAAATTTGAATCCAGGTACCAAAAATTATCAGGTCTGCCAAAGCAGGTAATGAATCAGTGTACACACCTGATAATTTTCCCCAGAGCTGCTTAAGGAACTGTATACCCAACTGGTTTTGAGAGCAAAAAAAAACCCAACACTGAGATGACAGAGGTTCAAATTGCACCAGTCTACACTGATTCAAAGGACCCCTTCTTAAGCATCCATCAGAACAACCAAGTGTATCAGGAATTTTGCTCCCACTGCATATTGAATACAAAAGCATCACAAATTTTAGTTCTTTTGCAATTCCTGAGTGCACTAAAGAACTTATACATACAAACCATGGAAGATCATGAAGAATCTAAGTTGTTACTGCCACTTATTAACGCTGCTGTATTTCCTATCACCCACAGTTTCCTTTATTAATCTGAATAGCTAGCGTTAAAATGAAAATTATGATACAAAGCTCTTTATCTTCCTGTTAATCAAGTTTAGAAAATGGGATACATTCCTCTAGTGCTTCACAACCCTTGGCAAAACCCCTTAAAGCCCATTTCCCATGCTGCACCTGTATGCATGGATAGCACATGTGCTAGCCCGGAGCCCACCAGAATTGGTTCCTGCAGGGCTGCTCCTTGTGGCCACCCCCCAGCACAGCAGCAAGCAGCCTCTCAGGCCGAGCATTTGCAGGGCTCACAGCAGAAGGCTGCAGGGCTCCAACTCTCCAGCTGTCCTGCGATCTTGTCTGAGGGATGCATGACAGCACTTCTTGTATAACTGCGCTACAGCCCTCCTTCCTACACTGTAGTTGGACGAAGTGAAGATTTTTTCGTTTTGGAAATCCCCACTAGCTATAATGCATTAGAGCTGCAATTGATGAAGATACTGCTTTTCCATAAATAGTAACACCACTACCTTTTGGATTGACGATACTGACTGTCTGAAATGTCCAGATCACAAGCCCACCTTCTAGAATAACACAAGCTTACTATTCAGGTAAGAAAAAGGTGAGTTAAAAAAAGGTGAGTGGACTTCAGTATGTTTCATCTCTAGAAACTAAAAGTCTTGACAGAAAGTATCTACATGCCCCAGAAAACATACATCTGGTGCTGCCCTTGCTCCCTCAGCCTCCTCTGCCCTTGAAGCAGCTTGTCCTTCTTGATGGTGCCTGGCACCAGCACCGAGAGAGGCCAGCCAGCTTGCCAGTCAGCCCAAGGACGCAGAAGGAACACTGGCACATGCCCGTTATTTACTGTTACACTTCACTATGCCGGACACATGGAAACTGAAGACTACACAGCAAAGGCAATTCCAGTAAAAAAAGACCACCAGCAGCATCCACATGGCTCTCATAAAGCAAAAGAGAAAAAGCATCTGTTTCAGACTCTACTAACACTTACACCAGTCAACTGCAGCGGGGTGATGTTGTGCCTGTTTGTGACACAGGCATTCAGTAGTCTACATCACCAGTATTCAAAACTGCTGATTCCTTGTGTACTGCTCACAGTATTTAAATAAACTGTAAGTACCATAATTTGCAGGTATCGATTACATAAACATTATACAATACACTTACGAGTATGTGGATAGATATTTCAGATGTTACCTGTAGTGAGACAACAATAGTTTCTCACAGCAATTTGGACCTCCAGCTTCTTGCAATCCCTCATGAGAATGTGCAAATATTCCCTATAAATAATCTGTTATTTACATTAACAATAATTTACTGGCCAAAACACGCCTGTCTTTCCAAACTAGTTACTCCACAGATTTTTAATTAAAGTCTTGGATTGATTCATCTAAAACGGGATTTGGAAGTAGGGTTTTTTTTCTGTTTTATTTCCAGTAATGCCACCAAATGGCAGCTGCGTCCCTTGCCGCACAGTAAGAAGATGTGTAGGCTGAGCCATGTGCTAAAAATCTTCCAAAATCTAGCACAGGAGACAACTGGCTGTGCAAAGCTCAAGCAGGAATTTTATCAAACTGGCAGAGGGGACAGAAAAACCAACCACTTACTCGGTTATTCAATTTTATGAAATGCATCTCGAGCCAGTTTTCATGTTCAGCCCCAGATTGCATGCTCTGACTAACGAGTGCAGTGAGCTGTAAATATCTATCTGCATTTTCTCAACACACAGTAATCTTTCTTGCCCAGGCGTGCTCTTTAGCTGTTCTAGGATTCCTGCAGATGAGGCTTCTTTCCTACTTACACGATACAGATACTCAGGTTGGCTTTGGAAATTTGTGCTTGTGGGTAGCAGAAATTAAAGGCTACCATATGAAACTGCATCAGACTTGCAACGTGCCTACAGTAGTAAAACTTAAATCTGGGCAAGACGTCATGTTAGGAGTGTAGCAGACTGAGGCTCCATGCAGTACAGTGATAGAAGGGTCCAAGTCCTGAGTCGCTCTCTGTAAGCATGGGGGGGAGGTAACTGGAGAAGGAGCTAAGGTGGCTAGGAAACTAAGGTCAGTGTCTAAAATTAAGTGCAATAAATCTGGTCTTGCACATGCAAAACAACACGCTCACGTTTACAAAAAGCGTATCTGCATTTGTATCTGCTTTTTGAGGCAAGGCTGATAATATTCATAGTTAAAATGATTTAATGACACTGCTTTATGAAGAGGTTTACAACAAAAACTGGACACAGCAAAAAGGTATATTTTTAAAGCTATATATTTTTGCATGTGCAGGTCAACCTAAACATTTAATTCCAAATTTTTCAAAAATATCACTAAATTCAAACTTGAAGTACTCCTCCTAAGAAATGAAACACTTTGGATTAATACTATTAAAATGCAGCCTTTTGCTGCTATTCATATCAAATGTTTTATTTCCAACTGATTTGATTATTAAAGCCAAACATTCCGAAAAGCACTAAACCTTTATAGTGGATCCAATAAAACACTCAATTTACACTACAAAAATTAAATGAGATATTAACTTGCACATATTTAAAGGAACATGCACACGTTTTAACTTTTCAATTGACTACAACAGTTTTCTCGTTGCTTCTTTCATCAAATAGCCAGAAATCAATGAATCTTTTTTTTAAAAAAAACCCTTTTGTAGAGATCAGTGCAAGTCTGACAAGCCTGGTTATACATATTATTATTATTTCTTTTATTTATGAGAAATGTCTTCTTTTCCTGACACAATGAGAATTAAAAGGCATATTCAGCATATCTCCTCCAACATATCCATATTAATAGCTCTTGTATATAGTGACAGAATAAATTATTGCACTGACACAAACTAGATCTTTGTACTAATAGGATTTTTTTTTTTTTGGTCACAGAAGCAGAGCCGCAGGACTACAACACGTAGCAAAGGAAGAGATAAATATATAACTACTTGATAAAGAAGCAGTGAAAAACTCCATCACACCTACAGGAGAGCTTTTGTTGGTGCTTTTAATTGTAGGAACACATCACAAAGTTAATTTTACAATGCAAAGTAAAAAAAAAAAAAAAAAAAAAAGCCACAAAAATGCCTTTTATTATTGTTTATACTTTAAGTATAACCTTCCACAGATAAACACCAGATAATACTCACTTCTGATTAAAAGTATTTTCCTCAATGATATTTGAAGGCAAAATAGTCTATCTGTATATTCCATTCAGTTTTATTAGTGTAAGTGAAAGGAAAAAAATGAACCCAACTACAGCTGTTTTCAATGGAGCAGCACTAGTTAATCTTTCATTTTATTAGCACACAGTGCATCTGTAATGGGCAAGATTATTTACATCCTCTGTGCTTGTACTAAATCCTCATCCAGCCTCACATAAATCTACATGCTTGGATTTTAATGGGGACAGGATAATGGGAATGTAAGTGACACTTTAAATGTCAGAGAAAGTGATTGTGAAGAAGCTATGTAAGGTATGAGTCCTTCATTTTGACTGAAAAATGATGTCATTATTAGTACTGATATATAGCTAATTGGTCATCAGTGTCTGCTGAATTCTACATAGCATATGTAATTCTAAACATCCGATGTTCCATAGAATAACATTTCATGCTAGTAAATTTGTTTTCAGGAGGAAGCCACAAAATAAAAACAAAACAAAAAGTGTAAGGGAGGGAATTTCATATGACATAATGCATTTACTGGAAAATTCCTACATTTACAAACTAGTATTTGGGAGGAAAAAGGAATTAATCCATGTTGATACATAGAAATCTGACAACTAAAAGATGTGCACTCTTGTCTCCTTGAAAATATGCTTCAAGCAAGATCCTTGGCAAAAGTGGGGGACTTTAAGATGGTTGGTTGAGTTGACCGCTCACAGATGTGCTGACATATGGAAGCCAGTGCCAATGCGATACAACCTGTTGTACAGTGTCAGCAGTATAATGACAGAACAGGTTGAACTCCTGCTAATGGCCATAAGTGCTGAAGGACAACTGTGACATCCACATACATGCTACTTTTCTATCCTCTCACTACTCATCTGGAGACAAGTTATAACTGCTTATCACTTACCAAAATATTTTTCATTATGATCTAACTTCCTATAACGTTTTTAATAACAAAAACTACACCATAACATACATAGCTAAAGAAAAGTAAAGTCCTCTAATTATTTATACTTTTAATTTCTGTCTTCTATTTGCTAAGGGAAATTAAGTTATTACCTCAGATCTGACGCAGAGTTGCAAACATTCTGTTAGCATGAGGTGCTGCACAGGAAAAAAAACACAAGCTTGGCACATGTAACCCAGATAAAAAACAAGAGATATGCCTGTCTCATCTTGATGGCATGAACAGACAGGATTTAGCTCTCATTCTGATGTACTGCATGACTTGCTTCATCTTTTTCTGCCTTACGTTCCCCTCAAAGGAAATGCAGTATCATTCCCTTACTACAGTGTACCAAGAACTCTAATATATGAGCAAAAAGCACTTTTCAGAGCTATCTTTGAATGGAGGGAATAGCTGACATGTCAGAACAGATCCATTTCCCACTTGACCATCAGAGAGAAAATACAGTTCCTCTTACCAAGTAATGGAAATTTATTTTCCTTTTCTGTAGAAATTTCTTCTTGTCTACCAGCTGGTAGCCAAGTAAATGCCTTTATACACGAGCTCCATGCATAAAGTTTTAAGACCTTACAGAAATGTTCTCTTTATATGAACATCCCCTTCTTCTTTCTTCCTTTAATTGCTGACATTTTTAATAGCATTCCATGATAGCAAATTGTACAGGTTAGTTATATAGAATGTCAAAAAATAATTTAAAAAACACCTAAAAAACAAAAAACAAATAAACAAAAAAAACCCACAGACTTTTTTTTCCCCCTCTGGCTCTAAATCTGTTGCCTTTCAGTTTCATGCAGCTCCTTGAACTCTTATGAGGGCAGTTAAATAAGTATCGCTAATTTATCTTCTTTCATTTATTGTGTTCTCTTGTGGTAACATTTTTTAATTTCCTCTTCTGTCTGATCTCCTGATATTTAAGTCCCTCTTCACATGAAGGGCTGGTATCTTTGTCACCTCTCCATAAAGCTCTGGAAGGGCCTTATCTTGCAATATTCTGTTCTGGTTAACATGGGTGTTCCAGCTGCAGATACACCTCTGGCAGACCTAACGAAATTATTGTTTTCCTTCTTTACTGTACCTACAATCAGTGCTTACTTAGTTCATCAAGACCTCACAAGATACAAATACTTCCGCTGTTCAAAATGCTGCACAGCTCTTCCTCCTGAATGGAAGAAGCAAACCCAAAACTGAGGAGCAAAAGCAGATGAATCCTACCAATGCACACGACTTACTTATGCAATTAGTCTATGCTGCAGTCATAAACCTCATCCATGTTCTCTTGTTAATGTGTTCAGAAATCGTGGAAACCAACAAACTGTACTGAACGTGTGCAATTTCTCACATTCTGCTGCAGGAGGCGATGCAGACTCCTCTGTCAGAGAGACCCAGAACGTGAGGCAGCACTACCAGCAGGGAACACAATGGTACAACTGGGACCCAAAGTCATTCTTCACTACTGGTCAAGAAAACACGAACCTAGTGTTCTGCTGCTACTGCCTTTAAAGGGCAAAAGTCAAATGGACAAAATTAGTAAGTTGGGCATCTTTTTTTAAGAAATATTTTTCTCTACAACAATACTATAAGAAAAGTATCAAAAAGATTTCTAGCTAATAAGTCTCCTTTTCTTCACTTCTTAAGTCTGGTACAAAATTACCTGATTCTTCTGAGCAGAAATGCTCAGAAGTGACAAAAGTGGAATGCTCCAAACATTTTTTAGGCTTCCTAAATGCCTATGATCTCAGCTCTGTCAGCTCCATACAAACCTCTATCATGAGTTCTATCTCCTGTGCATGAGAAGGAATGATTAATACTCATTAGGAAAAACAAGTAACTAAAAACTAAACTTCTGTGGATTTAGTCATCACCAATAAAATCTCTGTTAAGAAAATATTTTCCCCAGTGTTAGTGCAGCAATCTAGTACCATAGTTCCATAAATAACTATTTAATTTGAAGCAGCTTTTCTAATGTTATGTAACTCCTTCTTGGACTATTAATTTATATACTGCAAGATTTACTTGCTACACAAATCTACGCTTTCATCCACCAACAAAAGTACCTATTCATAACAAATAAGGGAAATAAAATTTATGTCCTCTTAATACATAAATGCTGCATTAGTCACTAAGTCTCCAGATAAGTCAGAAGTCTGCAATCCTAATATTCAGAATAGTGGAAAACAAACAGAAGGGCCCTGTAGCTATGTTCGCAATCTGTCCTAGCAAAACATCTGACAGCTGCAACACTAACAGAATTAACAGTGGAAGAATTAGTACCAGACGCTAAACAGTTGCTATAGAAAGACTCATCCATTTCTTTTCTTCTTCCCCTCTTCTTCAACCTGGCTACCCCACCACTTGACAAAATTAACACTCAGTATCATTTTTTTCCCTTTGTTATTTAAAAAAAAATGCACCATAAATACCCTTTCATAGACAAGATGATGAACTTCACTCTGCGATCTCCCTAGACTCTTAAAGACGCAGCTTGCAGCTGAAAGGACTACGTCTCCAGTTCTCTTCTTTTGAGCAGAAAACATACATTCACTTGCAGCGTGTTCCCACTTATGGGCTGTGGGATTCCACTCAGTGTCAACACAGGGCTGTCAACTGAACAAGGCAGCATCTGCTCCCTTTCTTTACAAGCTCCCTGTCCATACCTAGCTTCATTTCTAAGTGCCTTCACCTGTTCCTTTATGCTCTTCCTTCCTTTCCTGTTTCTTTGCTCTTTTTCCGCTGAGCACATCTCAAACAATTTGAGTAAGGATGTCCAACTCAAGTGCTGGCATTCAACCTCATCCTGCAACAGCTGAAGCAGACAAACTCTTCAAATCCTACAAGTAGTCAAGTAGTCA
>JAOWBP010001760.1:58411425-58428876 GCA_028571105.1 Tragopan temminckii | reverse complement strand
CCCGTTGTGTTAAAAACGCGGCGCCGGAGTCCGGGCGCGCTGTCCGCGCGTTTCCCCTGCAGCGACGCGGTGCGGGGATTCCGCTGTTGTAACAGCTGTAGGGGTCTTCCAGCCCTTCCACAGAGGGAAGGCCCGGGAGAGCCGCCGTGCCCGCACGTAGAGCCGGCTGCAGCGGGACGTGGATGGCGGGCACGGGCGGGGGGGCTGACAGCTGGACTGCGGGATCTGAGAGATCGTTACCGACCTGAATGATTCTGTGACTCGCTTAGCAGAACAAAGGCACAATCTGGAACAAGAGAGCCAATATACACGCTGCCATTGCTTTTATATTTTCTATGTAAAGAAAAAAATAGAAACAAGTAATTAAATACGCACACACTGGCATGTGTTTTACGTAACAGGATAAGCTGGTTCTAAACTGGAGGCAGCCATTCCATTACTGCGTTCCATCATTAACAGCAGATTTTAAAACAGCGTTTAAGAGCAGCAGCCCGGTCTCTGCCCCTCTCCCCTAAAATAAACCCTCAAAGACACAACAGATTTTTCTCCAAAATCACAAATTATGCCATAATTCAAAACGTTTGTAAGTGCTGAACCTTTAGACTCAGTTAGTTTACTGCTGTTTGGCCTGGCCATGGCAGCAGCCTGTTCCTGGATTGCAGAACAGCTGCCTTTGTGAACGTATTCATGTTATTTTTGTTGTGTTTGCCTTCAAAGCAGCATTTGCACAAAAACCAGCTCTCACTTGACTCCACGCTGTCCTTGACTCATAAATATTTCAAGGGAACCCCCCTAGAGTTGCTCCATGGCATTCAAAATTGCATGCCTCCATCTCCTAGACTGCACAAGTATGGAAGCATTTTAAAAGGTTGCTTTAAAAAGGTAAAATAGAGTAACAATCCAATCTGGACTTTTCCAGAATGACACATCCCCGTTTTTCCAGTATATATTTACATGTTTTACGAACACTTCAAACATATGGAATTAGGACTGGATGTTATTTTGCCTCAGTGCTTGACAAAACACTCATAAGGGAGTTACTAAACAGGAAGGAGCCTGATGGCTGTGGTGTTGCCATAGTACCAACGTGCCTTTAACGACGGGCAGGCCAGGTATGCTGCTCAGTAAGGTTCCCCCAACAGTTTGGAGATCGTATGCTCTTTTATTGGCATACAGTCACTACCCATAGACGTGCATTTGTGTTCAAAAAAATAGTTTTCATATTTACAGGAAGTGACAGAATTCCAGTTGCTGGCAGAGTATATCAAGCTTTTCATACAGTCTTTCTTTTATTGTTAGACAGATAGTAGAATATCTGAACTGAAAATCAAATTCAATGCACTATGGAAACTGTATTCCTCAGTAGCTTTTCTTCAATTTCCTTTTAATTTTCTTCTCTCTCTCCAAGTCCTCCTAAGATACCAGATCTGCCACGCTACCCACTCTGCACAAACTCTCACTTCTACCAAAAGCCAACAGCGTAATGAGCTTGGCTCAGTGTACTGTTACATATACCAATAAAAGCAGTGTTACAAATTTATGCCTTATTTTGCTGCTCGGTATGATTGCTTACTCTACGCTATATAAATTTTGAGTGTATGTTATTTATAAGCGAATTAACTGATTATTTATCCATAACAGGGTTCTGGTAAACATGCATGTACATGACAGCCATTAAATTGCTTAATAAATGTATAGGTAAAATGTGATTCTTTGCAGTGAAACAGCTTGCTTCTGCATTTAATTATGAAAAACATATAATGGCAAAAATGTTACATAGCTGCAATTCTACCTGTAGTTAAATGGATTAATCTGTTCAAGAAGACATGCTTTGTGAGTTACTGCACTGGTGCAGTTTGTTCCCTAGAAGACACAGCCATCAAAGAGCTCTCACTTTGTTGCTGAGCCTTTTATCTTTTCCACCACTGGTATCAGAGCAGACCTTCTGGGCACAGACCTCCAACCTTCTCCTGAAATGATGTGCCTTCTGTAACAGGCAGAAGCCTGGGGTTGTGCGGGCTTTGTTTCTCTTGGTTTTTAAAGTAGTATGATTTCACATTCTTGTTACTAACTGCTGTAGTTCGTTTCCCAAAAGATGTAATCAGTGATCTCTTTCACTTTATGGCGATAAAAAAAAAAAAATATCTATCTCTGTACTTACATTTAGTTAAGTTGCTGTCTAGCCAATGCGTTTACTTCATAGGAATCACAGTTCTCATAATAGCATAAATAACCAGTTTTAATGTTCACTATACATTTAGAGCATGTGCCAAAATGTCATGTTTATCTATTGTCAGTTTCCTAATGTGCACTGAGTGCCGTTTATAAATATATTTCATCAAACATCTAACACACTGAGTCTCATTCCTGCAATGTCCCTGAACGTCCACAGAGTTTTCTCTGGAAATTGGGTGAGGAATAGAGTTCCAGAGCACTGTCACACAACATCAGTTCGTTGCACATATTCCTAACGGGGCTCAGTCTAAGTACCGCTCGTATTACAGTGACCCATATTTTACACACACAGCATACGTTACTCGAGAGTCCAAATAAAAAGGATGTTAAAAATCTATTACACATCTAAAGGAAGATGTCTACACTCTGTTCTTCCACATCCCCCACCCAACAGATGAATCTCATCGAATCCATGGGTAACATACTGTGACAAGTTAAAATCTTTCCTCAAGTACTTTAAAAACTTGTTATACCAAAAAAGCTGCCTTTTTCTGAAGTATTTTCTACAATTTAACACAAAATCCAGGTGCAAGAACTTTAAACAAAAAAAGAACTAAAGAGCTTTATTGACATCACAGTACATTCAATAGTAATTTTAAGAACATTACAGCTGAAAGAGAATGGTATGTTTTATATTCTTATTAAGCACTACCGTTCTTGAAAAAATGTAATACAAAGAAATCCTATTAGGTATTTAATTCAGAGCAGCATTTGGAAAAAAATACACCTATTTACACATTAAAAAAAGGGTTCTGGTTTCACCTACATAGCCACAATGTGCCTCTATAATGAGACAAGCCTTTTATAACTCATGGAATTTTTAAACATCATAGCACTGGTGCCATTAATTCCTCAGCGTTTACGACGAGGAGGAGTTGTTGATCTGAAAAATAGAGGAAAAAAGGGGGAAAAAGTTAACTGGAAAAAATAAAAGACCCCCAAACCCACACACACTTTAGGCTTAACAATTAATAGCTTTAAAAGATTTTCCAAAGTTACTTTTGCCTACAAAAATTCAATAAATACCATACTTTATTTTAAAAGTTCATATGCCGTACACATGAAGACGAATAGCAAAAAAAATAAAAATAAAAAAGCAGACAAAATACTTAAAAAGTATACTACCTTGATCGTGACTTAGACTTGTGTTTGCGGCTTGCCTTCTTACCAGACCTTTGAGATTTCTCCATAGAGCATGACCGAATATGCTTCGATTTCTTAGCCTTCTTTTCCTTACTGCTTCCTGGTGATTCAGAACTACTCCTTGCACTAGATTCAGAGCCTGACTGCTTCCTGCTATCTTTGGTAGTAACTTTTTTGCTGTCTGGTCTGGAATCCTGTCTTATTATTTTCACAGATATTGTCTCACTGCGAGGGAAAATTCTTTCACTGTCTCTTTTTCTCTTCAATCTATTGTCATCGTGATTGCCAGCCTTGCTTTCTTTTTCCTCCTTTTTAGGCTTATCTTTTCTTTTTTCCTGATCTCTCTCCCTTTCTCTGTTCTTTTTTCTGTCTTTGTCTACAGTTCCACCATGCTCTTTCTTCCTCTCTTGATCTTTACCATCACTTTTGTGTTTGTGCCTATTTCCAGGAGAACTTCTATGCTGATCTTCGGGTTTGCGCCTATCCCTGCTCCTGCTGCGACTGGCACGGCCAACTCTCCTGTCTCTTGAACTACTACTCCTACGCCTATCCCAGCTCCTCTCTTGAGAAGGGCTCTGAATTCTCCGCCTCTCCCCTCTCTCAGCACTCTGATTTCTACTGGATCTTCTCCTTTCCCTTATTTTTTCCCTGCTTCTACTCCTCTCTCTTCTATTTCTGTGAGAGTAGCTCCTGCTTCTGCTGCGCCTAACTTTGTGTGAAGGTGTTCTACTGCGACTGTGCCTCTTCTTCCTTTTAGGAGAGGAAGAACGCGAAGAACTGCGACTACTACCTGAGCTGGTGCTATATGATGAACTAGATACAGTGCTGCTACTGCTACTGCTTCTGCTATTGCTGCTAGTGCTACCGCTACTAGAGGTTCCTGACCTACTCCTTCCTGTCCTCTCTTTTTCTTTACCCTCTTTTTTGGGTTCTATATCGGGTGCAATTGCATTTGGTGATCTTTTCTTGTCATGAACCAAATCTGTTTCAATTTCTTTTGCCTCCTGTGATGTCAAAATGCTGTTTTGTTCTTTGTTCATATATTCATTCATCTCCTTTGAAACTTTATCAATTTGTAGCCTTTCTTCTAAAAAAAAAAAAAGACAAAAGAAAAAATGAACTTTCAGAAGTACTTGACGACATTTCAACATTTCAGTGGTTTAAGACAAAGTTCTCAAATAACTACCATGAGCCACAAGAACTCCCAAGTCCATTTATACACACCTACATTTTCCTCCTGCAGCCATTCTACATACCAGAATCTCCTTTTCGTCTTCATATAGTACTCCCCTAGCTATACCTGAGCCTCCTGCCTCCCTTTCAGTTCTGTTCACGTGGGGCTGAGCGATCACTGGCTAGTTTAAAGAACAGGTATTTCCCAAACAGTGCACGCATTGCCTCTGAATCTCAGAACAGTGTCAGCCATACCTGCCTAGATGTTTTGTGGGCCTGTTAACCAAAAAGATCTTAGAGAAACTACTTTCTGCCATAGTAACGTGTGCTTGGTTTTTTTTGGAAGAAAACATTCAGGTTATGGCTTTCTCAGGGGAAGGATCAGTTCTAAATGTTGACTGGTACATGCAGTTTATGTTTTTCCTTGTTTTCATATTTTTCTAGCCAAGGAATTCAAAGGAAGAGAGGAACAACACAAAAAGGGGACTTGCAGACAATTAACTAGTTAAGACTCAGCTAAGAAGTAAAGACCAGAGTATTTACTACAGACAGATGAAAACGTTCTTATAAAAGGAGTTAACACCAGATGTGATTATATGTAAGCCTAATAGTTAGCAAATATGCTAAGGAGATAACTGCAGAAGTAAAAATACATTTCTTGAAAGTAACACAATTATAGAATGGCCTGCGTTGAAAAGGACCACAACGATCATCTAGTTTCAACCCCCTGCTGTGAGAAGTGTCCCCAACCACAAGACTAGGCTGCCCAGAGCCACATCCAGCCTGGCCTTGAATACACAGGCCAAGATTTTCAATCTAGCAAATGAAGAACTTCAGACTGTCAGAGCATTAAACTCAAAGGAAGTTCTACTTATTTCTGTTCTACATAGGATCTTTGCATCAGCATCCAAGTTCACCACCTCTCCTCATTTTTAATTGAGTCCACAAAAAAAAAAAACTAACATATATCTTAGCCAAAAAATGGCTTTTGACATGTGCCATAAGTTCCATAATTAATTCAGGGAACAAAACTGCATCCAGAAACACAGAGTATTACAAATAGCAACTCATAGTCAAATATAACCCAGAAAACAATTCCATCTGGTCCCTGAAGATAGTAAACAATACAGGCAGCAAAAATCAGTGTACCTTAGGAGATGCTACAGCATATACTAAAAGTGTGTCTTTTCTAAAGGCCTCTACAAATGGGACCCTGACTTCACTATTCTGGACTTAACAGAATCAGCTTTTTAATTCTAGATTTAGATTTCTGTCAACAGCCCAACACAGGTGTCTCTGACCTGGCATCTTGATTAGGTAGGCAGAGGTCATAGACCACAACTTGGTCACACCCCATACTCCTTTTATGCATAAATCTTAAGACATGCAGAGAGAGACAGGAACAATAAGGAAACCAAATGTTTAGCTAACACAGAGATCCACATCTAGTTCTAGGGCTTTAAAATAAGTAGTAAAAGGATGAAATCATCCATATTAAATTAAAAAAATAATACAGCCAAATTATCACAATAGCATGTTCTTCTTCCTTCAACTAAACTTAGACCATGAATTATGTGGATTTCTTACCACTATATTCATCTGTCTCTCTAGATTGCTTGTTCAACAGTGCAAGGTGACTGCGATACTCTTTTAAAGTACAAACTTACTCTTCTAAGGATAAGCTTTGCCTTACAGGGAGGAGCAGAAGTAAATCACAGGTTTATTTGCTTATTAAAATCAATCCTGCCACCTTCTCAAAGGCTAAATCTGAACTGACTGGGTTCACTGATCTGTTCCTAGTACTGGGTCCAAAAATCCTGTAATGAAGATGCGGCATATGGACACAAATCATAATTACAACTAAGAACGCTGTTCAAAGAACTGTAGCCTACAACTGTTCATTGCAAAAGACACACTGCACAAACATATAATACAAAAGCAAGTTTTGGGGAGGAAGTTAAATGTGCTCCATTTAGCTCTAAGGAATTAAGTTTATATAAACACAGAACTGGTGCAGAGGTGTAAAATTTATCCCCCAGTCACAACTGAGATTCCAATAGATTGAAGTGTGTGTTTGTGTAAATAAATACCCACACATGCATTTTATAAAGAGATACTATTATTTATGTAGTACATAATATCCATAGCATGCATCTATAATCTTCTTTCCACTGAGGTCAAAGAGTT
The DNA here is from genome assembly GCA_028571105.1 of Tragopan temminckii. Taxonomy (NCBI): domain Eukaryota; kingdom Metazoa; phylum Chordata; class Aves; order Galliformes; family Phasianidae; genus Tragopan; species Tragopan temminckii. The sequence goes on along the minus strand of JAOWBP010001760.1, from coordinate 58,422,138 downwards.
TATATGGAAAGCACTAGAAGGGGGCTTTTTGGTATGAAAGCAAGCCTAATTCTGATCAAATTGCTCAAAAAAAGTCTCTTTTGTTAATACATTTTAATTAAAGAACATTATTTCTAAATTAGGCTTTTTTTTTTTTTTTTTTGCTTAAAATGCATATTCACTCCTATACATCAAGTATGATAAGAAGACATGATGTTATTTACCTTCTAGCTGTTTTTCTAGTAATAGCTGCTGTTCTCTCTCTTTTCTCCAAAATGCTTCTTGTTTTTGCCTGATTCTGTGTCGCAGTTCCTCATCATCAGTGTCAGATGATTCAGAGCCTCTGTCACTCCTCTCATCTTCGCTGTCTCCTGATCCATAACCACCCAGTCCACCTGCGTGCATAAAGTCCAGTCTATCACGAGGAAAGACTAAGCTTCATTCTTAATATTTCTTTGGGCAAAGAGGAGAGTAACATTGCCCTTCCTTCACTTCCTCCTCTCTGCAGAAGTTACTTTATTCTGTTAAGTGCCAATGGTGCTTGACTGATGCGATCAAGGCCCCCATATCTGCATTGATGCTTACTGTCTGGTTCTACTCCTTCTGGAACACCTCATCTATTTTCATCATGTAACCACTGTGACCACAATACTTTTTCCACTGTATACAAGGGCAAAAAACCTCTCTGTGAAGATCAGAACACTGCCTTCCTTTCTATCAGCAACCGGACGGGAAAAAGTGAAATGCCTGGGATCTTTCCCAGAAGAGAACATAGAAAATGACTTCAGCCTCCTCCGTAGTCCAAGGCTACAGAAATTCTGAACATCATATGAATTTTTCTACACTGATTTACAGAGCACTGCACTTTGACAGGTACAGAGACGGGATAGAAATGGACTTTCTTCTCCCTCTGAGGTATTAATAAACTACTGGGCTGATAAGAAATATAAAGTCAATCTAAACACATGACGTGGAGATATTTTACCTTCTTTGAGCTTGAGGTTATTAAGTTTGAACATTCATGATTATAACAATCAGTCAAATTCATCAGAATTCCACGTAACAAGCACATAACTGATCACTGACACCAGCATAATATGTTTTGGATGATAAAAAGCATGTTGGGAAAGATCTTTTGCTGTTGCGTCTCAAGATGGAATTTCTTTTTTCTGCGTTGGTTCTGGTAATACATGATATGGGAGCCTCTGTGCTTACATAGCTTTCCAATTAAATAAAAATTCCAACATCGGTAACACATATATGAGCATTTGTATTACTGTTCTACCAATTCTCCCTTGTTGTTCAGATGGATCAAAACAAGAAAGAAATTAAAACAGCATTCCCTTCTCTGAAGACCTCAGCGTGCTCTTGAAACAATCATACTTTGAAAGCAAATTCATGTAATGTTTTTACATATTTTTCAAAATCAGAGCAAAATTCCCAAACACTAACTCACACTGACTAGGCCTTTACTCCAAAACCTATCCTAGGATCACCTGTGGAACAAACAGAGGTGCTGATAAAGTTACTGGAAAGTGACCCATACTCTCAGGCAATTAAAATCTAGTATCAAAATGCAGTATCTAGAAATGCAAGGCAAGAGTGAAACCCCCCCCTCAAGCCCTCTCGAAAATAACGAACGCACTTACCGAGTCCAGTGAGAGAAGCCAGTGCACTGGACTGTGCCAGCTGTTTTGCAGGAGCTTTGTATCACATCAACAACAGGAACAACATGTTAACACAAATAGCCACGATTTCATAGTCATGAGTCTATGGTATTGTTAAATCTACTACTATTGCTGTTCTTTGGAGGGAGAGAAGAAACATTAAAAACGTATCATCCATTTAAAACCAATTCTAGATTTTCTGACCACGAAGACTTACAACTGCAAATTATTAGTGAAGAGAAAAAGAACAAATATATACTCGTAAATCACTTTCCAAGTTACAGCATCTGCACATCATTTTCAAGCTTCAATAGTTACATATTTAGTTACATTAAAAAATACATTATGTAAGTACAGTAACATGTTAATAATGAAAGCAAATGGATTACTAATTGAGGACTCAAAGTTTGTTTCTTTTCACTTCTGAACAGCTAAGAACTTGAGATAAAAATGATAGCATTAAGAAACAGCTACAACTGAAGAGCCATTGATACTCAGGTACCATTTTAAATAGATAAATGAATCGTATGAAAGAAATGGAATAACTGAAGTAACTCACAATACACTGCACAGGACAACAGTATATGACTACTGAGTTTGAACTCTATCAAGTCGGATGCATTATACTGGAATTGTTCTTGGGGAGCAGCTATGGAGGTTAAATGTTCTCTAGACATGCAAATATAAAATATTCACAGAAGAAACTAAAGAAAAAAAGAATCAGCATACCTTTAGTTGCTTTACGGTGTACATCTTTGGCCACGTAATAAATTTCTTCATTTGTGACGTCTAAAAGAATCTCTGTCAGCATCATTTTCGTCAGCATCATCTGAAGAAAATTGTATTAAAAATACATTATGGGACAAAAACCTCACAGAACTTTTGATGGCTATGAAAATACTTTCCTTCATACTTCTTATTATTCATGACTGAAATACTTAAACTTAAGATTGTTTAAGTTTGACCCAAACCTCTAGTACTTTCAGAACAGTCTATATTTTGATTGTAAATCCTAACCACGTGTATTAAACACACTTACGTAGGGCACCAGTTCCTAATGAGAAAGATGATGCAAAAAAAATCAATATTTAAATCAGAACTGTACTTAGACTGATCCCATATATCCTTGCTAAAAAGAAAAGTTATATTTCTATCTGGTATGCTGCCTCACTGACCTCCAATCCTGCAAAAACCACCAGAAGTCACTTGCATAGGACTTCATTAGTCTTTATTTGCTATAAAAAGATGAAATGTTGGTAGCTAGATCTCCAAGTCTGTCCACGTGCTTTACAGAACAAATTACAATAATTTAAATACATTGATAAAATGTTGTTTGTTGTTGTTGTTTCTTTAGTTTGTTTTAGACTCCATGGTGCTCATTAATAAGGTTTCAGTTGTACTTTAAAATCATGATTGTACAGTGACTGCACAATATTTTTGCAGACACAGAGAAACAGTCACTGGTAGAAGACTTCTTGCAAGGATACATTTCTTAAATTCCCTTTCTCATGAACTGTGACTGAAGCATAGATTTAAGACGGATATATTTAATCACTTAAAAATTTCAAGACTGTGTCCAATTAAGCAAAATTATAGAATTAAAAGCAATCAATGTAAAGACTATATTCACCATCTTCTTTCCCTATTGTGCTAAAAGTAAATTTTTATAACCTATATGCTGTCTGTGTGAGAAAGACAGCATTATAAAGACAGACGCGAATTTAACACTGCTTCACTGTATGATGCAAGAGTATCAGGCAGAGAAAAAGTATTTTACTTTGTTATGCCCAAATAATACCGGCAAACAACCAACGCTGATGAGAATCCCATCACTAGTACCATTTGATACTCCTTTTCTTCTTCTGTCATTTCTGGTTCACTTTGCTCCTCTTGAGGAACAGGGGATGGACTCCTGCTGATTTTCCCAACACTTACAGCTTCTGTGTTTTCAGCATCTTCATCTTCCTCATCGCTGTCCTATAAGAAAAGCGTCATATATTTCAGGAAGAAGAAAAAAAACAACAAAAAAACCCAACAAAACCAGATTTAAAGCTCATCAGCTTCTACTTATGATAAACAATTTGATTTCCCTTTGCACTGAAATCTGTATTAAAGTTACTGTAAAACCCTATTATTTTTCTCTTCTTGCAATGAACACATGTGCCTCACCCCACAGGTAAATATTTGCTTGTCAGTTCACTACCAGACAGATGCTCAGAACTGCAAACAACTGAAATAATGGCCAGGCTAAATGCAACACAAGGCTTCTTAAATGGTCCCAGTTTAGCAAATACAGCTATGTGAACTTGTTCAACTACTTACTTAGAATTCAAACGTCCTTCAAAGACCACATTAAGTTCCCAAAATACAAAGTTTCTCTTTTGAGGAGACCAAAAAGTTAACACTTTCAGTAAATACAAACCTGACAAAAACCAAACCTTTCTACTTACAAATTTGCTTTTCTGAGGCAACCGTGGGCCATCCCCTTCTTCAGCCTCATCGTTTTCCTTTTTTTCCTTTTTAGACATTTGCGAGCGTTGCTGCTCCATCCTCTCTTTTTCCAATTTTTTCTGTTTCTCTCGTTCCATCTTTTCCAGACCCTCCCGAATCCAGGCAGGCAGAGTTCTACGCTTCACAGCATCTACATAAGTGAGGTTTACAGTTCTGTAGTTTACAGTTCTGTAAGCTGAAAGAAACCTCCCCCCCCACCACAAAAGAAGAAGAAAATACACCAAAAAACCCACAACCTCACAAACAAGCAAATCCTCCACCCCAAGCCAAACAACTCACACAAGTGGTTGTGGGGAAAAAACCATTTAGAATAGAATAGCTTTTTTCTTTCCCTTTCTTCCTTATTAAGTATAAAACAAGTCTTCAAATTTTGAAAAGACCTTTTTCTAACACAGTTCTTATGCTGTTCATTAAGGAGTGGTTAACATGTACCAATCTGTGGAGGCTCCTGCTTCACAGGCATCGCAATAGGCGAACGCTGTCGGTCTCTGAACGAGGGCCTTTCCCTTCGATTCTGAGGAGGTGCAGAAGGTGCTGGTGGACCTGGTGGCCCTGGCGGTCCTGGCTGCCAATAAGGTGGATGAAATCCACCTTGAGGTGGACCAAAAGCAGCCCCATGCTGAAAGAGTAATGCAGTTTATTTTTCCTCACATTGAACACAGTATACGTGCGCAAGCTGGTCTACAGAAATCCATGCAAGCGGGATCGCAAGCACCACTGCTAGGCTACAAGATCTTTCCATCTCTTTTTCTGTGGTCCCCAACAAACACGTTTTCTTTAAGTATTTAACAAGTAAACTGACGTTTAGAAAGTATAGTAGTGAAGTTGAAAAGACTTCAATCAATCTTCTTTCGTACTGTATTAAACATTAAGCCCTATAATAACCACTTTTCTCCAGCGGTTCCTTGCAAACTTATCATCAGAGCATGCAGTTTAAAACTCTAGCTGTGCTAGGAATGTATCTCTGTAGTATCTCTGTACTTACAACCTGAGGACAAAAATGAAAAGCTCAAGTTTTTATTACAAAATAATTTTGCACTGTGTTTTTCCAGTAATCATTCACAAATGTTATTAGTATGGTAGATTAAAATATTAAATGCACATATATAAGCGTTTAGTACAGATCCTGGATTCTGAGCAAGCTGTATACAATCCAAAAGTAACAAGTTCTGAGACTTAAATGAATGGGATTCTTTGTCACTTTCTTTTTTGTTCTGGAAGTATTTGGTACCCACAAAAGCCTAATGAAACTATTTAAGAGGGCAGCGTTTAGGAAGAAAGCTACAATATCATTTTATTAAAATTCTTATTATATTCTGTTGACTATTTAAGTCCATCGCAGTAGAAGAATTCTACTACAATTTCAGATTGAGCAGTCCTTTGTTGTTCTCTGCAAAACAGGTTTCCTGTAGTATTTATAGAATCTAAAAAACTCATTTTAAGATTTATTCTCACAGTAGTTAACAGATGAATTATTATAACCTGGTGTATTTGAAAGTGAATGGTTCACTTCCTATCAGTATTGCTCTGCACAAAAAATGAATCATAGAAAAAAGTAGACCAGAAATGTTTCTGCCAGTCTTCCCTTGGGTTTGTTCATGAACAAAAGGTAAACTATACGTTTTGAAACATCTGTCCTTAATATCAAAAGTTCTGCGATAAATACTGAAATGTGGGGAAAGATCCAAAAGCTCTGTGTTTAAAGATTTGTCCAATGCCCCCTTCTATTATTAGTGCTAAAACCACCTACAATTTTATTATGCTACACATTTTACATGCCAGAACCATGAAAAAACTGGATGTGGATTTTTAAGAAATACCATTGTTTATTCAAAGAATCACAGTAGATATGGAAAAGATCAATGGACCATCCAGTCTATCTCCCTGCAAATACAAGACTGTTCCCCATGGTACATTATCTAGCCATATTTAAGTAAATACTTTGGCTTTTTTTTTTTTTTTTTTAGGAAAACAAACAAAACAACACCTCAGTGTTAGTTCATATGCTGGAAAACAGTGATCCATTTTAATACTGTAGTCAACAGCCACTTCTCATTACTAGTCTAGAAAAAAAACATCTTGGGCCTCAATAGAAGAGAAAACTAAAGTCTTTTTCTGTAAATTATTTGGCATCAACAACAACAACAAATCTATCTTAGCAGATAACAGATTCTGTTGAAGTTTGTAGGACTGAAGAATGAAAGTCGCCGCTAGATGATATTAGAGGAACACATCCATGGAAGGGACTCTGCACGTCTACAATATAAAAGCAACAAATATGTTTCACCTGATAGTCAAACTGGTTCACTGGCCCCATTGCAAAGTTATCGGGAGGTGCCCCAAAGTTGTGATTGTTCTGGTTAAATATATGCCTGTTGTCAGATGCAAACTCCCCACTGTCCTGACTGTTGCTGTCTTCAGATGGAGGAACAATTTCCATTTGACCTGTGGTTGGAGCCATCCACTGCTGATCTGGAGGAGGGTGAGGGGGTTGGTGAGGCATTCCCCATTCTGTTTAGGATTTAGAATACAATTTGATAACAAGTTAATAAGATTTGTATCAGTCACAAATCTCTCCGTGTTCTTTTACTTATCAGAAGTTTCCTCAAAGCAACACAGAGGATAAAGTTGTGAAGAAAATAATCAATCTACAGCTTGTATTATATTGTCTCAATAATTTCTTTAACTAAGTGAAGGAAAAACAAACAGCTGTAGATGAACCAGAACATGTACGTGTGGAGGTGGGAGGGAAGAAACTGTGAATTTTTGTAGATTTCCAGTAATATCAATTACACCCTCGCACTTACAAACTGTGTCAACTATTAAAAGAACTGCTCTTACTTTTCAACTTTTGTGTCATTTCAGCTTTCAAAGTAATGAGCTATTTGATTCCTTTGCATAATAGGCCTAGAAAAACCTACTGTGAAAGTACACACGAACAGCAGAACTACTGAATCCTGCTAAGATCACACGTCTTGATAACGAACGGCTCCCTGGATTCTCTAACACCTAGCATGTAGAATCCATGACCCTAAGCCTTCCAACTGCAGTCACAATTGACTAATTTCAGTTTGAAGGCTTATGGCCATAGCATATGCTGGGACCCCTGCAAGATTCAGAGGTTTTGAGGAATTAATAGCTTGCGTGGCTTTAAGCTTTATTTTCTTAGGAGATCAGTTTAAAAATTATATTCACTATAAAGTTACTTACAGACTGTATTTTTTACTACCTCCTGGAGCATGGCACCTATGACACATAATACTAGTTACGCATTTGGCTTTCAAATTGCCATTTTGTCCCTTTCTAAGTAACATGCAAAAAAAAACAACCCAAACAAACCAGAACTCACAGAGAAACTCAGAAGGACACAAACACAGAAATATAGCTAGAACATACTCTACCATCACAGTGAAGTTAAAATTACAGTAATATGTAGCCCAGAGTAGAGAGGTTAAACTTAAGTGAAACCTGATGTCTGCCTCCCTTTTGTTATGGACACATAAGAACTGCCAATGACATTTTAAGCCTAATTCTACTAAACCCCGCACTTAGTAATACTTTCAGTTTTGGCTGTGACTATTCAGATTTGTCTGTTTCAATTATTAACTCAACTAAGTACAAAATGGAGTTTCCACTGAGAAAGTATGCATGCAGGCTTCCAAACTGCACTGCTCAGAAATTTCAAATTATATTATACTGTAGAGACATAAAAAAACCCCTTCAGATAATTTTCAGAACACAACCTCAGGAAAAAGTCTTAGCTGAAAATACCCAATCATCACTATTGTTTTATGGAGTTGTTTTTTTTTTTAAAGTTAGCCAAAACTAAAGTTTTTAAAAATTTCTAAGGAGCTCAATATAAACAAAGTTATCAGAAATTTTTAATAAAATTTACTTTTAAAATAACTGAAAAAACTATATGACAGATATATAAAAAAAACAAAAACATTTTACACACAAAATTATGTCCATCTCTCCTTTGAAGACTGAGAAGCAGCAGCTATGATACTCAGTAAATTAGATGATGCTAGTGATGGTGTTGATATCTGAGAGACAGGGCATATTCACACACAAAAATGCCTGACAAAGATAAAATTTCATCACATTAAGAATGAAGAAACAAATGGGAAATATAGCAAACCTGGCTGCCACATTCTGTTGAAGTTGGGATCCCCCTGAAAATTATTATGATTGTTTGAACCAGACTCTATTCCTGAAATATCCTGTCCATTTGGCATCATTCCTTGTTGTTCCACTACACTTTGTTGCCCTGAGGCTTCCCGCTGAGCAATCCATGCTTGAGCTAAGGCAGCCCAGTCAATCTGGCCTAAAATAAACAGAGGAAGTTGAGAAGGTTAGTATTCACATCTCTCAAGTGTAATGCTGTTTCTCAATTACATGTGCCATTGTCCAAGAGAAGCTGGTTATGTTTACCTTCAGCAAGTAACCTAAGCACTATTAAAACTTAATTTACAGGGTACAGTAAAACAAAATAAGTGTCAAAATGCACATACTTGCTGAAGTAGTTTCCCTGCACGCATTCAAAATACAATAAGGCAAATTATTTTAGGTTCTCATTAACACTGAGTAGGTGGTAGTAATACTTTTTTTTTTCCACAAGTGAAATAATACTGATGTCAAAAACATGTATATAGCCTTAATTCTAAATTCATAAGGATTCAAGTATTCTAAGCACTAATATATTCTATACATTCTGCAATTTATTCTTCTTATGTAAAACGTTTTTGGAATGTTATTTTATGTTACAGTCCTCTCCCCCTTCTTTCTTTGCTATCTCTCCTACCAGCAGTTAAACAAATGGCACTCTTGTCTGAAGACAGCACTCTGTCTTCTTCTCATCATCAAGTCAAGAAATCTCTCTTGTGAAGTTGCAGAAACGTAAGTGACAAAAAACAATGTTAAACCAGTCAATTTCCAAGAGCATTAAGTATTTTCATATCCATTGCTGCATTTCTCTGGATACATTTAATTGCTGTCACCTCGCACTTAATTTAAACAAATTAATGTTCTATTATTTAAAATGTGGTTTTGTTTTGTTTTCTCTTTTTTAATGGGATGGGAGTGGGAGGAATCCAAACAACAGATCAAGATCATCACTGCTGTAACCTAAAACAAGTATCATACTAATTTTGCAGTGACACTTTTTTCTGTGGATACATCTCCATGAATACTTCAGCCACAGAGGCAATGGACAAAAGGGCAATTTCTCAAATAAAAAGATTACTCATGATTTAGCTTGGCTGAAGAACTGAAAGGGATACTGCAAAAGTATGCAAGGCCTAGGTGCAGATCTGTATGACTGGTATAGTGATAACTTGTCCAGGATTACTTAGTTTGCTTGCCTGTATTGTGCACATTAAGTACTAAAGACGTCAAAACACTTCGAATGTTTGAATGCTATTCTTTCTAGTCATTCACAAAAGCAACACAAATATATCATCTTGAAAGCAGATTAAAAAAGCATCTTTCAGTCATGCTCTGTAACAAAGATTCAAAAATATAAATTACAGCATAAAAATAATTTATTCCCCAAAGCTTTCTCTATACTTACTTGGATCTTGCTGGTGCTGAAATGACTGCATCCACTGCTGTTGGTTCAAAGGCCATTGCTGCCAAGGTTGATCCCACATCTTTTAAGTCTTTATATAGTCTATATTTCAACTAAAAATAACAGTTGTATGTTTAAATAGATGCCCATGAAATATCACACAACTGAAACTTACATAATTGCAGATATATTTAAGCCTTGCAAAGCAAGCTGAAGTAATGCTGGCTTAATATTTTAAGCTGGAGAAAAGGGTTCACCCTTCAGAGTAACATTTGAAAATATGGTAAGATTTCAGAGGACCAGTACACTTACTCTTTATTTTCAAAAAGAATCAACTATGAAATGAAGTTTTAGGAAAGACATGACAGAGAAGATCTATGTCAGTAAGTGTAATTTAAAGAAATTGAAACTACGTACAACATTATTTAAATGATATCCTTGTCTAAATCTTAGGGGGAAAAAAAAAGTATTTTTGTATACAAGTTTAATTCATGCAAGGCTGTTAAGTGAGGTAGAAGAAAGTCATTAATTACGCTAGAGAACTAAACAGGTTGAAGACGATGTCTATAACCACTTTATGCATTGTAAAATACGCCTTAAAATCTGAGAGGAAAAAAATACCACTGCCTCACTGTGAATGTTGACCACAGGCCCCTAAAATCACCAGAAGCACTCTAGGCACAGTGCCGTATGCCCCGAAGCAGCCAGCTCCCACCTGCCAGGGGGGAGATCTGTAGGAGCGGATGAGGTGCAGCAGTGTGCCAGGGAGGGATGTCTACAATGGCAAACCCATTGCTTTCACACGTGCCTCCTGCACACATCTAACTTGTTCTATGTGAAGGACCAAATGTGGCAACCTACGCTGCCCTGAACAGCTTTCTTGAACATGAAGCCTGGACACAGCTTTGGGCAAAGGTGTTCAGTGACCCATTTCTTCCTGTAGAAACACAATCAGACCTAATGATGTCATCTGTACTCGAATGATCC
>JAOWBP010001760.1:58389768-58401446 GCA_028571105.1 Tragopan temminckii | reverse complement strand
AATATCTCCAGAGAAGGAGACTCCACAACCTCCCTGGGCAGCCTGTTCCAGCACTCCGTCACCCTCACCATAAAGAAATTCTTGCGCACATTGGTGCGGAACTTCCTATGCTGCAGTTTCCAGCCGTTTCCCCTTGTCCTGTCAATTCCATGCTATCGGCAGCACACAGACAGCAAAGTACAGGCAGGAAGGGAGACCGGCAGCAGTGTCATGATGAGGTTCTGCTAAATGTTACAATAGGGCAGCAGATAGGACAAAAAAAAGTTTTTTGCACCAACACCTGCAAATCTCAGGTTAAGATCTGCTTCAGTGCAGACAGCCCAGTAAATCTGGGCTGCTGCTGCTTGGTGGCCAATCTCAGCATTTGCTGCCACAAGAGTCCTGTGGTACAGATAAGAGTGATCCAATTACAGACAGGATCTGAGCTTCTGGGAGGGCAAGGAGAGGTCTTGGGCATCCACACGGCAGCTGCCGCATTTGCAGAGGCAAATGAGTTCTCTTAAAATCTGTGCTTCGAATCATTTCCAGCACACACAGTGACAAGCTGTGTGGGAGAGGAGAGCAAGAAGCAGGCATTAAATCCTTCACCTCGGCACTGCCCTGCATGAGGTGAGCAAAGCTGGTGCTTTGAAGGAAGCAGTTCATGCTCAGAAAGTCAGTGCTCTATGCTGACATTCCAGCTTGTGCCCTTGCTGGTGTTAAGATGGTGCACAGATTGGAAGAAGGCCACAAGATCTGCCTTGATCTCTCATTTATGGGAGGGGAAATCAAAGCTTGCCCCTCAGCTGGATGTAATCCACCTCATCTCACTTCTTGGGGCAAGGAACATCAGAAGAAGTAGTGGTACATCCATGTGTCTATACCTTTACTACATTATGTCGGGGCCTGAGACCTCATCAGACTCCGAGTTGCATATCGTGGCTGCCTCACCTGAAGTTTGCTTTCCTCTGCTGTTGTTGGTTGGTTTTGGAGAGCAGATCTTCAAGAAAAAGGACCACTCATTTGCTGCTGATCTCACCACCCCACAGCTCCTGCTGTCTCCTTCTTCCAAGCAGCCAGAGCTTGGGCAAAGTAATGCTTTAACAGCTCCATTAGTTGATACAGATTGTTTCCTGCTTAGTCCCAAGGCAACATGGCGTTAAGTGATCCTCCTTCTCTCTGGATGCTTAGAAGAAACTCTCCTGTAAGCACTGCCCAGAGATGCTCTGTCCGAAGAGAAACCACCCTGCAGTGCCAATGTGCGGAGACCTGCCAGCCTCAGCCCCAGCCCCAGTGACACTGCCACTCAGGTAGGACCTCATGTTGTGTGGTGGCAGAGCATCCTCTGGGAAGGCTTGAGGGGGGCACAGAAATGTTTTTCTTCTGCTTGAAAAAGCTCGAATTTACTGAGTCCTTGCTTGCAGAAGACCTCATTTGATTGAGTTTGAGAATGTGAAAAAAAGCTCATCATAGCCAGCAGGCTCTGCAAGTTCCTTTTGAAACAGTCACTGGTTGCTGCCAGGGTTTGTTTTGTTGTAATATTAATGATCTCTCTGGGCAGCTTGGGTTTCATATACACAACTCTTTAATTATTCAGATAAAAATAGCCAAGGTATAGCTGTAAAGCGTTCGTGCTGCATTTCAGTTCGTATGCAGAAAAGGAGTTGGTGAGAACTGTGATTAAATATAAGCCTAAAGATACACGGAAAATGTAGAACAGCCAGAATCTAAAATACTTCTCTTCTGTATGGAAGGACCTCTATGTAAGTCCCAGTTTACCTCGCACCTTCTGATAAACAAGGCCACTTTCAGAGATGACTCACACCATGAGACTGCCCCAAATGATGAAAATAGCTCAGTATTCCTTCCTTCTGCACAAAAAAAAAAAAAAAAAGACTATGCAAGAAGCATCCTGCTTTCTGCAAATGGCAGTGCTCTGGCTGGTCGCTCAGTGCTAAGCTGGCCACGTTCGTAAGTTATTTATATTGGTTGGACTATATGATCTTAATGGTCTTTTCCAACCTTAATGATTCTATTATTCTATTTTATGAACTAGGTAAACTGAAAAAAAACCCTAGTTGGCAGACCAGTCTCGTGGTTCCCTCAGTCATTTTTAATTGTATTACGATGTGAGCTTTCTGGACAGCTGGCAAATTGCACACTTCTGTGGTCGGATCTTTCATCTGAAGCTTTCCCAGAGCAGAACGGTTCCAGGAACACACTGCAGTTGCTGCTCAGGGCGATGGCTCCCAGCTCCCACCTTCCCTCCTTTTCAGGTATTGACTGGCAACAGCATCCTCCCATCAGAGGAATTCAGACTCACGCTTCCGTGACCTCAGTATGTGCATATTCTCATTCAGGAGAATAAACACCTCAAATCCTTTCCTATAACTCCTATTACAAGTTTATATAATACAGTTGCTTTATTTTAAGGCCATATTTACATTTTAATTTCAGCTGTTTCAGGTTTGTTTTTTCAGTTGGCCCAACTCATGAGGACACAAGAGGTTTCAAATTTATTAATGGAACAGTAATGGTCTTCACAATCCTTTTAAGAAGAAAAAATAATGTGTTTTTTAGAGACAGTGAATATTGATTACATCACTGGAGTGACTCCATGTGGGAATAAAAGCACGATAAAATGCAAATCAAATATACATCCCGAGCTCCTAATGCACTGATGTCATCAGGAGAGGTGGCTGTGCAGTGTGTGTAAGTCGTGACATGTTGGGTGGTTTTACATCCCAGACAAAAACCCACCCATTCTAGCTAGGGTCAAACATGATATCATTCAAGAAAATGGTGATGTGTGGTGATATAACAGTCACTGTGATACAAAGGTTGGTGAGAAGATTAAATGGTCAGAGATTTATCCTATCGCCTGCAGGAAGCAGGGGAAATACAGGTTGATTTTTGTCACAGAAAATAATCTGAAAAGAATGATATTTTTGTTCAAATTTATGGTAACATTCAGTCTAAGCAAAATTAATTGATTTATAAAAACAATATTCTACCTTCCATTGGAGCTGGGAAAAAATACGTGATTATGATGGCAAGATGTGCACATACAGGAACAATTTTTTAGTCACTCATTCCATCATAAGCAGGAGACAGTGCAATAAAATCCACAGTGGGTGGAAAAAGTAGAAAGTTATTCCAAGGCAGAGAAGAAATAAACCACAAAACCTTCTTTAGAGATGCTGATGGGCAGCTGTGTGCTAAGTGTTGCTATCTCTGTGGCTTCAACAAAGCCTGGCAGAGGGTTCTGGAGGTCAGAGCAGAGAGCCCTGCCTTGGCACAGCTCTGTCGCTGTCACAGAGAGCAGAGCTCAGCGCTGCCCCTCCGCTCCTTGTGAGGAGCTGCAGCCGCCATCAGGCCTCCCCTCAGCTCCTCTGCTCTGGGCTGAGCAAACCAAGGGATCTCAGCCACCCCCTTATACATCATCCCTTCTGGAGCCTTCACCGCCTTGGAATACATAGCAAAGAAGTATTGTGACAGTATACGTTTCCAATAAAGGGGATATGGGCACAAAGATCTACTGTGGGATTCCACCTGGAAGCATCAGAGTACAAGACTGTTTAAAGATAAGAAACACCATAAGCGAGGATCTAGCAGCTCCTCATGAGTAACAAGTGACCAACGTTCAATTTGAAGCCAGAGGAGCCCAACTTTCCTTCCCAGGAGCTTGGTGATGGGGCAGGTATTCAAAACAAGGCACCAGGGTTAATATGAGAAGACTCAGGTGGAACTGAGATCCTCTCAAAGCACTGCAGCCACATAATCAACACTTTGATGATGGTTCGTCTTTTTGTCTCACTTCTCCTCCTCCAGCCTTCTTCATCAGACCGGTTAATTACAGAAACTAGGCCCTTTGGCCTCTGAACCTCTCAACTGCATGCCATTATTTCTTTCAAGCATTTCTTAGAAGCACTTGGAGAAATCTTTTTTTTCTTTCTTTTAATTAAAGCTGAGGTTTCAACATAATGAAAGAACTTCAGAATTGAGACCATCTTGCAGAAAGTTTTTTCTGAAAACAGCTTCTCCTTTCCCGTCACAGCCACAACATTTTTCAGTTCCCACTACTTACTCCCTTTTGCTTCCATTCCCTAGGGAATTAATGCAAGGTGTTTGCAAACATATGTACAGAAATCTTTAGGTTCTGTTAAAGTGGTCTAAAAAAGTCTTGATCACAAGGGAACAACGGACAGTGAGATAGCATAACAAAACATCAGGGAAATTTCAATTTGTTTTTATTTAAAAAGAAAATTATATGTGAATCTCTTCTGAGGATCTCATACTTCTCATATTAGGCTAGAGAGCAATTAACATCTGAATTATTATCTGAAAGTGCAGTTTTACGAGGGAGGTTCATCTTGCTGGAAGCATCCTGCCCCACCCTTATCTCTCCATATGGCTGCTGTAAGTCCTTAGCAGTGGGAAAATTCATCTCCCAGAACAACACAACCACCACCCCCCAAAAAAGAACTGAGAAAACAATCATTTATTGGGCAAGTAAGCTGAATCAGAATGCAGACAACTTGGACAAGCTTCAGACTCGCTAATGTAGTGGCACTGCATGGAGCAGGGTGGGAGAGCTCAGACATCAGGAGCCAAATCGGAGCTAACAATTGAGACTGGCCAGAACAACAGAGTTTGCTCTGTTGTACCTTTTAGACAGATCAGATCTTTGCTCTGATATGCTGTGTTGCAGAAACAGATGGCTGGGAACAGGAGGTTCAAGGGGTAACAAATAAATATAGAAGCTGGGAAAAAAAAAAAAAAAAAAAAAAGACTTTTTCCCAGTCTCAAGGCAAGAATCATTCTTGCCTCACCACTAATCCCAGCTGCTTACCTGCTGCTATAACATTTCTTTTTTTTCAGCCTCCTCCTACCACTACTCTTGTAAGCCTCGAAACTATGGCTCCATACTTAGAAGCAACTTGCAACATAAAAGCCAAAGGCTTGCGAATTTATTTGACTTAATTTCTGTCCACTTCAATAGCACCTATTGCATTTTCACAGCAACAGGCTACAAGGTCCATGCCACCCACTTAAGCTCTCGCATTTGACAGGGTTTCTATACATGTGTAGCAACAGTAGATGAGATGCCCATGCCGAGGTACATGAGCCCTATATACTGCCTTCTACATCACTGAACTCTTCACATCAAGATAGCTTTTATTCCCAAAAGCCAAACTATAGCACAGATATTACAAAGCAGAATTTACTGTCACACAAACATTCACAGTAGAGAACCCCTTCAGATTTAGTATCTATGAATTACTACTGCTTCCCTTAGTAATTAACTATATTCTTACATACATCATCAGATCCAACACTCCAATTCTGAGGTACCACAGAGCAAAGCAGCAAGAATACAAATATGTAATATAGTAATTTAGCCCATTAAACCTCTGCAGCAGGTGAAATACCCAACAAGAGAAGTTTCATTTTCAGTTTGCAGGGATGAAAATTAAAAAACACAGCCAAGCCACCTCTTTGCCTATATATAAGCCAAGGGAAAGCTAAGGAAAGAAGAAAAGAGATAAACCATAAAGAGACATTTTATTTAGAAAGTCCTATTTCAATAAACACTTTTCCTTGTGCTGGTACAAGAACTTTACAAGCAACTAGGTATGGCATTTCGATTCTAGGACAGACCACTAATGTAATGTGCATCTAGCAAAAAGCTCTAGTTGCTTAGTAAAGTTCTACTTGCAGCTTTATCGTCCTTTATTCAGGTACAGGGAGAAGGTTAAAACAGGCACAAAGTCACCTTATGGTGATGAGACTTCTGGGAGCAGAGGCACTCTGGGCTATAAGACTCTCCTTCCACCATGGTAATCAGCTGTAGAAATAGCACAACCCAACAGCAAAGGGTTGCTACTCTTCTTTCAGCATCCTCCTTCCCCATTCAGGGAGAAGGCACAGTGTGGAAACAAGAGGTGATTGTGGTTTTTACATGTACATGTATTTTAACATGAAGTACTTTATACGTGAGTAACTGAAATATCTAAAGCATTTTATTTCTCATACACTGTGCTTTTCAACTCATCCTGCATTTAAGCTATCATTCTATGGAGAGCCAAGTTTTCCTCAGATGACACAAACATCATCATCCACAAGAAAGAGCCTTCTCAAAGCTATTGAGGGAACAATTTGAAACTACTTTTTTTATAAAAAGTATCCAGAGCTTTGCTCATTTCAGTATTAAAGGATTCCTGAGATAACTGGCACTTGTTTTTCCTGAGTCTGCCTGAAAATATTTGGCCAAAAATGGCACCAACATTATTAATGCAAACAGCAAGCTTGTTGTTACAAAAGGCTTTATTGTGCCTGTCTGTGTAAAACCTTTTCTGTTCCTGGTGGCAGTCCATCAGCATGTATCTCAGCTGGTCACATGCTGGTGCCAGCTGTGGCCGAGCACTGTTCACTTTCCATCTCTGAGAGAGGCTCTGTTTGGCTTGTCTGTGCCTGACCCCCAGATTTCACAGCGTGCAGGGCATAGTTAATGCTTGTGCTTTCAATCCAGCTCCAGGACCCGGTGAGGGGGTTGTACAGCATCCCATTCACAGTCTTGACAGAGAAGCCACCTAGAAAAGTCAGAAGGCATAAAGAAATATTTTCTTTCTGACTCACTGCCACACCAAACACTTTAGAACAGCAAGTCTGAAATACGCTTCCTTCACTTCTGGAATTGTGCTTCACAATCCTGCTTTTGTCAGACATCACCAGCAGCAGTGACCACACCATTACCACACTATATGGTAAGCCACTGCAAAGAGATACACTACAAACAACCACATCTGGGTGAATGGTAAAGTTTTGTATTTTTTTTTATAGACATACACGTCTTTCAGACTGACATCACATGCTTCAAAATCAAAATGTGAGCATGTCTATGGAAGGACTTTGCAGATCCTCCTAAGAAGAGGAAATATAAGAAAGGCAGAAGAGTGCAATCAAAAACTTGGTGCAAGCAAGGAATGATTTAGCACTCCCTGTTGAGCAGCTCTCAGTTCACTGCATGCCTCTGCCATGTCCCAGTAGGATGCAGCAGACAAGGCAGAAAACTAACAGCCAGTCAAAACAAATCACTCCACTGCACCTGCTTCTCCTTTTCAGGAGAGAATAGCAACAAGCACCAGCACACTGAGTCAGGCCGTGATCCTGATGGCACCTCTGGAAGTTGCTGTGCAATGGCCTTACCAAGAGAATACTCATACATCAGGTTCCCTACAGTGAACTAAAGGAAAGTAAAATATTTGGTAGAGGGTTTTAAAGCATGTTTAAAGAAGGAGGGCAGTGAAGCAGAGTTCCTTCCAGCTTAGTACTTTTTCTCTTGTAAAAGCAATCAAACCATAGCTGATTTGATCAAATCAGCATGGTGCTGCTTCTCAAGAACTGACTGCTGTACTTGTGGTAGATTTCACCTTCACAATCTTAAAGGAACATAGTAACATAATATTCATAAAGAACATGGAGCCACAACCAAAAATAAAACATCTCCCAGCACGAAGATGACAAACAAAGCAGTGCAGCAGGGCAGCTCTGGAGTGCCAATACGGTTATTTCCTGAAACTTGACCTAGAAGATATGAACCACTTCAGAGCGTACATCCTGCCACCAGAACAGGATGGAAAACCTTGGCCTTCTTGCTTCAGCTGTCCAACAGTGGGGCAGCTGTAACGGTGATTTTGTTCGAGTAATCTCTGCATTCATACAACTCCATTTAGTTTATACAATAGCCAGCAAGCAGCAGTGTCTCTAACCCAGAAATGGTACTTAACAGCTGACTAGTAACTACACAGGAAAAGCTGTGTACTGCCAACAGCAATCACCCTAGCTCTCCTATCCCCTCGCCACTCCTACAGCAAGCACTGAGTCTCTCCCCATACTCCCATCACCCAGCCCAGTACTCACTCGCTTCCAAGAGGCGCTCCAGCTCCTCTAGGGGAACAAACTTCTCCCAGTCATGTGTTCCTTCTGGTACAATGCCTGCTATTTTTTCTGCAACCACAATTCCCAGGATATAGGACAACTGAGTTTTATTGATTGTAGTAATGAACAAAGAACCTCCAGGCTAGTTAAAATATTAAAATGTTAAATCAGAAAAACATTTATTTGAAAATTCTCTCTCATTAAAGATTAAGCTGTCTATCTACAAGCTCATATGCTACAAGGTGACATAACCATAGTCAGAAGGGTCTGAAAATCACTTCCTTGCACAGAAACCATCTAACAAAGTCGGTTATAATATTGCCCAGGAAATGGATAAAAGAAAGGCATAGTCAATACAATACCTGTTGTAAAAACAACAAAAGATGTGTTATGTTGGGTTTTTTTGTTTGTTTTTAAATTGAAACCTCAGTACAACACGCAGTACTGCTCAACTTATCAAAATGCTGAACGTAGTGCTTGCATTAATGATGACAGGGACAAAATCCAAAGCCAGGAATGAATTCTAAGTATTTAAGAGACTTTTTGGCAGGA
Source organism: Tragopan temminckii (assembly GCA_028571105.1). NCBI lineage: Eukaryota > Metazoa > Chordata > Aves > Galliformes > Phasianidae > Tragopan > Tragopan temminckii. Next base: position 58,392,974 of record JAOWBP010001760.1, on the reverse strand, counting down.
AAAAAAAAAAAAAAAAAGGATAATTTCTATGTCCCCAAATGGCTGAAAATTAGTGAAGGATTCAATTCAAATAATCTATTATTCCTTCTGATGACCAGAAAGAAACATCATGAGATTAGAGAGATGCTGCTTGCGCACCAGGCCTACCATCCTTCTTTGCAAAGATATCAAAAGAAATAAAACAACACCTGATTATCTCTGAGGATCACTATCACCCTTTATAAGCAACTCAGGAGCTTCTTCTGAACCAGAAATGTTATTACAGTCAGTTTAAAGGCAGTCTGAGCCATTGCTCTCCTTCACCAACAGCACTGACTTGTTTTACCTAGATGAAATGGGATGCAACCAGATTTATGATGCAAAGCAACATCTCAACAGTAGGTAATGCCACTAACGCTTTCCTAAGGCAGGGCAGGGGAAATAAATATCCTCCGATTTCAGGTTCCTGAAGGTGGGAAGATGTACTCACACCTTTGGAGCATGGCTCAGCACTCATGCACCCAGGTGGAGAAAGGGATGCAGATGGAGGCATTCTCACATACCTTCAAATGAAAACCTCCACAATAAAAGAGAATATTTCCAATAACGAAAGCAAGAACTCTCTTACCTTTAACACCTGAGAGCAACACTTGATAAACATTTCAAGGTCAGTCACATGCTCCACAACTTCAGAAGCTACAATTACATCAAACATTTCCACAGACTCCTCCACAATCTCCTCCAGTGAGCTAGACTTGTACTGTATTCTCTTGGCCAGAACTGGATCAAATGACTTGTGCTGATCCGCCGCTCTGATGTTTTGTTCCAGAGGATCAATTCCAGTAACTGAAGCTCCCAGTCTACCTAGAGGCTAAGAATAACAAAGTGTAATTTATTCTCTGCGTGAAAGCAGAGGTTTTTTTTTTTAATTAAAGGTGCCTTCAATTTCACAATGTCCATAAGTGATGCAGGAAACAAGGCAAACGCCAATAAATGATGAGCTCTGGCCCAGCAGTTTTATTTTAAATGTTAATTAAAGGGAAAATAAAAACATTTAGCTTTAGCTGCATGGGAGCAATAATTTTCTCTGACAGAAACCTAAATACCAGAATATACAGTATTTTTCAGAAAAACTTCTGAATCCACTTTGTTGTCCCAAATAAAGATTTCCTCCAACATTACCCTCAGGTAGAGGAAAAACAAAGGAGGAAAATCAACACAGTATGCAAAGGGGGAAAACAATGCCTTATTTAATTACTGTCATTACTTTCTTCAACATCCATCTGTAACGACAAATCCTCATATCTTTTTAATGGTTACTTAATACGTGATTATATCTGGGGCTTTCTCACTGCTGAGAACTGAACACTGATGTTTGCTACGATAGCAGCAGGCTTGGCTGTCACTCAAGCTCCTCCAGTGTCTTCTTACTCATAGGTTAACACCTCAGTCATCACCTCTTCTGAAACCGAAACAGGCTGCTGAACATGACCACATGTATGTTATTCCAACCCGAAATCCACCAGTTATTAGCCTGAGAGAGCCAGGCAGCACACCGGTTCTGCACGTCCTGTCAGAGAGCAGGCTCTCATTAGACCACAGGATTTTGCTCAGAATGAATTAGGAAAAGAAAAAAAAAAAAAAAAGAAATGGGGAGAGATTATTTGCAACACTTCATTTCAGATGCTGATGAAGTTTCCAGGATCACTCGGCCAGACCTGTAATGCTGAAGCTACAAACCACCCACGGTCTACTGGTGAGATGCAGTGCCGCTCAGAGCCTGTGCAACCATTTGGTTCCACCTCTCAGCACCCAGGTTCTGCAGACCGCTCAGGAGCCCGTGCTGTCTATCCTGTTAACTAAGGTATCACTGGAAGAAAAGAGCTCCTTCTCTGAGGATTAGAAATGGAACAGCATCACAGTTAGCTCAAAAAATACATGTGCTTTTCAACACGAAAAACAGGAGCACAGCGTTTCTTACCTCACTCAGCAGTCCACCACCACAGCCAACATCCAGAATCTTGATCCCAGAAAGCGGGCTTCCCTGTTTGTAGGTGCTACCCATGTTCAGCACAGTGTCTCTGGCAGAAAAGGGCAAACACACAGGGCGGTTCAGTAAATGCAACACGCAGTTAACTTACATGTTGGTAATGCTTATACAACCTCAGTTTTCTCAGGTTGCAGAGAAACAGCACCCATAAAAACACCTGTCTTCAAACCCACACCTGATAAACGGCACTCTGATGTCATTCATGGAATGCAGGGCTGAGTACTCTCCTTGCTCGTCCCACCACCTGTGTGCCAGGAGCTGGAATTTCCTCAGCTCCTTTGGGTCCACCGATGACTGCGAGGTGCTGAGCAGCCTCCTCACAGTGACCCTGAGCAATGAAAGCCATGTCATGAAACTAATACCTGAAATATGGTGAGAAAACACATTCTTTGTAATCAGAGGATGGAAAGAAAAAAAAAGAGCCTTCATCAAACTCTCAGTATCTGTGGCATTCAGAAATGCCTTCAGGTGACGCCATCCCCTGTCACACAGCACGAGTCCAGCCCCAGTCCTTACATGCTGCCGTTTAGGTCAGTCGGAGCGCTGCTGGGATTCAGCCGAACTTTGCCGCTGCGGTTCAGGAAAGCGCTGGTGGGGTGCGTGCAGCAGGACAGCCGGCCGCGGCCACCTGCAGACACAGAGGGGGGCACTGAGCGGCACACACCGGCTCTGCAGTTCGCAGGCAGAAAGCAACCCGGCCTATCGCTGCTGCTCTGCGACTCCTACGCGTAGCCTCATCAGCGTGCAGTCTGAATACCGGCTGGTTATTGCTACGTCAGACAAAGGAAGGCAGTTTATTCTGACCGTGCCTGCACAAACACAGACAAAACAACCCCAGGGCTCCCATCCCATTCACGGCTGCACGCTCCTGTGCAGCTCACGCACGCAGGCACTGGCCGAGCAGCTCCTGCGCGAAACCCGTCCGGGCGGGGCACAGCCTGCCAAGGCCGCCCGGTTCCCCGGCCGCACCGCAGCGGCCCCGAAGGAGCCCGGGCTGCGCGGCGCCGACCGCTACACGCCGCGGGACGGCAGATCCTGCCGCCAGGCCGGGCTCCGCCCGCTCGCCCCCCCTTCAACCCTTTCCCTCTCACCGGCCGCCGCCCGCCGGCCGCTCAGGGCGCGGACAAAGGCTCGGATCGTCCCCCCGCCGCCCACCATCGCCGCGCTCCGGGCCTCC
>JAOWBP010001760.1:58373636-58388681 GCA_028571105.1 Tragopan temminckii | reverse complement strand
TCTAACATTACAGCCTAAAGTTTTGTCGAATTTCTTGCATCTACAATGGTACATCATTACTCAGAAAAAGTGTCCAAATATTGCTGATGGCTGGGGTCTCAGGTAATAACACATTTAGGGTGGGACTGAGGTTGAGTCTGAGGCGTTAATTTTGATATCTGGCTGTGGAGTACAGCCATGAGCTAAATGTCGGCCAGAGTTTGGCTGCACAGTCCCCAGCAGGAGGGGCCGAGCCCACCTGAGAGCAGATGCTCGCTCCTGCCCTGCCAAGGAACCCTTGGCTGTGATGATCACTTGGATCAATCTCCATGAGTGGCAGCAATGCATGCACCCAGAATTGCCTAGCTTTAATATAAACATAGATGGCCAAATACTGAGACAGCAGTCACCTGACTGCTCTCTTTTCACACTCAGTATCAGCATCACTTTTTTCTTGGATTGTAAACCTCACTGTACACAACCAAAGCCTCTCCCAGAGCTCGTAAGCTTCTACATGGACCTATGTCAGTCAGATAATCTGAGTCTTATCATGACATAAACATTGAATTTTACTGATGACACTACCAACACTCACTATTTTCTTTTGAAGTGGTTATTCAGGGTGGGATCCAGTCACCTCAACACAGGCAGTCAGCTGTCTGTGATGCCCTAAAACAGACTATCCAGCCTCCTGGTGCCATTCCTGGTTGCAGCCTGCCCTTGTGCCCTGCACAAATACTCAGCTCTGGGCAACGTCAGTTGAGCAGTGCCCAACCTGGACATCTCAAGATGTATGGGATACCAACACCTTGGGCAAGTGAACAAAACCTCATGGTGATATCTGGATGAAGACAGCACAGAGACTTCTGATCAGCTGGGTTTAATTAACAGCTTCACTGAAAAAGGAGGAATATTCTTACTCAGGATCTGGCTGGTGACAGAACAACTGCTTGAGAAACTTCAGCATGGAGTTTCCCTAGGCAGTGGAGCATTTTCATCCTGGGGCACCCCAAGCTCATCGACCTCCACCTTCTCACATCATGAACTCAAGGGTGTTCAGCCTTTCAGAAGTGCCCTCTGAAGGCAGGATCAGGCTTACCACCACTTACTATAATTTAATGAGTGCAGCTGCAGAAAGCAGCAGTATATGCAGTCATAGCCCAGAACTAGCAGAGGTAAAGCACATGAGCTTAAATCTCTTTTATTGAGTTTTAAGCAAACATCTTCGGCTGGCAATTGCAGTGGGTCATTGGCTGTTAAATGGTCAGTGCACAAGAACTCACAAAACTGCTTTACCACAGTCTTTTTCCTATTCAACTATTCAAAAGAACAACATCCAGGGAATAAACATCCAAATATTTCTTGTACACCATAATTTAAAGCCTTGGGATTCGGACACAAACAGAGACTGAGTTTTTCAACAACACAGAAGCTCACTGGAACTGAGACCTCATCTGGGAAGGGCAGTTTGTATCACCAACTCTTTTGAGCTTACAGTATCAATGATTCAAATCCTCTATTTTAACCTGGGTAAGTGCCTTTTTTTTTTTACCTTATTGTTTCTCAAATGCACAGCCATTTCTAGTCTTTGTGGAGAAGTCTATGAACACCCACTTCAGAGGCCATAAAACTATAATGCAACAGAAGGAGCTAAAATACTTATTCAGAACAGTAGGGTTTGGCTTGACTTGTTATTTTTAAAATGTTCAGGTTAGTGAAGTTCACTTACCTGTCTTTTCCCCCAGTCTCAAAACTGAAAGTTGGGTAAAAGGCCCATAAATTCAACCTGAACATACGTGTATTTGCCTGCAGCATTGATGTCATCAGTCACGAGGCAGTCATGAGGCAGGACTTGACGTGAATTTGATGGTGTGAGTGCACCTGTAAACACAGTCTGGCACCTTCATCACCGCCACTCCATCCCCACACTGTGCTCAGGGCCACAAGCTCAGTTTGGCTAAGGACTTTAAAATGCTAAATTTTTTCCAAAATATTATTGTATAATGAAACTAGCCAGCACAGTGCTTTGGGCAACGATCTTAAAATACACACACTCCTCTGACATTCTCAGAATTATTTATATTGATGCTGGTAGCATTAGCCCAGAGTAAAGAGAAAGGAGCAGAGACTCCTCCTCACACCCAAGGCTAAGTGCAGTCCTTTCTCCTGAGCTTGACCTGGAAATATTCCTGCATTGCCAAGGGGAGAGAGGAACAGTGACAGTAACTGACCCACATCACGATGGCGGCTAAGGTATTTGCCTGAGGAGACGAGGGTTTAACTCACTGGTCATTACAGCTTCACACACCTTCACACTTAGTCACGGTCAGTGCACAGGCCTGCAGAAAGCAGAGACATTCATAAAAAGGACGTGAACCAGAAAGGTATTTTAGATCCATTACTTGTAATTTATACACCAATGACATATGGCATAAAGACAAAATATACAGATTTTCATATATACATACAGGGATCAACACAGTACACAATTTAAAGTTATGTTACAATTAAGTATACAATTTTAAATATGGCTTTGTAAACTAGTAGTATTAACAGTGCTAAAACAATGTATGTCTTGTGAATTCATCAACAAACAACATAATGCAGCTACAGCATTAAAGTCCTCATTTAGCAATGTGTTACTCCACTTTGTTAGGAAAACCTCGTACACCGTACAGAGCTGGATACATCCCTCCCCCAGACCCACCCATATATGCTTTGTTCTTGGCTGATTTTGCACCCTGAAGGTTAAAACTTTGGGGCCCGCATTCTTCAAGTATTCTGAAAAATAAAAACCTGTACAATCAAGAGAAGACCACTCTTAAGAACAAATTAAAAAGCAAGGGAAGAGCATACACCGTGCCCAGTGACAATATCATCACAACAAGTGAAGTTAAAAAGATTTTTTTTTAAATTATTATTTTTTAAGAGTTTAAGAAACAACCAACCAGTGTCACATCTTGTTTGCCTTCCTCTAGTGAACAGCCTTGGTAAGGTAAATTTCTACATGAGAGCTTCCAAGTGACTCAGACAAAGGATTGAGAGAAGTGATAAATTCTGGGTCACTTGGTAGCCCAGCTGGAAACCTCTGGCCTTCCTGAAGCCAATGGCACTTCTGCCAGTGACTTCAAAGGGGCAGAATCTTGCTGTTCTGCAGAAGCTGAACGCCTTTTGGAAGCAGATGCTCTGTTTCTGCTTAAGTTTGTTGAGCTGGATGTGGAAATCGTTAAGATGAAATTCTAGGGTCCTTTTTATGTATGAGTCACACTCAATGTCCATAACTATCTCTGGCTTCAAAATCTGCCAGCTGGGCAAACAGGATACAGTACTCACGGCTCAGCACCGCACTGACTCACGGAACGTTTTCATTGATTAAGATTCCCATACTGTACAGACATCCCGTTTCTTTCCAAACACCTCAGGGACCTATGAAAATCTCTGCTGAGAAGTTCTTCATGTTAGCGCGTAAGGGGAGGAGTGCAAGAAAAGCTCTTCACAGCCATCAGAGAGCATCGCCCAAAATTGCTGAGACAGAGCTGATCCGTGCTGCAACGCTTTTCTCACCTAAGGCAAAGCTGTAAAGATTGAGGTCAATAGCCTGAAACTCCATGCAGCCATTCCACCGTCACACAGGAGGCCCACACAGTATGGGATGATGGAAAAAGTCTCCCCTTGACAGGACACCAGTGGGTCACAATGGCCCACACATCCCACTGGGCACCATCAGAAGTAACCCACAGCCACTGCAGTGCCATGTGAAGGAGCCAGAACAAAAGAGCTTCTTTCCTTTGTCACATGGACTCAGAATACAGCATGGATACAGGACAACAGCACAGCAGCAGCCCCACCTGAGCAGCAGGGTTAAGGAAGCCCCTCCACTACCTCCTCAGTGCTAACAAGCAGCTGAAGCACGGCACAGCGCACATAGATACAGAAGCTCTAATACGCTGCTGAGAACCACTGTGGTCATTCAAGGGTACCTCTAGTCCTCCTTGTCCACAGATCAGACAGTGCAGCTTGGATGTTCCTCCAGATCACAGCCACTGACAAGTATGGGCATGACTCACCCTTACACTACGTATATCCATTTCCATATACCAGCTACAGGGCTGTTCAACACAACTCTGCATTTAAAGACCATAATTTGCTTTATTTTGATTGATTATAGGCCTGATTTATAATTTTGCAGTATTTGGTGATGGAGGGGTTAGACTAAGTAGCTACTTGTCAGGAAACAGATTCGAATTCTTCAAACATCTAAGGACAAGACCCACTTGAATTCATCCCCTGCCATAGAAATTTTGCGTGGTGAGCTGCCCTGCATAAATCTGCACATAACACACTTTTCCAGAAGGCAGTATTTTGTACAGCTCAGTATCTGACAGATACAACCCTTTCAATGAAAACAGTATGAAGCTGTCATGATTACTTGAGCAGACATCACTGACAAAAGGAAATCTGTGCCTGAACTATTGCTGCAGAAATATTTCAGGCAATATTTTTCAAAGAGAATACAGATCTGGAGGGACATTGCCAAGGTTTTAAAGATCAAAATGTGTGACTTGCAGTGTTGTAATTGGATGGGAACAGTCCTCCAGATCTGAAACATCAGGTTTGGTTTGGTTCTTAAATCAAGCGCCACATTTGTACAATTTCTGTAGGACCTATACAGCCCAGCATCTATCTCCCCACTTGGTAACAGTGAGCTCTGCTGACAGAGCCAGCAATGCTAACACTGACACACAAATTCATCCTGACATGACAGAGTGTTACGCAATCAAACACTGCAATTCACAGTTCAAAAAAAAATTTTTTTAATTAAAAATCCACGAACCAGGCTGCTTTAAATTTAACTACAGTGGGAACACAGAGTATTTTTTTAATTCCCATTCGCCAAATGAGGGAGAGAAGACCAATTATCATTCCCTCACAGAAGCATTATGGAAATAAATACAATACTCAGTATTTGGCAGTGTTCAAAATAAAAAAATGGTGCAACCAGACTGTCCCAAAGTGAAGACAAAGAGCCGCTCCCTACTCATGAACGAGGCCCCTCACACACACTGCTTGCTCCCATGCTCACCTGCTGCTTCCCCAGGTCAGCCTGTTGTCATGGCTGGGACCACCACCAGGTCTGCTCTCCAGCACCTCCCACGCACTTGGCTCTCATGACACAGGCTCCCAAACCCTTTCTAATGCTGCCCTACAAGAAGCCTCCAGTCGGTAAGAAACCTTGCAGGGCCAGCATCATCTCAGGCACAACATCGTGGTCACTTTCACCCTCCAGCTTCAAAAGGCCCTCATACCTCACACAGCAGGCAGTCGGCACTCCTGGGCTGTCCCAGGTTTCAGCACTGCGGTGACACCTGATTTCCTGGCCCCTGCAGCACCACAGTCGGGGCCTGCGGGGTGCGTGCAGCAGACTTCCATTGCTGTTTTGATCAGGGGATTGTGAGGGAGAAAAAAAGCAGAGGTAATAAAATGAAGAGCCCAAGGGAAATAAACAGGGGTTTGAATTCTGGGTGATGCAGTGTGGAGCCAGGAGTTGGACTTGGTGATCCCCGTGGGTCCCTTCCAACCGTGTGATTCTAAGATGCTCTCAGACAGTTTGTAGGGTTTGCACAACCCCTCAAGCATGGAGATAAAAAAAAAGAAATGAGCAAGGGGAAAAAACCTTTGCAGGACTAAGGAAACATTGCCCTTTTAACAAAATGTTGAAAACTTAAGTGTGTTTCATTTTTGTTGAAGACAACTCTTGTCCACTCTTCCTCCATGCAAACCAAGACAATGTAACACTTTTTCATGGATGTTAACAAAGCAATTTCTTTTTCTTTAAACATTTTTCCCCCAGAAACATTTTGCCAAGGCCAGCTTCCAAAAGAGAAAGGCTTGGATTAAATCCTTAACACAGGTCTAACAGTCAATATTTGTTTCTGGACTGGATAAATTAACTCAAGGATTTACTACCAGACCTTGACAAAATACTATACACACTAATTCCTAAATAAATGCTGTTTTCTAATTTCACCTCTAGTTTGAAACACAGCCAAACAAGGAAACACGGTACGTAGAACAGCTGTCATAAGGAGAAAGCTATTTATTGAGTGACTTCTCTAAAATAACCTGAGTAGTTCCTAAGAAATGGAAGGCATGTGACATGCTACAAAATACATTCACCCAACTGATTACATCAATGAAAAAAATATCAGCTGACAACAAAAAATTCCTTCCTCCTCCACAGCCCCTTCAGATCCACTCTGTGTTTCACTTTTCTGCAACAAAGCCCATCACCACACTTACCAAAGCGAAGTCAAGGCTCTGTTGAGGATGAATCCTCAGATTATTTCTCACCATACTGCTTCATTTTGTACCAAAACATACATATACATATGTTCACTCACATATTTTTATATATGCACACACATTTTTAATAGCATACATGTGTGTGTATATATATAAATGCATACACATGCCCTACTATGTACAATACCAGATGCATCACAGAAGCAATTCCAGGAACAAAGCACTGGGCACTCACCAAGAAAACTTTCAGATGCAGAAGACCACAATATGACACCAGCTTTGTACCATGGCAGTGATGCCAATTTCTGTGCCCACTGCCACGTATCTCCATGTGATATCCAAATGCAGCTGTTTACATATGAGAGGGCAAAATTACATCACTGGCTTCTGATCAGTTTGCCTTTTGGGATGCCCCAAGCATCGCTGCCACTGACAGACCTGTCAGCCCAGGAAAATTATAAATATGACTCTGTCCAATGAACTCAGGCTGGCCTTTTAACAACCACGACTCACTGCTGGGATTCATCTGGTGCCAGCAGGGACTCCATACCTGGAAACACACTCTCCTAACGCTGAAAAGATGGATAAACAAATGAGAATGTCTCTACCAGAATTCCCAAAACATATTTTTTTAAGAGGAGCTTCTTGATGTAGATGCTTTTTATCCAGAACACCAGTACCTAAATGTTTGCATCTGCCCTGACTTACCTGCAAAGTTTCACAGGCATGTCAGACCATTGCCCCTTGTGCTTTCAAGCCCAAGACTCATGTCCTTGTGACCTGTTCCTGTGCTTAGTTTCCTAAGAAGGGTCCCAGGTAATTGGATCATACCTTCCCCCTCCTCAGTTTTGGTTCATTTTACTTTTGCAAACATGACAATAGAGACTTGCCCATGATTACAGAGGCTGGAGCACAGCTTCAAGCAAACGGATTGGGAATTTAGGAAATGGATGCAAGTTTGTGCTCACCTCAGACCAAACTGCCTACTCTCACTGCAGTAGCTCTCAGACATGGAAGAGACACAGGAATTCACTGCAGCTTTGTCCCCTCTGCTTGCAGAGCCACGGCTAGCTGGGTATTCCCCACAACAAGCTTCTTCCTGTCGAAGATGCTCTACAGTGCAGGAAAGGGACGCATTCTTTGAAAGCTGGAGTTAGTTCAAGCTCCAGACTACTAGGACGGTCAGCAACTAACATCATAAAGTAGTTGTGTCCTGCCTATTCTCAGAATCAACATATGATAAAATTTCTGCTGAGAGGTCGTGATTCATGGAAATGTAACTCAGCAATAAAGTCCTGATTAAACTAATTTCAACAGGCTACTGCCAACTTATGCAGACAAAACTTGATTTTATACACTTCTACAAAGACCAGGGTCATCTGTAGTTTCCATATGCTTTTTCTCTAATTAAAATCAACCACTCACTACCAAGCAACACAGGTGTAGATGCTTAACTTCAAACAGGTGGGCCAACCCAGTGAATCCATTCTTATCTTCACACCGACACCAGAGCACATCAGCACCTGTGCAGCTATTCTTGCTTTGGTTCTCCAAATTCACAAGTATGCCACCAGGGAGGCCTTATGATCAACCCTAGTCACTATTTCAGCTCCTGGAACTCCTCACAGAATACACACTGACACCACTGTCTTCTCACAGCTTGCTCCCACACACTGCCTCTAGGAACTGTGCATTATAAGCCAGCAAATGCCCACCATCCCAGCCAGCTCTAAAGCATATGATTGCAGGATAACATCTTATATTTACACAGCACCTCACACCTAAAAACACCTCAAGTTCCTTTGCAAACTTTAAAGGTTTGATGTGTCTTCGCACAAAGAGCACAAAGCACCCACTGCAGAGATGCTCCAGGCTTTCAGTAATGAATCCCATTTCTCTAGCATCAGTAGCAGCCGGTGACAGGAAGTACAAACATCTAATAATTCAAAAACAGAAGAAATTTAAAGGCCTGAAGCCAGGCTTTGGCCAACACACTTTCCAGATTAGCATGTGGGTGATTATACATTAAAACTGACATTCTTCTTTTGAATAAAAATATTCTAGAACAGTGATTTCAGCCTTCTGCAAAGAACAAGAAATGTTAAAATGTTCCCTTCTGTAGGAACACATTTTCCTCCTGCCTCCTTGTCTGTCTCTGAAAGAACCAGGAGCAGTTCATTCCTGCAGACACTCCGTGATCACCCAGAGTGCAGGTAGCTATCAAAACTTTCCTGAAACTGCACCAAATCAGCATCAGTAATTTTCTTCCACATGAGAAAGGTGTGCCAGTAACGCCTTTTCCACTTTTGTTCTTGACCCATTCCTGTAAAGATATCAACAGAAACCAGCTCTTACAAATGCTCCACCTCCTGGAGGTTTCTCCCACTCAACTGTGGGATCTGTTTTTCAATGGAAGCAAGAATGTAGATTGAAAGTTTCTGTTGTCATCTGGACCTCTAGTCTGCCCAATGTGTATTTTAAATAACTGTTTACCTTGGTTCCACCTGAACAATTACACAAAATGAAATAAGGTTGAGATAGTCCAGGTAGCATGTAACAGCCAAGTCAAGCGCAGTGGTCTCTTGGAGGTGGTACCAACCTTCTCCCAACCTGGAGCAAAAAATAAATCCAACTGATCGCAAGAAACAGCTTGTCTGCAAAACAAGAGATGCTTGTACACATCATTTGCATTGTTCGTGATCTCTGTAGTCATCCATGTCCACATCTGAATCAAAAAGGGAGTGTCCAGTATAATCTGTGTCAGGAGTATGAGAAATACTGTTCCCTTCCTCATCAAATGTTTCTGTCCTTGAATAAAAACTGAAGTCCTGCAAGGGGGAGTGAGTCTTGCTTGCGTCACTGCTTTCCTCAGATTCATACAGAGTGTTATCATCATCGTGGTGCCATTCCGGCCAGAATTTCCTCCTTATTCTTTCACAATACATAGCAAGGTTAATGAGTTCACCTGAAACACAGCACAACACATTCCAGTAAGTACATTCAGTCAATAAAATTTTAACCTATCAGCTGATTTGGCATTGTTTGGAAACAATTTATGCAGGTTCCTTTCAAAGAGGCATCAGAGCCTTGTCTCAAAATGGCAAGATCCAGTCAACTCTCCTGGTGGCTGTTTACAATTTTCACATAACTTAATATAGAAACTATTAACCTACGTACAATAAGAAAGGCTACACTGAAAGAAACATATATGCATGTAGTGAAATAACCTTCCCAAATTCAACCTCAACAGAAATAAAGCAAGACAAGATACTAATACTGTAAGTTGTTCCGAGCAAAACTCTTGCTTATTTGTAGTTTATAAAGACAGGACTGAACTCAACTCTATGTGCACAGCTCACTCATTTGTTAAAATACTGTGAATTTGGATGTTTTGTATCTGCACCACCAGATGGCAGCATTGCCCGCAAGATAAATTTATGGGTTTGTTTTTCTTTCTGATTCACCTCTAGCATTTGTAGGCCGCACGGGTGTGTGAGGCCATGTGTAGATACATACACGTATGCTTAGAGAGAAGAAATTACTAAAAAACTTCAAACAATAAGGAAATAACAGCATATTAAGTGGAAAATGAAACCTGCACTCACAGCATATCACAGCATGAGCAGCTGGATAGGTATGGAGCATCACCCATACTGTTCATGTACTTAAATCTATTACCTTCTGTTCATTTTTGTCAAAGTACTTCAACAATCATCGCACTTTTTCTTGAAACCAATCGACCCTTCAGAATTTTATCTGTGACTCTTCAGACACCAAGGGTTTTACTGTACAGACTATTTATGACCCTCAAGTCACAAACCCCCGATGACGGATTTTTTCCTCAAATCAAAGCTTTAGTAATGAGAAAATCCAAACTATTGCCTCAGTAGCTACCTCTTATGCAGAGTAGGTCTATGGATCAGATTCATTGCTTTTACAGCTATTTCACACCCTTTCCTCCTCAGTTCTTTCCATTTTTCACACTATGTTTATTCTATAAAGTGATGCCAAGATCTTCCACCAGACTTTCATGTGCCAATACCTCTCCACAAGGAATAACAAAATGTGGAGATGGGAGGAAGAATATATGGTATATTGGTTTATAATTCATTTTACTCCAAAGCCAGACTGGATTCTTCTCCTTGCCCAGTGTCTTTAATAACAGCAAAAGTTTAAATTTCAGTGGGACAACAGTGTTTGCAGTTCTACTGTCAATGAAACTATTTAGCTCAACAGAACTTGGCTCACAGCTTGTAATACTTCACTCAGCATTCATCCCTTGTAAGCACTCAGCCTTTGCTATGTCAAACAGGGAAAAGATCAAACACAGGAATGGAAACAACTACCATTCAAAACATTCAAGTGAAACGAAGAACTTCACAAAAAAAGAAAATCACAGAATAGAAATGCTATATCAAACATGAGAACAGCTTATGATATAGCTGAAGCACTCCTGCAATCCTATGAAAATCCTACAAAATGTTCCTCACTTAAACACAGCAAATGCCACCAAAAGTTTGTTTTTGTTTTTTTTGTTTTGTCATAGATCACCTTAAACTGCTTACCTTTGATTAGTCTCTCTGGTCTAGTCCCTGGTAGTGTCCACATTGCCTGTGCCAGATGACCAAAAACTGTGGCATCAACAGTGGAAAGGTTTGGTCCCATAATGTACTTTTTGTCACCTGTAAATGAAACAGCAAGGCATTTTAATGGGGAGATGTCCTCCTCCCCTCTACAAGATAAAGAGGACAGAGAAGAATATTATCTTTAAAGACATCATTCACAAGAAAACATCCAGTATTGCCTGCTTCCCCAGCACAGGCATTAGACCTGGAGCAAAGAAAGAAAGCAGAGCAAGTGAATCATGTGGCATTTCAGAGGTCAGGTTAGATGGCTGCATTGTCCCTGTCTTTGCCCAAAGTGCTATAAACCCTGTGAAAATACTATGTAATTGAATTCTCCAAATCCAGTTACCCCATCTCCCCAGGACATTCTTCCCCTGTATGCCAGAAGCTGCCTGTAATTCAGCAAGTTATTAAATGTTAGGGTTATTAAATGAGTTTAGAAAAACTGTCCAGCAGTAAAATGCAGCAAATTCTAAAATACAACACAGCAAAGGCTGTTATCCGTCTGTACTATGATGTAGCAATGCAATACACAGAAATAACGAATAATAAGTTCCCACAGCATGTCAAATGTGATACAGAAATGGAGTTAACTCTTCCCAGCTCTTTCAGAACTGCACCAATCTATTCTCTGACGACTGTGTACTGGGTAAATGTTGTGTACTTTCTGTATTTATGTGTTGTTCTGCAGCCATTGATCTCAAACACAGCTCAAAAACAGGTCCCCAAACCACGGTAATATGCTGTGTAAAATCCCATTTCACCTGACACCACCATAAATTTAGGACTGCTCAGCTGGATCTGAGTCTCAATCCATAACGATGTTACTCTGGGAAGCAACTCCGCTGGAATAACAGCAGGTTGCAAATCAACCCTGTGAATGAGGAGAGCCTCCAGTCAGGCTGGAAGTCGTAGAATCACAGAATGGTTTGGTTTAGAAGGGACTTTTCTAGTTCCAACCCCCTGCTATAGGCTTCCCTCTAGACCAGGTTGCCCCATCCAGTGTCTCTCACCTTCTGTCCCCAGCTCAGAATATGACCCAAGGCCAAGGGTACGTAGACCCAGTCATGAACAGCTGGAGAAAGCCTTGACAAGCTGGTGTTAATGGCAAGTCAGGGCAATTACCAAAGAGCAGGGAAACGCACCAATAATCACAATGGCAAACACAGTAATATAATGATGAATACAACATTCATTTCAGAAGGGAAGATAAAAATGAAATGTACAATATTCAGCTAGTAACGTAGTAAAGTAACCATAACACAGCAGGTGCCCATCAAGGCTTTTTAAAACACATGAGGCACAACCTCCTCATCAATAATCAATAAAACCCCTGCTGGTAATGTGCCCCACACAGTGAAAAAAGCAGATGTGGCCCAGTTTGCCAGCTCTGTGACTGCCCTTCACATTTTTTGCCACCACAAACAACACATAGTGTGAAAACACATATGGAGGTGTAGGAGCAGGGAGGAGGTCTATCCAGAGAACAGAAGAATTATTTCCAAACAATGAAAAATGAATCTAAGGTCTAAGGATTTACAGCCATTTCTCCAAGCAAAAACAAGTGAAATAAATGGTTTGATCACAGCATTTATCTTCACAGGAGATGGCACAGGCAGCTCAGGCAGGGCAGGAAGGACTAGAAGGAACATCTGCCTGAAGGCTGAGAGCATGTATCCTCCAATTTGAAACTGAACAAATTTTGAACAGATTTTGATGGTGATGAACATCTGCCACCCAATAACTAATGAAAGTAGCTGTATCTTCACCTTCTGAAATCTTCTGACCTCTTGGCCTCCATTTTTGGCCACTATTTTTAGTGCTTCTTCAAAAGAATATCTACGATTTTTCTTAAACAGCCTTTTCTTTTAAACTAACAAAATGCATAATGAGAAAGAGCCAACAGAGAAAGAAGTGCCAACAAATCTCCCCCTCACCCACTGTCCATGACCATAACTCCTTTTTCACTTTGCTCCCAACCCAGCAACTCACTGCATTTTAGAAAACCTGCACAGCTCCCTCTAGGTCCTTTGCAATTTTCTTCCTTTCCCAAACACCCTGGAAGAACAAAAACATCTCACAACCCTCCACTGCTTAGCAAGCACTCAGTTTTTGCCTTCTACTTGGCTACCTTTCCTCCTCCTGTCCATCCCACAATTGGACAGTTCAAGCAAATGTTCTGTCCTCTTTCCTGAGCACAGGGTGAGTGCAGAAGCCAGGACTGGGCAGGGAGGTCCCCTCTTGCCCAACCACCACTTAAAGGATCATAACAGGGAACAACAAACCACATCAGCACCACATCTTGGATTCTGGACCAAGGGAGGGACAAGCTCAAAGTAAGGGATAATGTGCCCCAGATGAACTCCTCAAAATACACATTTTTACACAAAAGCATAGTACAGTTAGCTCCCAGCAGACTGAAAGTGAAAAGCACAGTGCAGACAGTTTTAGTTCAGACTTCAGCCTGAGCTACACTACAGAAACGAGGCTTGCATGGTTCCGGCTGAGGAAGGTCAACCTTAAGACAATCTCTGCATTGTTCACCCACAACAGCTAGCAAGCCTAAAATCATCCATTTTGACAACACAGACCCATCTCCTACCAGCAGTTTTAAATGAAGCCTCTAACACCAACCAAATGCAGCAACATCCAGCTGAAAGTAGCATTTGCTAAGGACTTTCAAAAGGCCACATTCTGCTCCTCCAGATACAAATACTCGGCGTCCAGAGAAGCAACTCGTTTACTCTCCTAGAAAGGCAGTTTGGTAACAAAGAGCGAGGAAAGAAATCCATCCTCCCAAGGATGAAGGCGGCACTGAGGAACAGCAGTAGTGTGAATGCCACCTGACAGCAGTGAGATTATTTGTGCCCGTGACCAGGCTGACATATGACCATTTCACACTGAGGCACAAGGAGGAGGTGTGTGGTTTGCGGTACATTACCCAGGAGGCTTGCTAGAGTCCGCATGTCCTTCTCCATCAGTGTGTACATCTCCTCCTCAGAGAAGCGGCCAATTCCGTGACCGTACATCTCCCGCTTCACGATCCCTTTGGTCAGATGGCAGAGAATCCACTTCAGCAAATCACTGAGGGGGCCGTAAACTGAAATCATCTTTTGCGTCTCATGAAGGTTTTCCACCCATTGGCAATAAGCTAGAGTCCTACAAGGATGCAAACACCAAGTTATAACAGTGCAATGCCCAGAGAGCACAGAGCTAGGGAAAACAGAGGAAAATGGAGAAAGCAGCCCTTCCCACCAGCCTGTTCTCCTTGCACGCTATTACTGCTTGGCTAAGTTTCAGCAGTACTTTGCACCAACATAAATATTGTAGCAAAAAGATCTCTGCTCTCTTCATAGATTAACCATGACATAATCTTTACAAGAAAAAAAGAAAGCTGCAGAAGTGGTACCTATCAGATTAGCTCTCATCTGAGTTTTCTTTCCCTTAATGAAGATGTTGGTCTTACATAAGATACCTTTCTGAAGGCTTCCACTGTATTTCAGGCTGGATTTCAATTTCATTAAATGACCAAAGAATTACTGCAAAAGATCTTTTCAGCAAAATTTGTCTTACCAGCTACATAATATTTTTCATTCTTTACTAATACTGTAGGCAAAGGTCATTTGTTGTTGCTGCTACATTAACTTTTCTGATATGTAGCACCTTCTGACATAAGACATTCTGGAGAAAGGAGAGACCATACAACTTCTGTCACAGGTTCAAGGGATACTGAAAGAAGAGCTGAAGACATCTCTAAGCAGATGTGACACAAGCAAGAAGCCAAGGGTCTAAGAAACACTGGGAATTCATAGCCATGTTCCATTACATATTTCCAAACTGAAAAATGTAGAAGTAGGCTTACACACTTGAACTGTATGAAAAAAAGGTTCATGAGGACTTGAGTTCCTGCCAAGGGAGATTCAGGCTGGACGTTAGGGAATACCACTTCTCCAAAAGAGTGGTCAGGCGCTGAAATGGGCTGCCCAGGGAGGTGGTGGAGTCACCGACCCTGGAGGTGTCCAGAATATGTTTAGACATTGTGCTGAGGGACATGGTTTAGAGAAAGCTACTGGTGATAGGTGGGCAGTTGGACTGGATGATCTTGTAGGTCTTTTCCAACCTTGGTGATTCTATAGAC
>JAOWBP010001760.1:58360831-58371976 GCA_028571105.1 Tragopan temminckii | reverse complement strand
AGCAGCATGGCTGGAAAAACAGAAAATCCTCTGCTCTTCACTCACATTCCAGTGCTATTCTTCATCCCTCCAGCACCTGCACTCACCTGGGAGCTGGAGAGCCCAGGTGTTCCCCCGACAAAAGAGTGCTGTGGGGCAAGGCACCTCTTTGCAACAGGAAAGGGAAGTGCAGCTGAACATGCTTGTGCTACCAGTGTCACTAGCTGATTGTGTCAGTGTCCCCCACCTCCCCATGCAGAGAAGGAGGTACAGGATAAACTCCTTCAAGCAGCTGGGCACAACATCTTGGTCCAGCAAGAAGGCACTGTTAGCTGCTCTGTGCAGGCATGCTCCCAGCTTTCACAGCTCTGGGGGGAGCTCAGCCAAACACTGCCAGTACTGAGGACGGGGTAGGAGAGCTTTGGCTCCAGAACTGCTCGTGCACCCACACTAACAGAGCTGAGGTCAGCATCGCTTTTTGTACTCTCCAATTTCCTCTAGAATCTTATGCTGAATATTCTACTGACTCTATTTTGACTCAGTTTTCCAGAGATGATGAATCAAGGTGTCAGCCACAATCTCTTTCCCTGCTGCCCCACAGCTCATCAGCATTTAGAGGAAAATTTTCCTTCCCAGCAGTAGCTTCCTCCTCCCTTCTCCTGTCACAGCAGTACCCGAAGTGCCCAGAAATGTCCCACTTGCTACATCCACCCAGCTCCCACAGCCACCCCCACTGGTGGGACTCGCATTTCCCCTGAGAAACAAGGAATTAGAATTAACATCTCACTGAGATGAAAGCAGCAGCTCACACCTCCCTCAGCCACATGTGAAGCCCAGCGCTGGTAAAGGTCAGTTCATCTTTTGGAGGGTAATTTTTGAGGAAGGCTGGAAAATTTGGGGGCTTCTGTTTGTTCTGTAAAAGAGAGCTGACCTTCCGATAGAGTTGTGTGAGTTGAGGTCCTGCTTCCTCAGGCATAAATTTCTGATGCCGAGTGTCTCAAAGCCTCCCTCAGCTGATTGCAGGTGGGCTGAACCATCCCTCACTGAGCAGCATCTCTAGCTATGTGAAAAATCACCTTCACTGATTAGGGCAGGGCCTTTCTTCCTGATTGCATTGCCCTGTTTACTGTCATTGAATGTTTGAATCAGGAGGACGTTCTGTTTGTTTCTTGGATTTTAATTGCTGTATGACTTTCCTCTTCTTTACTAAACTACTTTTCCAGAGGTAATTGCTGAATTTATACATCCATGGAAACCCATTGTGTACATACGACAATAGCACAATTTGGTATTTATGGAGTGTCACTTTTCTATAAAGGCAGAATTTCAGTTAATTATCACTGAGCTGTTTATGAACACTTTGAGATGGAAAAATAATGAATGGGCATATCGTCTATTCATTACAATTCTGCTGATGAGTTGTCCCATTCATAAATTAGCCTAGCATTTAGCTTCAGCAGAGCACTGCGAATGCTGGCAAGGTTTGAAGGTCAGTTGTGCTTTAACCCATGGCTTTCTGCAGATGGCAAACGTGTCGCTTTGCACTGAGATCATGCTGACTCTTGTCAGCTAAAAAGAGTTACTCTGCATGGAGCCTGGCTGGCACACACAGGCAAAGAGAAAAAGAGGTAGAAAGTACTGCTATTCAGAACGTGGCTCTCTTTCACTCTGAAGCAGTGCATCTGTCTCTACCGGGTGAGGATTGATGACCTGAGCTGAGTCAATGCTCCTGTGTGCCTTCTGAAATCAGTGCCCCTCCCATGGCCAAGCTTTTCTTGGGGAAAATGCTCCTTCCTGCTGTGCTTGCTCCTGCAGGAGGAAAGAGTCTGGCCGGGACAAGCTGAGCAGAGAACGTCACAGCCATTTACTCTTTGGTGCTACATGGTGCCCACTCCCCCGTGTACATGCAGTTCATGCACGCGTGCTCAGCAACAAACACTGACCCCGTATTTTTGAAGAGACTGCAAAAGAATGGCCCTAAAGAGTCATGAAGGTCTGTAGGACAGATGGGGGTCATCTGATCATGAAGAAGCTTATACGTAAGTTGAATTTTCTGAAGATGGATCTACACTGACCTCAGAGGGCACCAGTATCTCCTAAGCATCCATGCTGCAAGAATAGGAGGCATTCAGAGGTCACTCTGGAATGCTGATCTTGGTTTACCAAGGCTGTAAATTGGCTTATTTTTTCCAGTGGCATGTCTGAAAACACGAATGCAAGGATCAGATTCATTTTTTTAGCTGTCTTTAAAAATGCATAAAGTTTTGCTTCAAGTGTCACTGTTGGAGTTTTTACTATTATGCTAACAATCCAGGCTACCTGCTGAATGCAACGGGCTAAAGGCTCCATTTGGGGATTTTGCCTACTGTGAGCAGTTTTTAGTTTCTTTTAAAATAAAATACTGTTCTCAAGTGCCCACCTTGCAGAGTTCCTTTCAAATATTTTAAATAAAAAGAGTGTTTAGAGAAATTATCCCTGCTTCCATGCCTGTTGCTTATAAAGTCAAAGAGTAGTATTTCTGCATTTTTTTTTCCTTTAAGTTATAACTAAAATGCAAACCCCACCAAAATTTTAGCCACCTTAAGGTACACTATATTCTTCTAAGTATAGTAACCCTTCATGAGGTAACCAACTGTATTTTAGGATATATTCCAAATAAAATGACTAGCAAGGACAAACTAAGGTTAGCATTTGACTGTATCATCTTAAGTACAACTTCTTTTCTTGTGAAAGTACAGCATCAGTTCCTGCAAAGCACTTCTTTTGTTATTGATTTGAGAGATAAAATATATAAAGCTGCTGCCTGTACCACTCTGCAATAATTAAAAGTACTTCATCATGCAGCTTTAAGATTTATTTTAAATGCACAAAATATGTTCCTTATTGTGATTCACAGGAATTTACTGGTCTAATTTCTTTAGAGACCAGCAGGAATATATATTGACTCTGGTTTATTTATAAACCAGCTATTTAAATTACCAAGTTATTTACATTGTTATTGTCTCCATCATTTAGTCACTATTTGCAAAGATTTCCCATTGCTCTTAATTTGGCACTCCCTAGTGCTAATGGTACTTATGGAAGAGGGTTATTTAGAACAGTTGTGCACACCACGCCTGTATGAGAACTCTCCATCCAGTATTGTTCTCCCAGCAACCACACCTGTAAGGGGACAACTTGCAGGGCTGAACCACCATGGAGTAAAGCAACAAAGCACAATGGCAAGGAGTTGGATTAAAGAATCACCCTAGAATAATAGAATCATATTTGAGTTGGAAGGGACCTTTAAAGGCCACCTAGTCCAACTCTCCTGCAATGAACAGGGACATCTACAGCTAAAGAGTCTCTAGGGTGGATATTTATTATGTTTCCTGGTTGTAAATTGATCTGTTGGGGGAGGGAGAGAAGAGTGCACCAGCTGAACGATGCTCAAAAGCCCCATAAGAATTTGACTGTTCTGTTGTTATATGGGGAAGGATGGGTTTTGGGTGTGCTTGACTGGCTTTGAGTCATTCTAGTCCACCAGAGACGTGTGGAAAATCACAAGACTTTGACATTGCTGTAAAAATAGCGAAGGAAAACAGTTATTAAAGGAATATTTCATTCCTGAGACTAAGGACATTACCTATTCCTTATTCTCATTTCTAACAGCACTTTCTTTTCAAGTCTCAAGCACACAGCACAGTACTTATTGTCACAATGCTCCCTCTTCCTTCCTTCTTCTGCTGCTTGCTACTCCCTGAAGGGCCTCCCCATGGGCCTCCAGCCCAGCACACTAAGATGGCAAGCCTCCATGACAGAGCTGCAGGGAAGTTGACATAGTCCAGGGAGCTTCTCAGAGCTGATGAAAGGGGCTGCAGCGTGAGTGCTTCACTCTTGGTTGGTTGCCAGGGCGTGCCAAAGGGGTGAACTGTGCCTCAGTTCAGGCTGACCTCAGCACCAAGGTGAGTCAGAGCTGTAGAAGCCATACAGCTCAGTTTTCATTTCCAACAACAAAAAAATGAACAGATTTAGACCATGCAAGAGAAAACAAACTCTCAGGAGTTTGCTGATCTGGAGATTTACTCACTTCTCAACACTTCCAGGCAAGGCCCAGCTGTAGGATGAGCATGGGGGATGCTGCAAGAGCATCACACCAATACAGTGAGTGCACTGAGGGCAGTGACTGTCTGGACATCACCTTAAAAACAAAGCTCATGCGATGCCAAGACAGGAATACCTGCTGGGTATGGCGCATCTTGTGTTACCATTGTGGTGAAGAGTACAATAAAAAACTCAGAAGACTGTGGGCCCCTCTCTAAGTGATGACTGCTTTCTGAAGGAGCAGCTCACTGAAATGGATGCTTATGCTTTATTTCTACATAACCTATTCAACACAAGGAATGAATCCCTTCTGTTAAAAAGTGCAGGCAGATTCAGATGACATTTTGGAATAAGTGGTATGATTTTTCAGTGGGCTTTGGATCATAGTACTGGAGTTTTTATATTCATAATAGTTTCAAGGGAACTGAAAAAATTTCAGAGGTATGGGTACACTCCCAAGCCAAAATATGCTGATCCAGAAATTTTACACCACTACACTTTCTCTCAAGACATCAAAAATGCCATGAATTATGTATCCAACCTTGAAATGTTGTTAAAAATATAATAGAATGTCACATATTGTGCATACTTAAGTTTTTTTCAGAGCTCATACTTCACTAGTTTTGAGCCAGATTTCTTCTCCTCTGTGACATTTGTCCACACTGAGAGCTGAGGCCAAAATATGCTTAAAGGCAATTGAAAGTTGTTTGGAATTCTCTGATTTACAGCACTGGCTTACTGTGTAAGCTGCCAAAAATATCTGAACAGTTTAAAAACACCGGGCACCTCATTTACAGTTGGTTTGTTGTTGTTGCTGTTTTGTGTTCTTTGTTTTTGTTTTTGCAGGAGTCATTCCACTTATTTCTTTGGGGTTTTAATATTAAAGCTTTTATTTAATTTTCACATAATGTATTTCAAGATCATTTTAATGGAGTGCTTTTAATAGATACCATTTTAATTCCCAGCACACTGATCTTCATAGTTATTTATTGTTAATGTTTCCTCTTGGACTAAAACCAAGAAACTGAAGAACTTGGCTCCAGAACATGGCAGACACATAGAGGGAATGCTCTGACAAGTGAATTTGGGATTTAATTGGCTTGTACCGCTAGATGCTGGGTTTTAAATGTATTGACAGCAAAGGGCTGAAAGAGAAGCCTTCAACAGTACAAGTATTAATATGCTGATAAAATTGAGAGCGAAATGATAAGAACCTTTTCTTTTTCCCCACTGTTATTGAGCATCTGGACTCCCTGAAACCAACATAGAAGCAGTTCTTCAGAAAGCCTGCAGCTGATGTAAAGTAAATAGACCATTTATGGCTATTCCGAAGCCAGGGCAGGTACAACATTTTAAAACATTTCCGCGTACTCACCTTTGCAGAATAAAGCCAGCTCGTATAGTAGTTATTAGGACTATATCTGGTAACGAGAGGGTCTGCAAACCATAACCACTTACCTGAAAAAGAAGTATGAAATAGCTTCATTTCAATCCATGTGGCCAGCAGATGTAGGCATTAATTCATAGGTAGGACAGAAGACAATCTCTCCCCATTCCCTGAACTCCAGCTTTCTTAGAAAGATTAAAATAAAATTAAAAAAAAAAATAAGAATGCATGCTCTGACATTTTAGGGGAAATTCCAAAAAAATCTGCTCTTAGAATACCAGCAGCAGTAAAGGATGCCTGGATTTTTCCACCATCTCTTTAAAAATCTTTGGTGATCAATAAAGATAATTCAAACAGGTAGAGATCACATTTTACACTGTGAAGACCTAAGTATAGTGAAGAAGAAACGAAAAAATCTATTCTTTTAAAACTGTGAATAAAAAGAGGTCCCATGTCACACTACAGAGGAGCTCATTGACACAAGCGTCAAAATCCTGACCTTTCCTGCTCCAAACCATATTACTCAAATGGCAGGATGGAGGACACAGGAGGAGAGCTGAAAACTGGGGGAACAGATTGCCTTATGTAATCAATTTATGCATTGTAGATGTAATTAAAATACACATTTTTTATGACATTCAGTGCTAATTCTTCAGGTCTTAATTGATGCAGAGGTGGATTTGCTTGATTAAAGACAGTAAAGCCCAAATCAGTGGAGACTTCTGCTTAAAAGGATCATGCATGTTATGGTCTGGAAAGGAACCTGAGGACTGGGAAATTAAATATACTGCTATATTTCTTAGAGGAGATTAGCTTATTCCTATTTGGATGTATTTAATTATCAACAAACCCACTTTCTAAGGAACTCTAAGTTTCAGAATTCTTTCACAGTGAAATAATATCTATCTGAGAAGAGCTAATGCATTGGATTTTTGCTTTTGTGCAGCAGAAGGGAACACCACAAACCTTTCTCACTTTCAGCAAATGAGATAGCTGCTCTCCACCTTCTAAATAAAATTGACGTGCGGCACTTCTGAGAGGAGTGTTTCATGTCACCAGGATTAGCACGGTGTACACAGCAGATTTTGTCAGAGAGAGGCAGCTCAAAAAGCTGCTTTTATTTCTGCTACAGGAAATGCTTTCCAGCCTACTCTAAAAGAACAAGTTAATTCACAGATGTTGCTGGCAGTAACCAAACTACCTGCTAGTGTTGTTTATTCTCTTTTTATTGTTTTCTTAGTGTGTCTTCTGGATGCTCATACCAGTGATACAGCCTGCAGCTATTGTGAAACATCCTGCCTACACAAGAAGTTCAGCTGTGATTACACAACACAATGGGTTAGAGCTTGCTAGGTTGGACACTTCTGGTTTGGTGGTGAGACAAGTAAAGAGGATACTGGCTTGTAATGCCTCTTTGTTGTGCTGACATTGCCCAGTGCAGCAGATGGATCAATCCTTAAGTAGAGATGCTTTCAACAAATCCTCATGCTGGTCTGAGTGTCACAGAACACAGAAGAGCACAGAACTCCAGTTATGATGAAACTTTAGGATTATACGAGAGAGGGACTTAATACATTTTTTTCATCTGTCTGGAATTTATTACCCGCTATTCTCCATGTCAGTGCAATTAATGACAACCTGTTTCTGCAAAGACTTTCCCACTGGCTTTCATACATGTGCAATTTTTGCAGAAATGTGAGTCCATAAAACCACCTTCTGGTTCACTACCTACCCGCGCTTAACACAGATAAGTTCCTGATGCTCCTGAGGGACAGCTTTGCACCAGTAAAAGTGCAAGTGCACAGGGATGGTGCAAGGCTCCCAGTCTTTTCCACTCCAGTACAACAGCATTTGGAAGGAGCAGGGCATTCCACTGCTGCCTTGCTGAGACAACGAGAAGCAGCACAGCTTCACACTAAGGGCTTTGTAACGAAGACACTTTCTTCCAAAAGAGGAGTAAATTCATTTCAAGCAGAATCCTAAGTAGCCTTTAGATAACAAAGTTAAACCACGTCAGGGACAGATTCGAGCAGAGGAAAGGCTTTATTTTAATGTATTTTTTCCCCTTAGCAAATAAGTCACCTACAGTCCAAACATTGGTCCTTGGATTTAAAAATACTTCACTGCATATTCATAATCTGCTTTTTGTATATTTATGCCTGTAATATTTGTAAATTCTTATTATTCATCCCTCTCCGCTCTTAATCATCACCTACCAAAGATAACTAGTTATCTTTCGCCTTGTAAATGAATTCACTCTATGCCCCTAATTATTTTTGTAGGTCTCGTTTCTCCTGCAAGACAGAATCTTATGATTAAGGAAGTGCCTTAAATGAATTCATTTTCTCCTGAATTATGTCTGCACCAAAATCCTTCTGAGAGGGTCCAAGACTTTCTTTTTCTTGATAAGATGCTGCTCTACTGTATATTCCATTTCAAATCCTATAGACATTTTTATCTCAATTTCATAGCTAATTAGCCTTTTGCCATTATTGATAGCTCTGCTCAGTTACTTTTGTTTTGGTTTTTTTTTGTGCTCTTCAGAATAGTTGTATTTTTCATTAGCAACATTTTTTTCCAAGCTATATGTGTCTCAGTTATGAAAACACATCTTTGCACAGTTTACAGATTTGGGGGGGGATTTTTTTTGCATCTGTGCCCAAGGGAGAAAACTCTCCATCTAGAAGATGGAATTTGTTTGCCTTACTGCATCTCAGTGAGCTAAAACTTGAAAAGATTGTACCCTTTTGTACCTGACTCATCTTCAGGTTCTTCTGATGGCAGAAGCCTTGAGACAGGTTGGATGGCACAAGTCCCATGTTTCCTGTGACACATCATACACACCAGAAACACAACATTTAACTCACTGACTGTACAAGAAATACATCTCACTAGAAATATGATGTTCCTACAGCAAAGCAGACTTCATAACTTAGGATACTTCTAGAAATCTGGTTGTTTCTTTTACCCATTCTGGTAGTCTTTGAGAAACTGCATGTACTGGAATTTAAGAAACAAGTTGTTGTAGAATCCTATTAGTAATCAAAACACGTAAGTTCTTAATCTATCTCCAAAGAGGTATTTCTAGCCATACTGAATATCACCAGAGAATATTCTGATTATTTGAAAGACTTAGGTGAAAAAGAAACCTTGTTTCTTTATGGAAATGAGAAAGTGTGCAGCTGTTATTTCTGCTGACCTACAAATGCACAAAGGCAAAAGATGTAATACTTGTTGGGAACTGGTACAACTTCTTGGACATGTTTAACATCCTCTGAAGGTTTTCACTGTGATGGTTCTTGAGCTAACACAGTTACAGCTGTCCCAGGCAAGCAAAATATTACCATTCCAAAAACAGGGGCCTCACCTTGATGCTCATTGCTGTTCATCCCACCCTCCATCCAAGAAGCAACATGATATGTTTTGCAATTAGTTTATAGATCTGCTCATTACAGTCCCGTTTCTACTGCACTGCACTCCATTTGTTGCTTAAATGGAAGGCTCTAAGGAGACCACAGACCTGAGGAACTGGCTGGTATTCAAAAATAAATGTGCGATCAGATAAAGACTGAAGGAAAAGGGATGCAGGAAATACAAAGATAGTCTATGGTAGAAAAGAGATAAAAAGATAAAAACCCAGGACAAGTGAGAAACATAGGGAATGCACTTGATTTAATACTTTAAGTTATAGAGAGTTCTAAAGCTTTTCATTTGTAGTTTACGTGGATAATTACTGGCAGCCGCATGAGAAATATTTACAGGAATTTTGATGCTCTACTCTTACAGTAATATAAAAAAGCATTGATCCAAACTTGCTATCCTGCTTCAATACATTCGATCTAAACCTTCTACATCAAATCATCCAGGAAATTTAAATTGGGATAGGATCAATTATATTCATCAGCTCTTGCTTTGGCTTCTGTGAGGGACATTATCCAGGACTCACTGCATACATGAAAGGCAACAGCAGACTTGCAGTACCTCCTCGATTATTTATTTGTTGAAAACCATCTTTATTCCACTGAGTCTATCGAACTCCCACATTCAAGTCTGAAAGACTTTTTTATCGTAAGCAAGTAAGGAAAGGTTATGACTCTAGCAAAATATCTACCTTTGCAAACCTTGATTTCCTCTTCAGTAAAGCATTTTCTGAAAACTCAGATAGAACCCCATCAACATTTTAAAATAAGCATACAGAAAAACATATTAAGCTTTTGGAAAACTCATGGTAATACTTTGTCTATGCTTTGGTGCCAGAATAACAGCAAAAAAAAGTACTGACATATGAAATGCAAATGGCATGTTCCCTAATGCTTACCAAGGAGCATATTCTTTCATACACTTGAAATGCTGTTCAAGGAATTTAAGCCATTTGAATATATGCCATGTATATTCTTCCAAATCAAGTTGTTACCCTTGTGTATGTATGAGTGAAAATAGCCATCATTTTATGGTTCTGTGTTAACTGAATGCAGTATCTGTCATTTAAATTTGCTCATCGCTATTGATCTGAAAGGCAGGTAACAGGTAAACCTCTAAAATCTGAGCAACCATCTTCAAATAAAAGGAGAAAGTAATTAAGTACACCTTTTATGCAATGAGCAAAAAGAGTAGTATACATTAAAAGGTGTTCATTAAGAACAAAGTACTGAACTTCTCCTTTGAATGGCTTCCATCTGGCTACATGCACTGCACAGGCTCAAAAGTGAGTCCTCTGGAACCTGCTATCAGAGCTGACAGCAAAAAAGTGTAAGCAAGGCAAGAAGCAATTACCAAGGAGTCCATATCCAGGGATATTGTAGACAAAATAAGATTTAATTAGCCAGAGTTTAAATGGCGTGGAGAAGAGAAGAAGAAATGGGTAATGAAGGTTGTATTGAACCATATTAGTGACAAAACCTTGATTCTCAGGGTGAGAAAATATAAGAAAAAGGGAGAGATTAGGCAGAGTGGTGAACAGAAAGAAATGAGGAGGAAAACAACGCAATGATGATTATTGAATTTACTCAAACTACTTGCAAACATGCAATTGCGACCAATCCTGCATTTGCTATGGTTAGGTGAGCTGAGACAAAATTCCACCCCAGATAGCTACCTGTGACACGCCAGAACTAAAGCAAGCATTTTCCAGAGAGTCTGATATTCCCTACACTCGATTTATGTGGATTAGATGAAATTTCCCATTTCTTTCCAGCACTTTTGGCAGACTGCTGTACATTACCCAGAGTTGCCATTTTCTTCCCCTGAATGCTGCCAAAATAGTTTGTAATTTCATCCCAGTATTACCAAAGAAACCTGTAATCTCTAGATACATGATTTTAAATAATACAGCTCAGAAATCACATCAACAATCAAAATTCTCACAAACAAGGAAGGTTTTATCTGGAAGAAAACAAGACGATTTGTTTGCTATCACTTGCCTTCAAAATAAAATAGTCCATTCGCCTTAAAAGTGTAAACGCAATGAGTGCAATCACAGCTTTCTTCTTGTCTACAGAGGAAATGTATCAGTCAGATGCAAAAGCAAACAAACAAAAAAAAAACAAAAACAGAAACAGAAAAAAAAACCATTAATAGTAATGTCTTTTCTCAGAACTGGTGGGACTGGAAGTGCACTCGGTGCAGGCATTGTGCTGTAATCTATCATTACCCACTCTGCATTGGACTACTCTCAAAATGCCTCCTGATAGCTGGGC